>QJNY01000153.1:0-153705 GCA_004155945.1 Monosporascus sp. mg162
TTATTATTATTATCATTATTTTTAACGTCCCACACCACCATTCCGGACAGTTTTTGGCACTTCCCAACAATGCACCCAAATAACTCAACCACAACATGTTAAATTGATTCCAATCAATCGTATTATCTTTCGCCGACCGCCCCTACAGCTTCTGGACAAATGCACGCATTATATCAAAGCTTATTACGAGCACCATATTACTATTTCTTCCTCCTAACCCGCCCGTAACAGACCAACTTCAGCAGCTGTTAGCAGCAATTCATTGTCATAACCTTTCTGCTACCTAAAAGAACTTGTTAATCTTATATAACAAGTATTTATCTTTCTAAAAAAACGTTTATTTTAATCATTTAATTACGTAAGTATCAAGTTGTTGTGAAATCAAACCCGACACGCGCTGCCATACGCGCTGCCACACGCGCTGCTATACGCCCCGCCATATACCGACGCGCCCTGCCACAGGCCCCGCCACACACCGACGCGCCCTACGAAACGCCCCGTAACGCGTATTCTAACACGCCTTCCAATACGTTTCCCAACGTATATCTTTAACGTATTAAAGCCGTACAAGAAATGCTCGCGTATTTGGGTTAAGGACTCGGTCGAAAATAGTTATCTAGTCGGTCGGCTTTGGGTCGTACGAAATGGGGGTAATACTGGCTTAAGCGGATTATGGGTTAATCGGTCGCATATAGGTTGGCAGGAAGGAATGGCAATGTAACGTCCCCAACAATCCTTCATATGATGCGTGCACTTGTCCAAAAGTTGTAGATACGGACGGCGAAAGAGAATACGATTGATTAGAATCAATTTGACATGTTGTGGTTAAGTTATTTGGGTGCATTGTTGGAAAGTGCCAAAAACTGTCCGAAATGGTGGTGTAAGGCGTTATTATTATTATTATTAAATTCTACTTTTAACAATGCGCCATTTTAGTTAGTTATATTTTAATAAAATCAGCGAGTATCTTAAGTTATGTCTTTTGCAAAGCTCCAGTTTGAGTTCCGCCGCAGGCTCAGCTACACCCTTAAAATTATATGCCTGATTTTGATGAGGTAATATAGGTACAAATCGGGTCCACTTAATTTCCGAACAGCAAATTCAATTACGACAAGTTCTTTAAAAAATTCAAAACACAACATCCGTAAGTTATAAACAGTGCTAAAAATTAATATAAATAAAAAATATATAGTTAGACGAAAAACTAAAAATTCGTGGCAAAATAAGACTGATAGAATTTTTAAAAGTTCATTGAAAATTATATATATTCATAACAAAAAAACGGTAGATAATTATTCCTAATATAAATTTATAAAATGAAAATCAATATGGTTATTCAAATATATAATGGAAATGCCTGATAAATTTGTTTACATTTTCTTTTTTTAGTCGTATAATATAAATTTTTACGATATATTTTGAAGTGATGTGTAAAAATGATAAACTTTTTGATTTTTAAAGTTATAACCGTGTAACATTATAAGACAATACCCTATGATAACGTAAATCTACATAATAAATTTTATAAAGTTTTATAAAGGTTTCAACAAGTTATTATCAAGTTTTTTATCAAAAAACGGCATTTTATACTCGGGTTTTGCATAAATATTAAAAATATTAAATTACGTTTAATTAAAGCGAAACCTTTACATCCTCTATAACTTTGAATAAGATTTAAGGCAATATTATTACTTTTTATATATGTATTGAAAATAAATAATGTTTTCCATTTCCCTTTCTATACAGAAATATTTCAACAGTTAAGTATAGTTTTATCCCGGAATGCTCAAAGAAAATGGTAATTTAATAGTTTAATTCAAATCCGTTAATACCAAGATATATTGATTTATTTTTATACTTATATTTATTAAGGCGTTGTGGTCTTATAAATATTTTTCGTAATATTTTAAGGTGTTCGGAAACTAAGTGGACCCGATTTGTACAGCTCGATCCCTAGTCGCAATTCCATCAGCCTACAAAAACAACTGGGATCCATATCTATTACTTTTTGCAAGACCGCCAATTAGTTTGCTCGAGCAACCCTTGCGTTATCCTAACATTCTTCTCATTTAACACTTACTACTTCGGAATTACTTGCTTTCCATGCCGCACTATCTTGTACGTATCCTAGCACCTACAGCCGTCGAGGAGATCACATCCATTATTCCTAATTTCCTCGCAGATCTCTTTGGGCAAGCTGCAGCAAACCGGGCTCCCGGATCCAGCGGGAGTCAAAGCGCCACTAACTACGATCTTCCGCTAGGTAGCGCGCAGCCGGGGGGAACGCCTCCACAATCGCTCCACATTCCCGAGGCGCTAACGACGGTCACATCAGGGGGGAATTTCCCTATTTAGCGTCGAGTCAGCCGATCCTCAACCAGACCATCAGTCTCCCTGGCGTGGCATTGCTGCACGCAGCAGATCTTCCGCGCGTTCCCTTGTTACTATTACTATGGCGTTGTGTGCAACTTTTATCGCGCTGTTACGTATTCTAACTATGAGACCCACTTAGTAACGTCCTACCTTGGGTTAGGGGATGCCAAAGGGCTGCAATATATTGTATGTACCTGGGGTTGACCCATGTAAAAGGTACCCGTAATTTGGGTGGGGTGGATACTAGCGCGACTCGCTGCTACTTGAGAGATTGTTAAACATTTTGCCTGACACCCATTGTAGTACATATGTAACCGGGAAGCTAGTTCTAGATCAGTTATCCCATTGAGATGTATGTCATCGAGACTTGCCTCATCGAGGTCGGACCCCATTTTAAATTGCCTCAGCTAGCTCAGGCCTCGCTGGCTCTTAATCTAATATACTATTATATCACGCTAAAAATTAACCAATCAAATCCTAAATCCCCGTAACGAGCCAGCGAGGCCTAAGATCTAGTTATACGAAAAAAGGGTCCGTTCTATACGTCGCTATCAAAATCACCAACTTTCCTTCCAAACTTTTAAAGAATTCAAAAATTTAAATTGAGAGAAATTGTTACGTATTCAAATTAATCCCGATAAATATGTAACTTCATATGGGCGTCGAATATAATCTAATATACATATAGGAATTTTTTTCAATTTTTTCGGGTAACAATTACAACTAATACGGCCAAGATCAGACCTAGGAAATGGACGACCGCAACGCTTTTATCGCTGCGACGTAACCACCACCGATCGTACT
The DNA here is from genome assembly GCA_004155945.1 of Monosporascus sp. mg162. Taxonomy (NCBI): domain Eukaryota; kingdom Fungi; phylum Ascomycota; class Sordariomycetes; order Xylariales; genus Monosporascus; species Monosporascus sp. mg162. The sequence continues at coordinate 3,178 of QJNY01000153.1, forward strand.
ATCGTATACCGGGCTTCTTTAACCTCGGACCCCACCTAATGCATGACCCTAGCAATGCATAAAACTTTTATCAACAACAACAACCACCCTTATCACTTTTACTCTGCGATATCTTAACAACCTTTTAATTAATTGATTTCGGGTAAAGATGATTGATTTAGATCGTAAGCGTAGAATACGAGACGTTAAGAATTTTGTTTCGGAAAGTGGTTTTGAGACCTTAGCGAGCGGGGAATTCGAGATACCCTAATCAACCCTGTTGCGCCGCATCTATGGCACCAAATCGCGTTTCGAAGCCCAAAGTAACGCGCGTAAGCTTTCGGACGCGGAAAAGCAGAAGCTCGTTAACTGGATATTGCTTGAAAAAGTATGCGGTTGCGCCCCGACGAAGAAATAGGTCCGTCAAATGGCCGAAGCCTTGCTAGGCCCGGAAAAGACCATCGGAAAGCATTAAGTTGATCGTTTTATCGAACGTTACGAAAAGATATATACGAAAAAAGGACGAGTTATACTTTGGGAACGTTTCGAAATACGCGATCGTAACGAAATTTACGAATTTTTCCCCCTTTTAACCTAAATCCGAATCAAATATAACATCCAGTTTGCGAACGAATATAATATGGATAAAATGGGCGTCCAAAAAGAGGAATAAACTGATAGAACGGTCGTAAAAAGTTCGGAAACAGTTCGTATAAGGTTTAAGGAGTTAAGGGTAACGTTATAGGTTTCCATTATCGAGTATATCGGCTTTATATACGGGAAAGGTACGGCCGTATACATTTTTAATAGCTTTACCGTCCAAAAGTAATGGTTTTCCGACGATATCGAAAAAGCTAAATATATAGCAATTCCGAAGGGGTAAATTAATAGCGTTATTGCGTTAAAATAACTAAAATCCATTTTCCTTTTCGAAATTAAGCCGCGTTTTTATTATAAATGGTAATTATTTATTTTAAATAATTATATTATATACGTATCCCTTATTTTTATGTAAAAATATATAAAAAACAAGATTGCTTTTATATATCTGTTATCTTATTCGAATATTAACCTTTAGCCATTCGACGTTTCCGTCTTTTTTATTTTTAAAAAGGAATATCGCAAAGCGTTACGCGAAACCGGCGGAATCCTTGCAATTACCCCTTAATATAAACGCCGTATGCTAAAAGCATATCGTAAGGTCGTAAAAATCGCCTTTACCGACAAAAATATTAAAGTTGGATGGCGTTATACCGGTATACTTCCTTTTAGGCCCGAAGCGATATTAAAGGATTTTAAGATAATACCCCAGCCGGCCCTTAAACCGAAAACATTACCGGAAAAAGTGATTATAACTTATAACAAGGTCGTCCATATTTTTTACAGGGTTAAGGAACTACGGAAAAGCATACGAACGGCTGTACGCAACTATACGAAGGCATTACGCGATATACGGGGTATAATAGTTAAAGCGGTTAAGGGACTTGACGATCTTAATACCGAAAATATAACGCTCCGTTACGAAAATCGCAACCTGCGAGCGAAATTCGAAAAATACGAACGTCCTAAACGTTAAACAGTTGCTAAGCAACCGAATAAGATTTTTGCGAATTTAGCAAACATCAAATCGGCTAAGGATAAGGCAATTAAGCGTTTAAAGCTTATAGAGGCTGGCGATTAGGTTATAATTGATAGTTATATTAAAAAGCAACCTGCTAAGAAACGGCAACGCAATTCCAAGTAGCCTAGATAGCTTCATTTTATTATGAAATACGTTGTTACGTTGTTAAACGACTTCTGAATGTGTAGGTTACTATCAATTTGTATGTGTTTTGCCTATGCATTGCTAGGGTCATGCATTAGGTGGGGTTCGAGGTTAGTATATTCTGTATAGGGAAAGTCCGTATATCGATTTTTTTTCGGCCGTACGGGTTATAGTTATTACGTCGCAGCTATAAGAAGGTTAAGGTTAATTAAATCCGGAACGCCCTTTTTACTGCGACGTAATAATTACCGGTTGCAACATTTGCATAAACCTTCCAAGGGTAATTTAATATAGGAGAAACCCGTCCAGCTATTCTTTTGGCCGTACGGGTTATAGTTGTTGCGTTATAGTTATAAAAAGTTGGGATCAGTTAAGCCCGGAACGTTTTTATGGTTGCAACGTAATAACTATAACCCGTACGAGCAAAAAAATAGCAGGACGGGCTTTTCCCATACTAAGTTACCCTTGGAAGGCCCATAGCGAAATGTTACACGCGGTGGTTACGTTATCGCAGCCATAAGAAGGTTCCGGACTTGATTAATCGGAACGCCTTCCTTACTGCGACATAACAACCACCGGTCGCAACAATCAGCCATAAACCTTCTAAGAGTAATTTAATATAGGAGAAACCCGTCCAGTTATTCTTTTGGCCGTACGGATTATGGTTGTTGCGTCGTAACTATAAAGGCGTTGCGGTTAGAAAAGAGTATACAGAACGGAAATTTTGAGTTGTTTCTTTAATATTTCCGCCAAATTAACCTCGATTGGAAAGTTATATTCCTGGTTAGAAAGCCCTTTTAAGGTAATATATGATAAGATTTTTTATTATTTTCCCTTCGTTTTTATTATGTTTATATTTGCCAGTTTCCGAGTGAAATTTTCGGAAATTTGTAGAAAAGCGTACGTAACGGAGCCAAAAAAAGAAAAAAAAAAATACAACTTGACATTAGGCCCAATTTTGAGGTTTGTGTTTTTTGTGGGTCTTTTTATGGGTCGGTACTTGGAGCTACAGGTTTTTGGAAAGCTCTAGCCGCAACTGCGCCGCAGGTACAGCCACAATATTAAAATAGGGCCTGATCTTGATGAGGTAAATTTTAAGGGCTTATAGCTACGCCGCAGCTCGGACCTTCGGTCAAAAAGTAGCATTAAAGGTTTAATATATAAAGTAAACCATTGTAAATAAAATTTACAAAAATAACGAAGCTTTAAAAGTAAAATCTGATAATATAGTTTACTTTTTTGCGGTTGTTAATATTATTAACAGATTATAAAAGGGGGTCGAATTTACAAGTAAGTGGAATACTTTTTCTAATTACTTTGAGCATTCTTTTTAATTAGTTTTTATAATATTATTATTATAGAACGTTTTATTAAAAGATATATTAAGCTGCCTAGTTTAAAATAAAGAGATTTATAACTTCATTCTAAACGATTTAGTTTAATATACGACATCGCTCTATTTAGGATAAATAAGGAATATAACGCTAAATCTTCTCGAACCGACACTACTTTTAATTCGCGATAGTTGACGGCGACCGAAAGAAAATTTATTATCGAAAAATTCTTAACCTAAATATGTCAAGGTTCTTTATTCAGCTTTAATATATTAAAACTATATCGAATATATTTCTTTTTAACGTATCGCGATACGCATTAAAGTTAACTCAACGTCGAACTTTACTAAATAGTCAAAGAATATTAAAAATGCTTTTAAATCTAAAAATCGACTATTAAAAAATACGATACGAAAACCTAAAAATATTTTCTAAATAGTTCGAGCTTATTTAAAATACTATCCCGGAAACGGGATTGCAAAAAGAATATTTATAACTTCGGCGAACGTTATACTATTCGGCATATACTCTTGCAAAGATCGATTACCGTCATTTCGTGAATCAAATAGTATCCGAAAATTAAAAGCCGAATTCGATCTTTTTGGAAAAGATTTTTTAGATCGACAGTAGTGTCGATAGTCTTAGTTCGTCCGGTAATTTTGTAGGAATTGTGTACCGTTAATAAGATGGTTTCTATAAAAATCTTGCAGTTACAGATTACCGGTATTGCATATTCAGACTTGCGTGGTATGCTGTCTTGGGTAATTCGAAAAGGTGCCGTAGAAACGACCGAGCCGTAAGACTGGCGAGGGCTCGGAAAGATGCCAGCCTTTTATGCGCAGTTAAGGTTTACCGCGTAAAGCTTAATATTTTCTGAGTTATATTATCTGACCCTGCCGAACTGTAAAGCCAGCGGGCATAAGGTTTATCAAGGTCGAAGCTTATCGGCAACTACGCATTAGTCGAATTTAAAATAAGGCTTTATAGGATTAAAGTATCAATCTATTCTAATCGTAAAAACTATTAATCAGTTATCGTGTTCGAAAATACTGGGTATAGTATCTATCGCGCAAATTATATCGTATAATAATTTTCTGTATATTTGGCTCAGCCTGAAAAATAAAGCTTGAACCCATTCGACCTTGCATAACTCCGACGAAACGGACTTTTGAATAAGACATTTTATAATATCGAATAACGTCCCACACCACCTCCTCAGACACACCATCTCCTCGGACACTTTTTGGCACTCTATAAAAACAAATTCAAATTGACTAATCGTAACATATCGAATTAATTAAAATTAATCTGAATCTTTATCGTTGAACGTTTTTATAACTTCTTTTCAAATAGGCCCATTATATTCGGGCTTACCGCAAACGCCATACTTCCGTTTTTTCGTTTTAACCCTTTTGCGATGACTACCTTCAGCCGCTGTTAGCTGCATCTTTTTACTTCTCTGTTTTTCTCGGCTAGAAAAGCTTATCCTTCTGATATAACAAGTAACGTACTACACTTTTGAGCGCAATACACCAATGAGCGGAACACTTTTTGGCACTCTACAACAACAAATTCAAATAACTTAACAATAATATATCGCATTGATTTAAATTAATCGGATTATTCTTCGCTAGACGTATCTACAACTTTTATACAAGTACGCGCATTATGTCCGGGCTTGCCATAGACGTTATATTTTCATTCTTTCGTTTTAACCCTTTTGCAATAACTTCCTCCAAATGTTATTAGCTGTATTTTTTTACTACCTTTTTTTTTGGGCTAAAAAAGCTTGTCCCTTTTGTATAGTAAAGGGTCCTCCTTTTTGAAGACGTTTGTTTTTAATTCTGCGACGCTTACTTAAAGTATGATTCTTTTCGCGCAATTGAACGTTTTCTTTTCAGAGAAGAATAGCTTTATGCAATAGCAATATATAACCTTTTGTTACAAAATTAACCGATTTAAGTATTCTTGTTGGCGAGCTACCTTGATAGTTTTTAATCTTTTTTTGCAAGTATCGTCTTTATTTTGTTGGTTTACGGATATTCGGGGGGTGAAATGGAACCGGGGGAGATTAGCGGGAAGACGGTCGGCGTAGGCATAACTAAAGGAACCTTTAATTCGGAAAGAACGTTATTGGGATCGAATAGAATAAGACTAGTTTTCGCCAATCCAGATTTGATCTTATCGGACGTTATAGCAGCTTGGAACGCGTCGTAAAAGTCGCCGAGAAAATCTTTTTTAACAATGTGGATATGACGGCATCGCATTAGGTTTTCGATATAGCGCGAATAAACGCGTTTCAAAATAGAAAAACAAGATATATCAAGAGGTTAGAGCCAATGTAAAGAATACGCGAGCATATAAAACGTAATAATGTTGTTGTTGGCGCTGTATCCTTCGAATTTTATCGAATAATGGCTTTTATGGCCGTCGAAGATAAGGAAACGTTTCGAACCATTCGTATCCGTCCGAGTATGCTTGTTAAAATGCTAAATTATTCGAAACCCAATTTATTTCTTATCCAGTTATTATTACTTAATGCGATTTTTTAATCGGTTGCTGGTAATAGATTATCGCGGTACTAGAACTTAAAATAATTTTTTCCTGCTATAATAATATATAACAGCATAGCTTAATTTTAGGAATTAATAACCTGGATAACCATAACCTATTCTTTATTACCTTGTTACGCTTGTTTAGTTTTTTACGTTTTTCGGCATTGGTAATTACCATGCCCGTTACCATAAGAAGTCCCATTAAGAATCCAGTCTCGTCGAAGTTGTAGATATCCTTTTTTGCGATGCCGTATTTTACGATAATGGCTCGAATAAGTTCGAATTATTTGCGAACTGTTTCTGGATTTTCGGCTAGGATCCCTTAATAATTAATTTTCCGATTTAAACGCGTCTGGAATTTTTTTTGCCGTCTAACAAATCTCGACGCCCAGCTAATTCCAACGCGTTTTATAACGCGTCAAGCAAGTAATAGATTGGCTATATCTTTAACGTACTGAAGCCGGATAGGAAACGCTCGCGTATCTAGGTTCAGGATTCGGTCGACAACCGAGTTTCCTTCGATCGGCGTCAATTTCTACAAAGGAAAGGCAGTATCGGCTCGGGCGCGTCTACCAGTAGAACGGTATACTAAGGTAAAAGATAAAACTTTATAAATAGAACTAAGCCTTTTATAACTAAGTTTCGGGTCTCGTTTTTTAGCCTGAATAGCTAGGTTTATTCTCGCTTCTTTTATAAGGCCTTCCATAATATTGGTGTTGAATAATGGACGATTGAAGATAGGTAGTTGGGATAGCCAAAAAGGTGTTGCGCTCATTGGTATATTGCGCTCACTGGTGTGGCACGTTATTTTTCTTTCTTGCAAACGTTTATTTTTAGTCCTCCGGCGCCTGCTTAAAATGTAATTCGCTTTCCGTAATTCAGCAGCTTTTTTCTTAAAAAACGCGTTTTTATATAAAAATATCCAATTACTTTTTAAAAAAAATAATTAATCAATTTAACTTTTTTGTTAGCGATTGCCCCTGTAATTTCCAACCTTTCTTTGTAAGTAATGTTTTCGTTTTGTTGTTTTACGGATAATTTTAGGGATTTTCGCGGGTAGCAAAATAGAACCGGCAAAAGTAATCAACAAAACGGTCGGCGTAGGTATAACTAGAAGAATTCGACTTTGGAAAAAACGTTAGTAAAATCGAATAAACTAAGGCCAGCTTTCGCGAATTCAGATTTAATGTTGTCGAATATTATGACAGTTTCGAGCTCGTCGTAAAAGCTGGCTAAGAATCTTTTTAGATAATATAGGTATAATAGCGTTTTTATTAAGTTTTCGATATATAACGAATAAGCGCGTTTAAAAACAGAAGAACAAAATAGGTTAAAAGATTGAAACCGATAAGGAAAATACGCAGGTGTGTAAAGCGTAATAATATCGTAATTCGCGTAATATTTTTCGAATTTTATCGAATAGTAATTTTTGTAGCCGTCGAAAATGAAGAAACGTTTAGATTTTTTCGTATATATTTAAATATGTTTATTAAAATGCTAAATTTATTTTTAATTTAATTCGTTTGCTATTTAATTACTGTTTCTTAAATCAATTCTTTAAAATTAGTTAGTAATAAATTCTTCCAATACTAGGATTTAAAGTAATTTTCCCGCCATAATAAGAAATAACAGCAAAGTCCAATCTTAGGAATTAATAGCCTAGATAATTATAACTTATTCTTTATTCTTTTATTGCGTTTGTTTAGATATTCTACGTTTTTCTGCATTTGTAATTACCATATCCGTTATTATAAGAAGCCCTATCAAAAATCCCGTCTCGTTAAAGTTATAGATATCTTTTTTTAATGCAGTATTTTGCGATAATAAACTCGATCAAGCTCGACCAATTTACGAAATGTCTCTAGATTTTCGCTTAGTGCTCGTTAATAATCGATCTTCGATTTAAACGCGTCTGAAGCTTTTTTGCCCTCTAACAAATTCGGACGTCCAGTTAATTCCGACGCATTTTACAACGCGTTAAATAAGCAATAAATTCGCCATATCTTTAACTTACTGGAGCCGAACAGGAAACGCTTGCGTATTTAGGTCGAGAATTCGGTCGGCAATCGATTTTTCTTCGGTCGGCGTCAATTTTCATAAACCTTGAATTATATCTCCTCGGAAAGGTTTAATATTAATTGGATTTTTTAACGTAAATAAGGAGATATCCTAAATAAAACTAACGTTTAAAAATAAGTTTCGAGTTTCTTCTGTAAGGCGTTCCATAATATTGGTATTAAAAAATAAGCGATTAAAGGTAGGTAGTTGTAATAGCTATAAAAGTGTCCGACGAGGTAGTATATTCGAGAAGGTAGTGTGAGATATTATAGTAATTAGAAATATTTAAAAACTCAAAAGATTTAAATAAGGGTAACAGAGAAATCAAAAATACATTCTAATAATATATATAATTAAATTGGTAATGTTAGACTTTATTTTTATATATTGTTAAAACGAAAAAATATATAGTTATTAGTTTTTGTCTTAAGAATATTTATTACTACTCGATCGCAAGGTCGGTATTAGTTAGAGTTATTCAATATCGAACGAATTTAACTTTTAAACGAATATGTACGATTGCGTACGAAAAAAATTAAAACTTTTTTTATCTTCAACCAGTACAAGAGCAATTATTCTATAAAGTTCGAAAGAGTTTTATACAACTTACAGTATTACTATATTCCTTATTCTTGCCTATATTTCCATCAGCTTTAACTTTTTACCGTATTTTATTTTCTTCGTTTTAAATTACGTCTATTTATTTTATATCAAAAGTTAGTAACGTTATTATATTTACAATATGAAAAAGGATTTCTTTTCTTGTAATTCTTCAATACGTTTAAAGCCTTTATACCATTCGATATTATTAAATCCGCATTTCGTAAAACCTGGATTTATTCTATTCGAATTTAATAACCTTTTTCCGAATTTAAAAATTTTCTAATTATATCTACGCTAATTATTTCCTCGTTTACTTCCGTCGATTTTATTCTTTCTCGAGTCTACGCCTTAAAGAATCGTAAAATAACTAAATAAAGACGTTATTATAAAAAGCAAATTAAAAATCTTCAAGAGAACTTATTAATAAAACTAATTACAACGGCTAATTTTATAATAAAGCTATTACTTATTGTTATATAAACTTTTTTCTTTTTAGAATGAAACTGCTCGATTACGCGAAACGAATTATATCTTAAGCAAACGCCCTAGGACTAAAAATAAATATTTTAAAAAAATATTATTCTACAAAACAGACGGACTTTTTTAGCTGAAAAAGAATGTATTAATAAGCAATACAGCCTATAATAGCTAAAGATAATCGTTGTAAAATAGTTAAGACGAGACATTGAAAGTATGGCGTCTCTAGTATGCCCGGACATAATAGGCGTATTTCTAAAGAAACTATAAATACGCTTAACAATAAAATTTTCGATTAGTTTAAATTAACTTTATCTATTATAGTTAATCAATTTGATTTTGGTATTAAAAAGTGTTAAAAAGTGTTAGACTCGTCTGTCAGTCCGATTCGTTCATATAAGACGTTATATAAATATACTGAATTAGCACGGGGAGACTTAGCCCTAATCAGAGCATTTTAGAAGAGAATTTCATAATCGATCTTCAGAGTTAAAGGATATTGAAGGTAACGCAAACTGTATTAATAGTGTTAGACGAGACTTTAAAATAATAATAATAAAGCATAATAAGTGGTTGTAAGTTGTAATATCTCGGTGTTGCGCTCGGCGAAAAGAGCAATTAAAAATATATATATGAGGATAATTATTTAATTAGCCAAGCTATGCGCCCGGCCCAGCACTTTGTACCATTTTAACCTTGCTTTTTTGAAATGGGATTATCCTTAATTTATTTTAAGAAATAAATAGAAATATAACGTAATAAATTTATAACGTTATAGAATATATATAAAACTTATAAATTAATTTAATTGGCGCTTACCGGTTTATCTTTTATTATCCTCAACTTTGAATTTCGTCTTCGACTTCTGGCCAGATATTTCCGTTGCTCAGCTTTTCTTTGCTTTTTTTAAGCTCTGTTTTTCCGTTTCTTTATACTGATCGATGCCTTGTACCTAGCCCAGCCTGGCTATCCTTATAAAAAATACGGTTTAGGTCTTTGTCCTGCGTCTTCGAATATATTTCGTATCTATTTATACGGCGTAATATATTAACTTTATCCCATTACCATTGCTCGCTGATTACTATTATCCGGTTAAGGCTTACACTTTATTTCGAATAGTAGGTTCGTAAATATTAAATCAAGATATATAGCTTTAAACATCGATGAGCCAGTTTGAATTGATGGGAGAAGTGGCATTAATATTGCAGGTGGTCGTACGGATAATTATCGAAACCAATAAGGGCCTTTTTTTAATTAACGTCGTTTACTCTGGAATAGTCGGTCAAATTAATTAGTATCCGGGTTATCGACCTTTTTTTTAGTTAGTAAAAACGGAAGCTTTTTAAGTTATTTTCTTACGGTTTCTTTAACGTTTTTCTTTTTTAGTTTTAGCCCTAGGTATTCTTTAATTATACTAGTAAATCTTATATTCCATTCGAAATTCGCTTAACGTCCCACACATATGAGCGCCTCACACATATAAGCGCCACGCTTTTTGGCACCTCGTAACCATCAATCCAAATAACTTAACAACAACATATCGCATTGATTAAAATCAATTGGATTCTTTTTCGCTAGGCGTATTTACAACTTCTTTACAAGTACGCGTATTATGACCGAGCTTGCCGCAGACGTTACATTTTCGTTCCTTCGTCTTAACCCTTTTGCGACGGCCCCCCCTAGCTGTTATTAGCTGTATTTTTTTTATTACCCCTTTCTTTTTGGGCCAAAAAAGCTTATTCTCTTCGTATAGTAAATATTCCTTCTTCTTAAAAACGTTTGTTTTTTGTTCTGCGACGTTTGCTTAAGATATAATTCGTTTTGCGTAATTGGACGTTTTCTTCCCGGAAAAAAGCGGCTTCATGTAATAGCAACATATAATCTTTTGTTATAAGATCAGCCGACTGAAGTATTTTTTTGGCGAGCTACTTTGATAAATTTCTTCTTTTGTAAATATTGTCCTTGTTTTATTGCTTTACGGATATTTTTAAGGGTTTTCGCGGGAGGTAAAATGGAACCGGCGGAGGTTAACGGGGAGACGGTCGGCGTAGGCACAATTGGAAGAACCTTTAATTCGGAAAGAACGTTATTGGAATCGAATGGAATAAGACTAGTTTTCGCGAATCCAGATTTGATATTATCGGACGTTATGGCAGCTTGGAACGCGTCGTAGAAGCTGGAAAGAAAATCTTCTTTGGCAATATGGGTATAATAGCGTCGCATTAAGTTTTCGATATACCGCAAATAAGCGCGTTTTAAAATAAAAAAATAAGATACGTCAAAAAATTAAAACTAAGACGAAAAATGCGCGGGTATATAAAGCGTAATAATATTATTGTTGGCGCAGTATTTTTCGAATCCCATCGAATGGTAACTTTTATAGCCGTCGAAAATAAGGAAACGTTTGGAATTTTTCGTACGCGTCCGAGTATGCTTGTTAAAATACTAGATCTATTCGAAATTTAATTTATTTGTTATCCAGCTATTATTACTTAATGCAATTTTTAATCGGCTGCTGGCAATAAGTTATTGCGGTATTAGGACCTAATATAATTCTTCTCCGTTATAATAATAAATGGTAGCATAGCCCAACCTTAAGAATTAACAGCCTGGATAACTATAACCTATTTTTTATTTCCTTATTGCGCTTATTTAAATTTTCCACGTCTTTCAGTACTGGTAATTACTATGCCCGTTATTATAAAAAGCCTTATCAAGAATCCAGTTTCGTCGAAGTTGTAAATATCCTCTTCTACGATACCGTACTTTGCAATTATAGCCCGAACAAGCTCGAACCACTTGCGAAATGCTTCTGGATTTTCGGATAGGATCCGCTAATAATCGATCTTCCGATTTAAACGCATCTGGAATTTTTTTTGCCGTCTAACAAAATTTGACGCCCAATTAATTCCAACGCGTTTTATAACGCGCTGGGCCAGTAATATATTAGCTATATCTTTAACATGCTAAAGCCGGACAGGAAACGTTCGCGTTTCTAGATCAAGGATTCGGTCGACAATCGATTTTTCTTCGGTCGGCGTCAATTTCTGCAAAGGAGGGATAATATCGGCTCGGGCGCATCTACCTCTAGAATGGTATGTTAAGGTAAAAGATGAAACTTCATAAATAAAACCAAGCCTTTTATAACTAAGTTTCGGGTCTCGTTTTTTAGCCTAAATAGCTAGGTTCATTTTCGCTTCTTTTATAAGGCGCTCCATATTGTGGTTGTTGAGAAATGGGCAATTGAAGATAAGTAGTTGGAATATGTCAAAAAGCGTGGCGCTTATATGTATAAGGCGCTTATATGTGTGGAACGTTACTTTTATCGCATCGGTTATAATTCTGTTCTCTTATTTTAAAAGATTGGGAATAATAACCCAAAGAGCATAAATAACTCACAATCTATAAGTATAATATCCAGTTAGGGTAGATATTTTAATAATAGTTATACGGCCAGATGGATTGTTAAATTCTGAACCTTTTTACGTTTCTCGGTATAACTAGAATAACAACTGGGTACTGAATTGAGACGGGGAGACTCAGCTCCGATCAGAGCATCTTTGGAGACGGTATCACAATTGAATAGCCGAGTGAAGCGGTAATGAAGGCAACGCAAACTGTATTGATGGTGTTGAACCCAACTGTAGAATAGTCATGAGTGCGAGAGGTGATGAACATGTCTCCGGGGTTGCGCCCGGCGAAAAGTGCTCCTAGAAATACACTTGTAGGGATGACTAAGTGATCAGCCAAGCTATGTACGTGTCCCGGCACCCTGCACCATTTCAGTACGAGTATAGGTAATATAAGTATCGAATATTAACATTAAACGCTTTGACCGGACGTACAATATATAACCCAATATTTTGTTAGATCATTATTTATCGGGATTTTGATTTAAGCAATAAATTATACATATTTCGGATTTTCGGTACTGATTACTTTTTCGGCCTTATTAGAGATTAGTTGTAACGAACCTGTTATACAACCACCTGGAAATGTGATCAGTATTCGAAATGGGTTCTTAGTTTGCAGATAACAATAGGGCGAGGAATAATTCAATAAACTGTTCGTTAAAAAGAATTTGCTAACTTTTTTTCAATCGGAGAACCTTGCCTTTGACTAAAAGCTTAGATTAATAGCTAAAAAGCGAAATTAAAATGGTGCTATTTATAAGAGAAGCTTATTCGTTATATATCCTTTGTTTTTTATAAGTATGTCGTGAATTTGTATAATTTATATAATCTGGTCCCAGATTACCTAGATTACCTAGATTACCTTAATTGCCAAGCTTTGTTCATCTGAAGTTTAGCCGGGACAGGTTTGCGCTAAACCCTAAAGGTGGTTGCTTCCGAGGCAGGAATTATTATTTTTGTAACATTTTTCCCTTTTTCTAAAGATCTTTATCCTAAAGATAAAATCTGTAAGTAGTCTTTTTCTTTGTTAGAAAGATTTTCGAAATTTCTAAGCTAACGTTATTATGATCGGTTGTATTCGAAAAGGAAAAGGAAAATCTCCTTTGAACCAACGCAATTTTCGCGATATTCGTGCTGATTTAATTGTAACATTTAGCGTTAAGGCTTTCCCTTGCTCCAACTGTATTTATTTTAGCGAATCTGATTATTTTTACGCCTTTCAATACTTGAGCTGCACTTGTTGTACCTGTCGCTAGCGTTCTTTTTACAACGTTTTAACTATAAATTTCTTGAAGAAAATAAACGAAACGTACGAACAATTAAAAAAGGAACAGTGAGAAGTTAAGGATAGCTTTTTGACGTATTAAAAAGCTACACAAAAAACTTAAGTAAATTGCGGCGTCGGGAAGATGAATATAGGAAGAATTTATTAGAAAATTAAGGCGCTTACGCTTTTAATAAGAACTTTTTTTTTAAATAAAAAGGGATTTAAAAATATTAAAAAGGGTTGGAATTAAATCAATTCAAAAAAGGGAAAAGTTGGAAAAGAAACAGCGGCGTATAAAAATAAAGCAAACTTAATATCGGACCCCACCTAATGCATGACCCTAGCAATGCATAGGCAAAACACATATAAATCAATAGTAGCCTACACATTTAGAAGTCGTTAAATAACGCAATAACGTATTTCATAATAAAATGAAGCTATTCAGGCTATTTGAAATTGCGCTGCCGTTTTTTAGCAAGTTACTTTTCAATATAACTGTTAATTATAACTTGATCGCCAGCCTTTATAAGCTTTAAACCTTTAATTACCTTATCCTTAACTGATTTAATATTTGTCAAATTTGTAAAAATCTTATTCGGTTGTTTAGCAACTGTTTGGCGTTTAAGATATTCGCGTTTTTCGAGTTTCGTTCGCAGGTTGCGATTTTCGTAACGCAACGTTATATTTTCGGTATTAAGATCGTTAAGTTTTTTAGCCGCTTTAGCTACTATATCCCGTATATCGCGAAATGCCTTCACATAGTTGCGTACGGCCGTTCGCATATTTTTCCGTAATTCCTTAACCCTGTAAGGAATATGAAGGATTTCGTTACGAATTGTAATTACTTTTTCCGGGGGTATTTTCGGTTTAAAGGCCGGCTGGGGTGTTATTTCGAGGTTTTTTAATACCGCTTCGGGCCTAAAAGGAAGTATACCGGTATAACGCTATCCGGCTTTGATAATCTTGTCGGTAAAGGCGATTTTTGTGGCTTTACGATATGTTTTAGTATGCGGCGCTTATATTAAGGAGCAATCGCGAGGATTCCGCTGGTCTTGCGCAGCGCTTTGCGATATTTCTTTTTGAAAACGGAAAAGACGGAAACGTCGAATGGCTGAAAGTTAGCATTCGAATAGGGTAATAGATATACAAAAACGACTCTATTTTTTATACATTTCTACATAAAAGCAGGGGATACGTAAGTAATATGGCTATTTATAATAAAAACGCGGCTTAATTTCGGGGAGAAAAATAGATTTTAGTTATTTTAACGTCACAGCGTTATTAATTTATCTTTTCGGAATTAATATATATTTAGCTTTTTCGATATCGTCGGGAAACTACTGCTTTTATACGGTAAGGCCACTGAAAATGTATGCGGTCGTATTTTTTCCGTATATAAAGCCGATATATTCGATAATAGAGATTTATAACGTTGCTTTCGATTTTCTAAACTTTGTACGGGTTATTTCCAAGCTTTTTACGACCGTTTTACCAGCTTGTTCTCTCTTTTGAATGCCCGTTTCATCTATATTGTATTCGTTCGCAGGCTGGATATTATATTTGGCTCGGATTTGGATTAGAAAGGGGAAGAATTCGTGGATTTCCTTGCGATCGCGTACTTTGAAACGCTTTTAAAATATAACTCGTCCTTTTTTCGTATGTGTCTTATCGTGGCGTTCGATAAAGCGATTAATCCAATGTTTTCCAATGGTCCTTTCCGGGCTTAGTAAGGCGTCGGCTATTTAATAGACCTGTTTTTTCGTCGGAGCGCGACCGCATACTTTTTTAAGCAATACCTAGTTAACGAGCTTTTATTCTGCCTAATTCGAAAGCTTACGCGCGTTACTTTGGGCTTCGGAACGCGATTTGGTGCCATGGATACAGCGCGATAGGGTTAACTAGGGTATCTCGAACTCCTCGTTCGCCAAGGTCTCAGAACCACCTTTCGAAACAAAATTCTTAACGTCCCGTATTCTGCGCTTACGATCTAAATCAATCATCTTTACCCGAAATCAATTGATTAAAGGGTTGTTGAAATATCGCAGAATAAAGGTGGCAGAGGTAGTTATTGTTGTTGATAAAAGTCTTATGCATTGCTAGGGTCATGCATTAGGTGGGGTCCGAGGTTAGCTTGTTTCTGAAATGGACGTTATAATAAAGGCGTTTATTTTCTTCGATTGGAACGCCATAAGGTTAAATTTAAATGCCGGGCCGTTATCTCCTACGACCTTGGCCGCGTTAAAAACGGTCGGTTAGGATTCTGGCAGTACAACGTTTTAACCAAGTTCTTCGCGTTCGTTAGATGCTTAAAAAAATTTCTTTTCGGTAATTATCGTCCGTAAATATTAAAACTACCGTCAATTTTCTAGTCGCTTTCCGTTTAGTTAATATAATCGAACTCTTATCGCTATATACGTATAATTCGTTTCGTAATATATTTCTTAAGTTTATTATATATTACACATTATCCTCGTTTTATAGTTAACAGCGTAAAGTTTTCTATATCGATCAGGTTTTCCTAAGCATAAGGCCTTTCTTATTTTTAGTGTTCTGCTAATTATCGTATCATAGCAAATCGATATCGTTTAATAGCTATTTAAAAAAATGCCTTAGTTTTAATAAAGCGGTCTCGTATTTTCTATAAAGAGTGGTAATTTTCTTTTGCTTTAATTATTCTGATAGTTTTCTTGCTGCTATTATGTTATTATACTACCATTCTGAAACCGAAGTCCATTATTTCGATTCTTTTTTACTCTTATATTATCCTGTAATATATTCTCTTTGTTTTTCCAAGTTGAAGTAGATAATAGAACTTTATTTTTAAGTTAAACTGCTTCGAGTTCTATAGGTTCTTGTTGCGTTTTATTAAAGGTAAAAGACGTATCGCGTTTCCTTCTTTAATTAGTGTTAGAATATTCTTTAATATTAAAAATATACTGTTTTTATTGCCTTATAGGTTATTAGTATTAACAGTTATCAGTTTTAACTATATTACTAACGTACTTACTAGAAGTTTATAATGATTTCAAGCGAATTAATTTATTTTTCACCTCAATCTAAGATTAACTATAAGAAAAAGATTACAAAAGTATTTTCCTCGTTTTATCGAATTTTAGAAGTTATTTACTTAAATAACAACGTGTATTCAGACGCAAAGCTTTTTTCTTTAACCTATAATAGCTTTTGGGCCGACTTTCGTTTTTTATCCGGATTGGCGTATGTCTTAAACCTTTTGCTCGAAGTTACCGCAAAGTTCGAACAATTTATTAATAGATATAGCCCGGTTATTTTCGGCCTTTTTTAGATAACTTTTAAAAGTTTAAATTATCTTAAGGCGTTATCTTTTAGGCTTCCAGTAATAATAATAGTTTTGTTAGCTTTGTTGATTAAAAAGGTTCGATAGAAGTAAAGACAAACCTTGGCCTAAGTAAGGAACAACTGTAAATCCTAGTACCATTGTACGAGTCGGGTAATTTTATTTTATATTTTATAGCTGAAGTAATTAAAATCTAAAGGTAAATATTAACTATTTGTTACGAATCAGGACTAGTTCTCCCTGTCTGGGCAAGGATACGTTACGATTAAACTTCGGAGGTAGGTGTTTTAGCATTTTAATGCGATTTGGAGGATCTAGTAGATCTGGACTAGATTATACAGATCTAGCAGATTTACGATACATCTATAGAAAACAGAAGAATATATAACGAATGGGTTTCTCTTGTAAATAACACTTGCTTAGTTTCTTTTTTTAGCTATTAATTTAAGTCTTTACTTAGAAGTAACGTTTTCCGATTGAAGGAAGAGTCCGTAAATTTCTTTAACAAACAGATTACTGAATTATTTTTCGCCTTATTGTTATCTGCAAATTAAGAACCTATTTCGGATACTGTTTATACTTCTAGGTAGATGTATGATAGGTTGGTCATATTTTGATAGTTCTTTAATTAATAACCGACAAATGGTTCCAGGCCCACTTGGGTATAAGCTTTTTTAAATACAGTGAAGACGATATTACAGAACGGCATTTAGGAAATAGACGACATACCCGGTCGCCGTTATTAGCCAGCAAAGGATTGGTAACTAGGTTAAGTAATATGGCTCTTTCTAATATTCGGTTTTAAGGAAGACCTTTTTTTTTCAGCGATAACCTTCCCCGGCTCCCAAAGAAACGATTAAGGTTTAGGAAAACGAATCGGAAAGGGAAAAGAAAGAAACAAACAACCCGAAAGGTAAGGTAAGGGGAAAAAAACTTACGATTAACGACAAATTGCGTATTTTAATAACTAAACTCCAAGCGGTAAAAAGGGAAAATGCTAGATTCGCTCGATAGCAAAGGTCTTCGATATTGCCTTTATTCGGCGCGAATTAATTCCGCGAGAATACTGTTTTACCTTTTGCTTATTATAAGATACTTAAGGTCAAGAGTTATAAGCTAACTTTCTAAAACCTTACGACGGAATTACAGATGTGGAAGGATTTTTAGTTCAGGCCAGACTTTAAGTTTTATAAAAGTTTCCTAACGGAGGATTATCAAAAAGTGATGGCGATTTTTTAGCTGCTTGTAGGAAAGGTGTTTTTATAGTTTGAGCCAATTATAAAGGATTACTTCGAAAATTACCTTGACGAATTTTCCGACTTTATTAATTATATTTTCGGTAATTACGAATATTCGGAAAAGCAAATGCGTGCTTGTTTGGAGATCTAGATAAGCAGCAGGATGCCGTTAAAAAGTTGCATCTTTTTTAATAGACAAGATCAGCGGCTGAGTATACGATTAAGTTTAATCGCCTTACGGCAATTTTCTACTTATCGGAAAGTGCTTTGTTCTATTTTTATTACGATGCCATAAAGTTATGGGTTAAGGATAAGACGTATAGGGCACCTAAGATAAGGCTTTTCCAAGATTATGTTAATAAGGCTATTATTGCTAACAAAAGTAGCTTTAATAGGTACTTGGTCCATTTACGAGCTAAGGAAGATAACGATTATTGACCCGGTTGGAACGAGGAAACATTTACCGAACCTGATAACATTTGCAGATGTATCGAAATGCTTTAATAGCCCGAATATTTTCGATTTTATTACTTGTACCCCGAATTTAATCAAAGCTGAAAAGCTATTGCTTAAGGTTGCTTATGTTATGCATAATACATAAACTTTTGGATATAGGAGCAAATCTTGTAGAAATTTTAACCTCGAATTAAGTACCTTTCTAAACGTTAAAGGTAAAGATTACTAAGGTGAAATGCCAGATTAGTTAACGGAAATGGTATACTTGTATGAACGACAGATGTACCAAATACGCGGTTAAGAAAGCCTGGAAATGGAGACGCTTTCTGGCGAACAGAATTACCAAGTTAAAAAAGGGCAAAAGCTTTCGAAACTAAGGTATCGAGAAGTTATACGAGCCAAGACCTTATACGAAGCAAGAAAAGGATTACGAAGCTAGATTGAAATTCTTATTTAGTATCAAAGATAGACTTTTAGAGCCATAATTGATTTTGGGGCAGAAGGTAACTTTATTTCGCCAGCTATAGCCGAAAAATATTACATTTTTTGGAAGTACAAGTTAAAGTTCTATAAATTACGTACAGTTAATAAAAGTCTATCCAAGTACGATGACGGACGAATCCTTAGAGAAACCGAAAAACTTCCGGTATAAATTTAAGGATATCAAGAATAATTTACGTTAGATATCGCCGACATTTCAGGTTATAATATTATTTTAAAAATGCCGTAACTTGATTTTAATAATCCGTTAATTAATTAGAACACTCGCCAACTTATTTGGGATTACGAATTAACTTTTCTTAGAAAAAAAAGTTGAAAGGTTTGTTATATTATCCGAAAAGCTAAGGTATTAAATTTTATTAATATAATACCTTTATAATATCAGCGATTCGAACAAAATTTTAAAGATAAAGAAAATTACGAATTGCTTTTATACGGATAACAGGACTATCGTATATCTATTAAAAAGATTTTTACTTTAAGCTTTATAAAATTTACTATATAAATCTAGAAAAGGTAAAGGCCTTATAGAAAAGCATATAGTTAAACTTAAAAAGAGGTTATATTTAACTATTCGAATCTTCCGTAAAATACCCGGTACTTATAATACTTAAGTTTAAAGACGGCAAACAAAAAAATCGACTAGGAGGGAGATCTAGTTTATCAATGCGTAGTCGATTACCGGCAGTTAAATAATATTATTATTAAGAACGGATTTTTTTAACTTTAATAAGTACTTTAAGGGAAAACGTAAGTAGAGCCAAATAATTTACCGCTTTAGACCTTCGAAACGGTTATTATCGTATTAAAATAGCTAAAGAAAAAAATTAAATAACTGCCTTTCGAATAATATACGGGCATTACGAATATCGAATAATATCTTTGGGACTTACTAATGTCCCCGTTAGTTTTTAACGGCTGATTATAACTATATTTAGGAAGTTCTTGGAGAAATATGTTTTCGTGTACCTCGACGATATACTTATTTATTCTGAAACGTTAAAAAGATATAAAAAGTATATTTTTTAAGTTTTTAAAATATTAGATGAAGTAAATATCCGAATTAACCTTACTAAAAGTGTATGGTATATGTAAAAGCTAAATTATTTGGGATTTATCTTTATTTCCGGTTATATTCAAATCCAAAATTCTAAATTGGAAGTACTTAACAATTGGCCTATTTTTAATAAGGTAACTGTTATAAATATCCAGTAAATTCTAGGATTTACGAGTTACGTACGTAACCCAATCAAAGGATACAAAGATATTGTTAAACCATTAACGAAACTGACTATTAAGGAATACATCGGGAAAACATTTAAACTTTTAAATAAAACTAAAAAAGCTTTTTATTTATTTAAAAAACGAAATTATTAAAGCGTTAATAATAAAATTACCTAGCGTCGACAAAGAAAACGCCTAAAGATAAATATTTTAAATTATATCTTAAGCGTAATTTTAAAGCAATAAAAAATTAATAAAAAAATAATATCCAGTAGCTTATTACTTTAAGGCCTTACAAAACGTAAAACTTAAATATAAGGTTTATAACAAAAAGCTGTTAGTAATTATTAGCGCATTTAAAAATAAAAATTTCTCTTTAACACAACTAAAGAACTTTTCGATATTTACTTAAATTATAAAAACCTTACCCGGTTTATAACTATTTAAGAACTAAATAAACGGTACGAAACTTGGATATTTTTTTTATCGAAATTTAATTTCCAAATCTATTATATTAAGGAGAAAGAAAAGATTTAAGTAGATATTTTAAATCATAAAGGAAATTATAACTTTAAGGTCCCGAAACGCTGAATGCAAATATTGCGGCAAACTAAAGACGGTACTTTACGATTATGTAAAATATTAAAGTAACTTACTTTAAAACTTATAACGAAATTCCGAAATTATTATAATAAGAAAAAGCAAAAGAGATGTAACAATTAGATAGATAACTTGAAAATTAGCTGTTATACTATGGCAAAATCTACATCCTTCGAGAATAATAAAAGTAATTCGTTGAAAACTTTTACGAAAATTTATGGCACGAATATTAAGGTATTTTCAAAACTATTAAACGCTTATAGGAAAAATACGACTTTCTAAAACTTTAACAAATATTAAATAGGTAATTAAGGGTTGTAATATTTGTAATAAGGCAAAAGTAGTCCGATATAAGCTTTATAGACTTTTACAGCTTACAGATATTCTAGAAAAAGCTTGGAATATTATTGTTTAGGATTTTATTCCCGGTTTACCTTTATAAAAAAACCCCGTTACTGGAGTTTAATACGGTAAAATATAGGTAAGCGTTAACAGATTTACCAAATATAAGTTTTTTTACCCTTTAAAAAAATGCAACGGCAAAATAATTAGCTTATATTTTTATCCGTTAGTGTTTCGATAAATATAGGATATTAAAGAAAATTATTTCAAACAAAGATAAGCTTTTTACATTAAAGTTTGGTATTAGCTTTTTTAAATAGATAAACGTTAAACTTAAAAATTTTTATAACATATTATTTACAAACGAATAGGTAATTAAATCTTTTAAATTCAATATTGAAATAAAATTTGAAAAGTTATATTAACTATTAGCAGGATAAGTGGATTAAACTTTCTTCATTAGCCTAAATGGTTTATAATACGTTTATTAATAAAAATATGGTTATTTTTTCTTATATAGCGGTATATAGTTATAAAGCAAAGATTTAACAACCAGAGCAGTTATTTTATAAAACTCTAAAATTAACCGCGAAAACTTCCCGAACAGAAATAATAGCAACTAAAATCTAGATAATATAGATCTGCCTATAAAATAAGTTACGATTCCTTTAACAAAAGATGATTTAGTATTATAATAAAAAAAGAATTAAAGGACTAATTTTATCGAAAAAAGACAAAGTTTATCTGCTACGCCAAAAACAAAACGCAATTTCGAACTTTTTTTAAATCGGAATAAAAAAGCCCTAATAACAAGCTTAATTTCAAAAAACCTTAGTTTATTTAAAATCGATAAAGTTATTTTCAAAATTAACTTTCGACTGTTACTATCCAAAACCATGAAAATATACCCTGTTTTCCATATTTTCTTATTCGAACTCGCACCTAAAAACGCCTTACTGGAAACTAGTTTCAAAGTCGAAAAAAACGACAATAAATACGAAGTTAAACAAATACTAAACTTTAAAGTAATTAAAAACAAAATCCAGTGTTTAATTAAATAAGAGGATTGTCTATACGAAAAAAAATACTTGGGAACTTTTTAAGTACCTAACAAATGCGAAAAACCTGGTTAAAACGTTTTATAGCCAAAATCCTAACCGACCGTTTTTAGCGCGGCCAAAGTCGTAGGGAATAACGGCCCGATACTTAAGTCTAACCTTACGGCGTTCCAATCGAAGAAAAGCGATACCTCCGTTATGGCATTAATTTCGGAAGCAAGCCGAACGTATTTTACTTCTATACGGCGTTACTTTTTTCCTCTTTTTTTAATTAATTTAATTCCAAACTTTCTTCCAACATTTTTAAAGCCCTTTTCTTTAAAAGGTTTTATTAAAAACGTAAGCGCTTTAATTTCCTAATAAATTCTTTCGGTTTTTCTTTTCCAGCGCCTTTTAATAGGTCTAAAATTTATCTTCAAGGTTTTTTTTTTTTTTTTTTTTTTTTAAACGAAACCGTACTTTATATACCTTTTTCAACGAATTTATAATCAAAATGTTACAAGAAAAACGCTGGCGACGAATACAACAGCTGCAACTTAAAAACCCGATTACGTAAAAATAGCTAGTTTTCTTAAAACGAATGCAGTTGAAATATAAAAAAGCTTCTATACTAAATATTTCGATTAAATAAATACGGTTATTCCTAGAGTTTCGCTGGTTTAGACGAGGATTTCTTTTCTGTTTCTGCGCGCAATCTGGCATGTTAAATGATTAGCTGAAAGGGTTCAAAAAATTAAACTCCGCCCAGAAGGTTTTTTACCGTTTTATCTTTGGGACAAAGATCTTAGAAAAGGAGAAATAATGTTACGAATTAGGACTTGTTTTCCCTATCTGGGCAAGGATACGTTACGGTTAAATTTCCGAGGCAGGTATCTTGGCATTTTAATGTAATTTGGAGGATCTGGTAGATCTGGACCAAATCATACAAATCCAGCAGATCCACGACATACCCATAGAAAATAAAAGCATATATAACGAATGGGTTTTCCCTGTAAATAGCACCTACTTAATTTTACTCCTTAGCTATTAATCTTAATCTTTATTTAAAGGCAACGTTTCTAATTGAAGGAAAAGTCCGCAAATCTCTTTAACGAACAAACTATTAAATTATTCTTCGCTCTATTATTACCTGCAAATCAAGAACCCATTTCGAATACTGCTTATACCTCTAGGTAGATATATAACAGGTTCGTTACACTACTTTAAAATTAGCTATTTTACTTTATAACTTAAAAATCTAGACGATGCTAATTAATTTCTAATGAAATCGACCTGATAAAATAGATATTACTTAAATTCTAACGATATTATCAGATAAAAAAGCTTGTAACGTATAATAGCTAACGTGCCATCTACCTCACCGGATGCACCACCTTACTAGATGGTTTTTGGGCATCTCGCAACAATAAATTCAAATTAATTTACTATAACACATTAAATCGATTAAAATTAATCTGATTCTTCTTTGTTAGACGTATCTACAACTTCTTTACAAGTACGCGCATTATATCCGGGCTTACCGCAGACGTCATACTTCCGTTTCTTGATCTTAACCCTTTTACGACAACTATCTCCAGCTGCTGTTGGCTGTATTTTTTTCACCACCCCCCTTTTTCCGGCTAAAAGAGCTTATTCCTTTTGTATAATAAGTGTTCCTCCTTCTTAAAGTCGTTTATTTTTAGTCCTTCGATATTTGCTCAAAATGTAGTTCGTTTCGCGTAATTAGACGTTTTTTTCCCCAAAAAAAGCCACTTTTTGTTAAAAGACTAGCCGATTTAATGACCTTTATTAACCAGCTACCTTGATAGTTTTTAATCTTTTTTTACAAGTAACGTTTTCACTTTATTATTTTCTTGATGTTTTTAGAAGTTTTCGCAAGCAGGGAACGTATGGAACCGGCGGAAGTCAATGGAGAGACGGTTGGCGTAGGCATAACTGGAAAAATTTCGAGGTCGGAAAGAACGTTATTGGGATTGAATGGAATAAGACCAGCTTTCACGAATTTAAATTTGATATTATCAGACGTTATTGCAGTTTTATACGCGTTGTAAAAGCCGACGAGAAAATCTTCTTTGGCAATATAAGTATAATGGCGTTATATTAAGTTTTCGATATACCGCGAATAAGCGCGTTTTAAAATAGAAAAACAAGATACGTTAAAAGGTTAAAGCCGATGCGAAAAATGCGCAGGTATGTAAAACGTAATAATGTCGTAATTTCCGTAATATTCTTTGAATTTTATCGAATAATAACTTTCGTAGCCGTCGAAGATAAAAAAAACGTGTCGAATTTTTTATACGCGTTCGAAAATGTTTATTAAAATGTTAGATTTATTTAGACTTAATTTATTTATTGTCCAACTATTATTACTTAATGCGTTTTTTTAATCGGCTGCTGATAATAAGTTATCGCGGTATTAGGTTTCAAGGTAATTTTTTCCCGCCATAATAATAAATGGCAGTATAGCCCAATCTTGGAAATTAACAGCTTGGATAATTATAACTTATTATTTATTTCTTTATTATGTTTGTTTAGGTTTTTTAAATTCTTTAGCATTATTAATTACCATGCCCGTTGCTATAAAAAGTCCTATTAAAAATCTAGTCTCGTCGAAGTTGTAAATATCCTTTTTTACGATGCCGTATTTTGCGATAATACCCCGAATAAGTTCGAATTATTTGCGAAATGTTTCTGGATTTTTAAATAAAACCTATTAATAATCGATTTTCTGATTTAAACGCGTTAAGCAAGTAGTATATTGGCTATATTTTTAACGTACTAAAGCCGGATATAAAATATTCGTACATCTAGGTTAAGGATTCGGTCGACAATCGTTTTTTTTTTTTTTTTCGGTCGGCTTTAACTTTCCCTAATTCAGGATAGTATCGGCTTGGGAAGGTTTACCGCGATATTGTTTATGTAAAGTAGATTAGGCTACTTTATATATAAAAGTAAGTGTCGCATAACTAATTTTTAGGTCTTGTTTTTTAGCTTAAATAGCTAGGTTCATTTTTGTTTTTTTATAAGCCGTTCCATATTGTTGGTGTTAAGAAATGGACAATTGAAGTTAAGTAATTGGAATGTGCTAAAAGTCATCCAGTGAGGTAGTGCATTCAGTGAGGTGGTGTAGAACGTTATAAGTTTAACTAATTATTAAGCTTAATAATCTGGTTTATATTAACAGTCGTATTTTAAACTTTAAATAACAAATACAAATAACTACGTTTAATAATAAAAATATTAAATTAAATAATTAAGTTATAGTTATACGCTGAGATTTTATAAACTATAAAAAAAATATAAATATATATATTTTATATACGGCTTAAGATATACGAACGACTTAAACCTTTAAACAGATTAAAACTATTAAGCTTACTATAAATTTAAGAGTTTACAACGCCAAAATTTTTAAAACTTTTAAGTTGGTTACGTAAGCGAGATTATCTATCGAAGATATGCTTTGTACTCTCCGACGTCTAGCAACGGACCAGCCGTTTGATCATAACATTAAGTTATTTAAATTTGTTGTTACGAGGTGCTATAAAATAGCTCGGTCGTTTGTTTAATATGTTACGTCGTTTTATAAATAAATGTCAGCAGTCACAGTGATTGAATGCAGAAATCTGGCGTAGCTCTCTCTGTGTTCTCTAACTTGCTCTAGGAATGAACAAATCTAGTCCGCGGGCAATCGCCCTTACATACATGATTGGTTGACAAAGGATCGTCCGTAGACAAAGGCTATCCCAGGCAGCATTCTGCTGCCTGCTCCAAACAAAGCCTGCCAGCCGGCAACACCTGAAAGCACCAATTGCCGACACGCCCTCTTGCGTTAAGTATCCGCGGCTGGAAAGTCCGAAAGTTTAAAATCAAATTTAAAAACATAACTAATCTATACGGGGATTAAATCCAAATCTTAAATGCCCTTTTAACTTATCCTGTATTTTCTCCAGTTCCAAGTTCTGTATAAATCGTTCAAAATTTGCTTTATTAAGTGGTTTCGTTAGACCGTCGGCAGGATTATCTTTGCTTTTTACGTATTGGAAATTGATGTTTCCTGCCTGGATTTTTTGGCGTACGTAATAGTACTTAACTCGAATGTAACGTTTCCTTTATAACATTTATATTTCCTTTACTTATTTGAATATACCTGTATTATTTTCCAGAATAAAAATGGGACCTTTCGGCATAAGTCCCAATTTTATCAAAAAGTTCCTAATCCTAACTGCTTCCGCTGCAGTTGTTCCTGCTCCCACGTATTCTGCTTCCGTAATACATTTCGTAATAACGCCCTGTAACTTTGAAAACCATAATACGGGCGCTTTAACTATGAAAAATACATACCTTATTATGGACTTCGCCGATTCGCCATTATCTGCAAAACTTATTTTTACTGCTCTAAATAACCTTAAGTTGTTATATTTTTAATGCGGATGGTTTCTTTTTAACTTTCGGTACCGAAAAAATAAATTTGTTTTACCGTTTAAGTATCGTAGCAGTTTCTTGATATATTCCTGGTATTTTGGGGATGGGTTGCTTATGAACCTGGCCCAAGTCGACGTTGCAAACGTTGTATTTGGTTTACTGATATAACTTAAAAAGTTAAATTTCCTTACCAGGCTCGCGTATTCGAATATATCCTTTTTGCTAGCCTCGCCGTCATGTTTTATTACATGCTTTAAGTAATCTTTAACAAATAGCGTAAGCTTTTTTTTTATGGTATCCAGGCCTATTAACTTCAGTAACTTCTTAATGTACTGTTGCTGGTCCAGTCTAACGTCGCCAGTCGATAAGGAACGGATAATCCGTATACCTAAGTACCAACCCGCGTTTCCCAAATTCTTGATGGGAACGTCCTTAGCGATTTCCTTGATAACGTTTTTAAGGTACTGTTTGTTAGCTCCGAAAAGCAGAAAATTATTAACGTATAAAGCGATAATATAACCAGTTTCGGGGTTAAAGTAAATCGTATTATCAAAAATCAATAGGTAAAAGCCTTACTTTGCAAGTATCTTTTTAACTTTTTCCTACCAAGCAGCTCCGGCTTATTTTAGGCCGTATAAAAAATTTATTAGCTTGATAACCTTTTTAGGGGAAAACCGGTATACTTTTTTATTTTCCGGGTACGTATCGAAATATTCCTTTAATATAAGGAATTACTTTATGTAAATATTTTCCTTCAGTTTGCCATTTAAGTATGCAGCGATAAAGTCGATCTGGAATATATACCAGCTTAAATAGGTAGCTAAGGTTATCAGGATTTTCCAGTGCACAACCCTTGTTATGCTCGCTGCGGTTTTATTATAGTTAATTCCTTTTCGTTAGGTAAACCCTTTCGCGCAGATACGGGCTTTATACTTGTTTAGTTTTTTTGTAAACGTATACTTTTTTCTCAGCACCCATTTGGCGTCCATAAGGTACCTACGAGCTCCTTCGCCGAGGGGCATAAACTTGAAAGTTTTACGCGAAAAGTTTTCTTTGATTTTAATAAAGATTACTTTAAGCCACATTTCTCGTTTTAGGTTTTCCATAACTTCCTTTAAGGACGGGCCGTTATCCGTTATTACAAACAGCCTCCAGGTAGTAAATAACTTGTCCAGGTTAATATGTTCTAAATCCTTAATTTCAAAAATTCCATCGTACTTATCCTTTAGCATGTTAACTATTTGCTGGTATTCGTAAATGTTTCAGATGGCTCGATTGGTATTTCCGTTGCTACCGAAGAAGCCGTCGTTATCGTCGCTTATTAATAAGTTAAAATGGGAGGTATGTAAGCCATTATCGCCTTTTTAGGTTAAAGTTAGCTTTAATTTACGCATTAGCTTAAGGGTTTTATTTAAAGCTTTCAGGGTATACAAATCGGGGACCGTCTTTTTCGGACGTCCCTTTTTACGCTTAATTTTCTTGGTTTCCTAGTCCGTATCGTCCTTAGAAATAACGTTATGGTCCTTATTCTTCACTTCGATACCCTTTTGTTTCTAGCGGTATTTTAGGCGTTTCTGTACGGGTTATGGAAACGACCGAATAATATCCTTAAGGTTAGGTAGCTAACCTGGTTTTTCCAGGTTTTTATAAACAGTAATATAAGATATTGTTAGTAACCTACCGCCCTTTAGGAGCTATACCATGTAGTTATATATCCCTTAATACCTTAATAGCATATCTTTTGCTTTACGGGCTGCTAATTTCTTTAACCTAGTTTTGTAGTTCCCATCGATTAGGACTATATACCTGCTGCCGAGAATTCGAAGGTAACTGTTGTCAGGTTTATGGGACTTATTAGGTTCGAATATATTTTTAAAGCATTCGATTAATATTATGTCCTTTACTATTAATTATTCCGTTCTGTTAACCGTATGCGTTATAGCTTTTATCATAAGGTTCTAAAAACATGTCGGTATTTTTATCTGGGCTAAAGTTGTACGCGCTTCGTCCTGCAGGAACTGGATGTTTTTTTTTATAACTTCGTTTTGATATTAGTTATAGGAACTGGAAATTACCAGTTTAATGCCTTTAACTGCGCAGAACTTTTCGATTATGGTTATGCCGAACTCCTTACCGCCGTCCAAGCGTAAGATCTGTATTTTTTAATTTTTAACCGACTTTAATCGCTTTATTAATCGCGTAATATATGTATATAAGCTTTGCTGTATTTCGTCCTTAGTTTTAAACGAATGGTACTTTTTATAACGCGAAAGGTTTTTTATAATAAGATCGAAGTAACTGTTGTTCTCGATGCTAACGGGCTTAACTAAGCCCATATTATACCAAATAATCTTTCTTACATATCGTCCTTATTTTTAGGAGTTTGTAAACGGGATTTTCTATATTTTCCCTTCGTTATACGTTATGCAAGAGAGCGATTTTATATCGTTAAGATTTAAATTTATCCCCGTAAACCTTTTAATGGTTTAAATTAGTCGTTCAGTGCTGGGGTAGTAAAAGCAGCGGTGTCATAAGATAATTTTCTTTATAATTTCGTCCGTTATAAAAACCTTGCCATTTTTGAAGGCCCTTATAAGGGCGTTTTTTAGGTCGTTGGCCAGGTTACCGCCGTTTTTCTCACCGAATGGGCCCCCCAGCCCATATCCCTATTGATAATTCTCGTCATTCGTCGACTCCGGGGCCTTAATAATAAGCTCCGGCTTCCCATAAAGCCATAGGAAAAAACCTTTCCGAGGTACGTTGATCGTCGTCAACTGCGTTCTATCGGGGTTTACCAAGGTATTTCGATTTAGGTAACCACCTTTTTTGTAAAAGATCTTTCCGAAAAATACCTTTAGGGGGAAATTATTAATATATAACGTATACTTTACCATGGTCTTATTGTTCTTTCCACGGGGCCCCTTTAAGGGTTATTTTACTATCCCTACGGCAATAACGACGACAGGTCTTTCGCTTATCATAATATAGATTCCCTTGTTTTTGATATCTAGGACCGAATTTTTTTCGAAGTTTTTAATATTATTCGTAATGTTAACGTTTGCTCCTAAATCCTAAAGCAGTTTATTTTCATTATCCTTTATGGATAAATAAATATGTAATAGCATGGCATTACTTATAACAGTTAATTTAGGGCTTTTAATAGCTGTCTCTGTCGTTTCGGGGTAGTTAGCCGCCTGTAGCTTAAAGCAGTTGGCCACTGTGGCTTTAGGGCTTTTAAGCGCTATAGCCGTTACTTTAAGGCAGTTAGCTACTGTAGCTATAGGCCTGTTATTTTCTGTAGCAGTTGCTTTAAGGCAGTCGGCCCTTTAAAGCGTTTTATTATACTACTATATCAGTTCCTAAAGCTGTTATTCGTTAATATAAGCGCTGAACGTTTTTCTACTAGAACGATACAGGTTTCCCAAGCCTTTAGGGATAAACTGCTTTTTACCCGGTTTACCGCCGCGGGTGTTGCGAAAGTTGTTGTTTTGGTTATTATTATTACCTTGACTTCGGCCTTCATTTCGGCTTCGTTTTCCTTTTTTGCCTTTGCCGTTTTTTTCTTTCTGGGGCTTAGGGCAGTTTTTCGTTAAGTGTCCGTACTTGCTACAGTTAAAGCAAAGTGGTTCCCCGTTTTTGTTCCATGCGGGTTTGTTATTCCGGGGGTTATTATTGCTTCCCTTGCCTTTTTGTGCATTATAAGACCGTCCGTTGTTTTTCTTTTTGTTGGTACGGTTATGGAGATCGCTGTTGAAATCGTCGATCAGTTGCTGAAAGGAATAGTCCGTTTGCCGCAGTATTAACTGCATCGTTTTGTACCAACTGCTAGCCTTGTCCTTTACAGTAGTGAAAAACATAGTAATGTATTTTTCGGTCCTAAGCTTTATGCCATAGCCTTTTACTTCCCGTAAAAGCTTCTGAAATTTGGTGGTAAACTGGATTAGGTTTCTTTTATTATAAGTGATTTTACTTAATTTTTTCGAAAGAAACCTTTGCCGGGCTTTGCCCGTTGCTGCATAGGTTTTCCGGAGCGTTTTTAACATCTTCGTCCCTTTTTTAATCCTTATAATTAACTTTAAAGGCGCCTTTTTGCAGGTTTTGGTAATAACCTTAGCAAAACGCAGTTAATTTAATTGCTTTAGTTTTATTCCGTTTTTATAGCTAATCTTTTTTAGTATAAGGTTAAAAACGTTACTTTAAAGCTTTTTATTAACTTAACTTAACAGGTAATTTTCCTTATCTAAGGAAAAGTCGAAACGTTTTTAACGGAACTTCGAATCGTTACTAAACTTCTTGAAATCCTTTTTATTTTTCAGGCGTACACCTAACTCGCTAAAGCTGTTTAAGCTGCTAAAGCTGAAGGAGTTACTACTAAAAGGGCTGTAACGGTTTTTCTTTTTCTTTGGTAAACCTTTAGAAAAATCCGAAAAAAAGGATAAGGAACTATTTAAATCATTAAGGTTATTACGTAACGTACCACACAAGCGAATCGCGCACACAAGCGAATCGCGCGGATCTTGGCACCTTACCACAACAAATTCAAATTGATTAATAACAACACATTGCATTGATTCAAATTAATCGGATTCTTTTTCGCTAGACGTATTTACAACTTTTACACAAGTACGCGCATTATGTCCAGGCTTGCCGCAAACGCCATATTTCCGTTCCTTAGTTTCAACGCTTTTACGACGACCCCCTCCAATTGCTGTTGGCTGCATTTTTTTACCACCTTTTTCTTTTTGAGCCAGAAAAGCTTGTCCCTTTTATATAATAAATGTTCCTTTTTTTTGAAAACGTTTATTTTTGGTTTTGCGACGTTTGCTTAAAATGTGGTTTATTTCGCGCAATTGGGTAACTTTTTCCCGAAGAAAAATATTTTCGTATAAAAGTAATAAGTAACTTTTGGTTAAAAAATTAACCGATTTAGTTATTTTAGTTAACGAATTACCTTGTTGGTTTTTAATTTTCTTTTGCAAATAACGCGATTGCCGCGTTATTTCCTTGATATTCCTAGGGGTTTTCGCGGGCGGGGAACGAATGGAACCGGCAGAGGTCAGCGGGGAGACGGTCGGCGTAAGTACAACTGAAGAAACCTCCAATTCGGAAAGAACGTTATTGGGATCGAATGGAATAAGACCAGCTTTTATAAATCCAGATTTGATATTGCTGGACGTTATGGCAGCTTGGAACGCGTCGTAGAAGCCGGCGAGGAAATCTTCTTTGGCAATATGGGTATGATAGCGTCGCATTAAGTCTTTAATGTACAGCGAATAAACGCGCTTTAAAACAGAAAAACAAAATACATTAAAAGGTTAAAGCCGATGCGAAAAATACGCGGGTATATAAAGCGTAATAATGTTGTTGTTAGCGTAATACTTTTCGAATTTTATCGAATAATGGCTTTTATGGCCGTCGAGGATAAAAAGACGTTTCGAACCTTTCGTACGCGTCCGAATATACTTGTCAAAATGTTAGATCTATTCGAGATTTAATTTATTTGTTGTCCAGCCATTATTACTTAATGCGATTTTCTAATCGGCTATTGGCGGTGGGTTATCGTAGTATTAAGACTTAAGATAATTTTTCCCTGTTATGATGACAAATGGCGGCACAGCTTAACCTTGGAAATTAACAGCCTGGATAATTATAACTTATTTTTTATTTTTCTATTGCGTTTGTTTAGGTTTTTTACGTTTTTCGGTATTGGTAATTACCATGCCCGTTGCTATAAAAAGCTTTATTAAAAATCCAATTTCGTTAAAGTTGTAAATATCCTTTTTTGCGATGCCGTATTTTGCTATATTAGCCCGAATAAGCTTAAATTATTTGCGAAATATTTCTGGATTTTCGCATAGGACCCGTTGATAATCGATTTTCCGATTTAAACGCGTTTGGAATTTTTTTTGCCGTTTAACAAAGTTCGACGCCCAGTTAATTCCAACATATCCTGTAACGCGTTGGGCTAGCAATATATTGGCCATATCTTTAACGTGCTGAAGCCGGACAGGAAACGCTCGCGTATTTAGGTTAAGAATTCGGTCGACAATAGATATTTTTTCGGTCGGCGTTAATTTTCGCGAATTGGGAACTGTATCGGCCCGAAAGGGTTTGCCGTAAATTCGGTTTCTTAAAGTAAATTCGAGAACCTTATATATAGCATGAAGCCGTTTGTAACTAAATCGCGGGTTTCTTTTTTTAGCTTGAATAGCTAAATTCATTCTGGCTTTTTTTGTTAACCGTTTTATGTTATGGTATTAAGAAATAAACGATTAAAGTTGGGTGATTGAGATGGTGAAGAAAACGCGCGACTTGCTTGTGTGCGCGACTTGCTTATGTAGCACGTTACTACTTTTTTTCCCTTAAGTAACTTAAGTAGCTTTATTTTCTTGTCTTCGCTTTTCTTTTTTTTAGGGTCCAGCTTTTTTTTTATCGCTTTTTAATGCGATAAGTACTTTTTTGAAGCTATTCGCTTTAACTTTAAGCGAAGCGCTTTGCGATATTTTTGGTTATATATTTATATTACGCAAGCTTTTAAAGCTTCGCGTTTTAAATTGGAACGTATTTAACAGTTATATTATTATATTATTTATTTGCTTTATCGTATCGTTATATCTTTCGCTCCGGAGCTTTAGTTTTCTAATATTATCCTTAACCTGTCGGTATTTTTTTTCCCGCGCCTTAACGTCGTATTTGATGCCATTTATGTTGGTACCTAGGGACGTATAAAGCTTATTCAGGTCGGCTTCGGGTTGCTGTTTTTGGATAAAGGTTTTCAACGGTTGCTAAAGTAATGAAGCGTTTCCTACTAAAGATGCTTCGTATTTTTGTTTTCCCTCGCCGAAGAACTTTTCGTTTTAGGGAACCTCCTGATTCGGGGGAAGTCCAGGTAAGATAAAAAGGAAAGGGTTTTCGTTTGCGTACTGGTTCGCTATCGTCAACTACTACTTAACTTTTTTCTAAATCGTTAACTAAACGGCTTTCTTTTAAGTTTTGTACTTTTTTTGTTAATTTAGCTTTTTAAACTGCAATTCACCACTTCGTATAACGTACTTAGTTTAACAACCAAAAAATGCTACCATGTCAGCAGTTACAGTAATCGAATGCAGAAATTTGGCGTAGCTCTCTGTATGTTCTTTAACTTGCTTTAGGAATGGACAAATCTAGTCCGCGGGCAATCGCCCTTACATATATGATTGGTTGACAAAGGATCGTCCGTAGACAAAGGCTGTCCCAGGCAGCATTCTGCTGCCTGCTCCAAACAAAGCCTGCCAGCCGGCAACACCTGAAAGCACCAATTGCCGACAATAAATAAATATTTGATATTAACACGACTTGCGTAATTAAAAACGTTATTATTAAATATAAAATGTATTAACTAATTATATTATTGTATTAGATTAATTGCGTATGCTATAACACGCGTGTAACTTTAACTTAGCCGCGGAACATATATACGCCGATCAATATATCGCCTTTTCGTATATGGAGGTGCTCTACATACCCCTGGCTAGCTGACAGTAGCCGACAGCTTGAATAGCGATAAGTTAGCGCATAGCATGCACACACACACTAAAACGAAGGCCCAAAGTGGCGTACATACCGGGATGCTTCCGCTTTACCTGAAATGCTGGATGGCGTCCGGGTAATTCTGGGTGGCGTTAAAGACACCAGGTTCTGCTGATAGGGTCGGGGGAAAAGCAGGTGAATTCCTAACCAATACCGCGTTGTACCCCTGAGGACCGTGCTCCCATACTGGCTCAGAAACATACCTTCACTATTCCCCAAGGTTTGAAGATCTTGGGTCCTAGCACGAATGCTTTTTTACACAACTCGTCATAGTTTGAAACTGTCGAAGTGGCTTGTGGGAGGATTCCTTTAATGTATTCTCTAATTCCTTCGCAGCGAGCCGAAGTGGTCGGTGCAGTGCCTCCTCCTGCTGGTATTACGCCTAACTTTACCAATCCGGCGTCCAGGGCGCGTGAGATTATTGCAATGCATATCGCATTAACGATAGTTTCGACTCTATTCACGGTATTGCGATTTTATACTGTTCTCTTTATCCTACGTCGCATACGGATAGACGATTGTAAACCCTCCCGCAATTCCTACAAAAATCCCCGTTGACGTTTATAGGGCTGTTACTTTTCGCATGGGTTAGGCTCGCTTCACTCTGGTTACGGGGATCCTTTGCTGAATGAGTGCCCTGGACTTAGGTTCTTGGTGTGGCGTATTCTGTAACTTGCTGCATCAGTAGGTTGCTCATGCATTCACGTGGACATGCTGGATTGACTAACTATATGTTTCCAGCTACGCAGTATGGATATGGCCGGCATCTATGGGATGTCCCGTTTTCCGATTTCAATGTTAATTTCATGAAAGTGAGGAAGTAGCTCTGCGGCCTCAGACCCTGATGAACTCAAAGCAAAAACACTTGGCTGACGCATTTCTAAGGTTGCGGCGATTTTCGGAACGTTTTACGGCGTCTCAATCATGCTTACCAAGATCTCGATCCTTGCCTTTTTCCTCCGATTCGTCCTTTGGGGAACTCTCCAGGTAACTATCTACGTCATGATGGCAATTGTCGTTCTATACAGCCTGGTGGCATCATTTGAATGGACGTATGCCTGCCGGCCATTGCAGAAATACTGGGATCTTACCATTACTGGC
Organism: Monosporascus sp. mg162; assembly: GCA_004155945.1. NCBI lineage: Eukaryota > Fungi > Ascomycota > Sordariomycetes > Xylariales > Monosporascus > Monosporascus sp. mg162. The sequence goes on from QJNY01000153.1 coordinate 38,459, forward strand.
GGTTCATGCATCGACTATATGAAGGTCTTTGTGTTTAGCGGCGTTATGAACACTATTACGGATGCGGTAATTCTTCTGCTTCCAGTTCTAATCTTACGAGATTCCTTCCTTCCAAAGAGGCAGAAGATTGGCGTCATGTTGATATTGATGACAGGAGGATTGTATGTGTTATGGCTAGCTCGATTGTGAAACTGAGAAGAGACTAACACGCAAATCAGTGTTTTGGTCGTCAGCATCATTAGGTTAAAGCTGACAGCGGATTTGGGTGACATGGCTGATATCACCTGGGAGGGCGTTGAAGTAGGAATATGGTGGTAAGTGCAAGTGGGCTAGACTCCTCTTCTAATAATGGTCATCTGTTCTGACGCTGACTCTTAGGACGATTGAGATGCACGTAGCCATTGTTTGTGCCTGCCTCCCAGCCGGAAAACCGTTTCTCCGGAAACACATGCCTAAGACCATCGGAAGTAGTTCTGGCGCTTCCGCCGAGACAAAGAGACACACAACACGTTCCACTCATCCGCGACGCCTTCCTTCAAGGGATGCAGGTGAAGAACCCCAGGATATTATATTGGAAGACTATCTAAACAGTAAGCTGCGGAGACATACTTGGACTGCATATAGGCTTGCTAACAATTGTGATGTAGGGAGAGGCCCGGCCAATGTATCCACCGCCACAGTCGAACTCGGGACGGAACAGCCCGTTCGCACGGAATACAGTTCAGACAGAAGATTGATCGTTCTGGATAATCAAGAAGGAGGGAGTAGCGATCCCTAATCTCTACGGACATGCCAATTGGCATTACCGTACCATGACTTGCACAATCCAGTCAACAGTGTATCATCAGCGCCTTATTCCACCATCATTATTTTATAATCCAACTATCGATTGATGTTTTTTTCAGGGCTGGTTATTCTTTCTAATTGTTGATTGATATCTATTTTACGCTTGCTAAACATTGGAAGTTGCGTTGATCTTAGAAAAAGCAGGAGCAGATGATACACTGTTGACTAGAGCGTGCAAGTCCCAGTACCGTAGTTAATGCGCCGGTATGACATATATGCTTATTCAAAGCATATCATGTAACTGGGCGCATCGTACCCGCGAATTCTGTCATTATGTCCTTGTTCGAGTTGCATTCTAAGTTAGATAACTCAGAGCTTGATCGACAACGCTTTTCGGGGCTCAATTAAGGGGGCTAATGGCCTAATGATACCACCCTCTGGGCAGAAATTCCTCAGCCAAGATGCTAAATACCGAATCTAGCCCATTTTAGATGTAGTTTTCGTAATGGTTGTCGTCAACGAGTCCTTCACACCCAAAGTAATGTATCTTTTCGCCCGGAGTTATCGGAGTCCCTAGAATGGCTTAGATCAGTGGCAGAAATTAACGAAAATGGCGTTTCCTAAGCGACTGTTGCGAACAGTCGTTTAGGAAGCGCCATTTTCGCGTTGTAAAGCTATAGAGTGACAAATCTATTAATTCGAAGTTATCTTTATCGTTATAAGCCGTAGAATATAAAGGAGCTTCCAATTTAGGAACGTATTCGGCGTACGGCGATCATTTTCGCTATTATACGAGCTTTACGTATATTGAAAGAAGTTAAAATAAAGAAAAAGAAGGATCGGCGATATCTACCTATGGCAGAAAGAAAAGTTTATAATCCGGAAGGTTTTAAAGTTTTACGAAGGTTTATAGAAAAGATCTTAAATGGGTTAAATCGGAAATTTAAAGATTTTTTCCGCATAAGTAAGTCTTAATTTTTCTTGTTATTGTAATAGCTTTAGGATTATATTAGCTTCGGCGATACCCGCTATACTTTCGTTACCTAAAAGCTTATAATATTCCTATATATTATGGCCTTTAACGAAATATAAAGGAACGCGGTTGATCGGTTCTTTATTTTGCAAAATATTGTTTACTTTATCGTATACGAACTTTTTAAGTATATGGTAACGTTTTTTCGTACTTTCGTAAAATAACCGAGTATAAAATATTTTACGTTTTCGATCGAACTGGATCTTAAGTTAAAATAATTTAATGGATATATCGGAGCAGTTGATAATATTTACTTTTACGCCTTTATTAGGTAAAGCAAGTAACGCGAATGGCGAAGTCGTAAAGGCTTTATTTTGCAAAACGTATTCGTAATTGTAAGGCGTAATGGAACCTTTAGTTACGTATTAGCCGGCGTTCAAGGTTTTATGTATAACTTTAAGCTTTTTGCGGATATTGTTTCGCGAAGCTTTAAAGTGCTGCCGGGTCGGTTTTATTTAGTTAATAATGGTTTCGGCAGTCGACAGGGGATTATCGTACTTTTCCCGGCGATTAGATATTATTTTTAGGAATGGCGGTTAGATTAAAAAGGACCTTAAACGGCGAAAGAATTATATAACTTATGCCATTCGAGGATTAGAGTTATCGTAGAATAGATATTCGGTATGCTAAAAAGGAAGTTTAAGATTATACGGTATTCCGCGCCCGAATATGGTTTGATATCGCAGGTTCGATTCGTATATGCCGCGTATGCCTTATATAACTTTATCAGAAGGAACGGTAGAGAGGATATGGATAAAGAACGAGGACTTACGAAAGTTGAGAAGGATATTTTCGAAGAACGGCGGCAACGCGTTGCTTTAGAACTGAACGGAAGGTATTTTTATAATATACGGTGGCGGATAGCCCTAAAGTAATGGCGGAGTTATTAGGAGTATATGGCGATGATTCCTGATAATAATTAATAGTTGAATTTAAAAAAAATGTATTGATTTAATGGAAAACGCGTTGTTTTGCAGAAAAGTATGTTGCGTTGCAGAAAAGTATGTACGTTAGAAAAGGGAAAAAATTGAAAGTAGTTAAGTATTAGGTTGGGAATAGTAACTGTATGCAACAGTTTTGATAAAGTTTTTTTGAATATAGAAAAACCGTTGGTTTATATGTGGATTTTAAAGATATTAGGTATTTCGGGAAATTGTTGCAAAATAACTTTTTATTTGTAAAGCTTTTATTCGAATGTTTTCAGCTTAGTGGGCCGTGATAACCCCTTTAATTAGGCCCCTTTAGGGCCTTTTAGGGCTCCTTATTTTTAGTGTATAACAAAATTTAATACCAAACCTTTTAAGCGATAAAACTTAATAACGTAATAAGAAATATATGATAATTTTTATATTAATTAATTCGCCTTTTAAAGACGATTATGGTGCATATTTTTAATTACGATTTGTCGCAAAAGGAAGGGTTGATTTCGAGCGCGAATGTGGGTGAAGCTGTTGCAACGATTTTAAGATATGCAAAACGTTAATTTCTTTAACAATTTTTTTAGTTTTTTCGATTTTTGTAATTTCTTTAAAGCGATTAGCTTTTGTTATCCTAACCTTTCCGTATATACAAATTTATATGGTTACCTCGGTTATTATTATTAGATCCCGTCGATTAACGTCTTTAGATAGGTTACCTTTTGTTCCTTCGATTTTAGACTGTTAAAAATTATAAGGTTTATTCCTTTTTTAAGTACCGTACAGGTTATCGGGAAATCAGAAGCCTTGATATTATCCGTGAGGTTATTAACGAAATAACTTATTGCCTTTTTTACATTTTTAAAGCCTTGTACCCGGTTAAGACCTTGAAGACCGTAAAAGCTTATCGCGATAGCCTTATTTTCGTTTAGATTTTTTTTCGAAGCTTTTTGCCGTTTAGCTGGAGGCGGCATCTTTTCCGTTGCTTAAGACGAAGGTACCGTAAGCTGTAAGTTTATTCTTCCATCGCCTGATAGTTTCGCGTTAATATTAGGGTCGAATTTGTTTGCCCGCGTTTTGGCTTTAGAAAGTTTCGACCTTTTTACGGCCTTATTATTGTTTTTCCCTGAAGCTATACTTTTATCGCTAACGTTACCTTTGTTAAGTAGATCGGATTTATTACCGGCTTCCCTAATAAATTTTCCCGAAGCGGTTTCCTTCGCGAAAACGGTCCGATATAAGTCCTTATTTACGAAAGGTTTTTTGCGAAGTTACGTTACGCTGGGGTCCTTTTTTAGGATAACTTCCTATATTTTTTCGGATAAAAAAGGGATATCTTTTTCAGTTTTTCCGTTACCGTTCGTTTCGAATGGGATTGCTGCTAAATACTGCGTTTACCGTTTCTTTTCCTTTAAGTACTCTGTTTTTATCGTATCTTTTTTTTATGGCTAATCGTTAATACGTAACTTTATATCAGCAGCGAGGTTTTCGTATACGGGCTTTAAAACGGTAAGGCGTTCGATTACGAATTTGTTTTCTGCTATATAAAAAGAAAGTAGATTTATAAAGACTTTAATAAATTTAGCGTTTTATCGTATTCGAAGGCCCAAGTTCCGCGAACGTATTTTCTTTTTCCGCTTTTTTTGAAAGTTACTTTTTTATGAAGCTTTTTATAACTATAACCCTTATGAATTTTTCTTAGCTTTTTTAAAGTTTTTCGTGGAACGTTTTTTTCGGCTTTAATTAAGTTAATTAAGGAATAGATTAGGCTGTAACTTGTTTAGAAGAGATTCGTTTAAAAGGGATTCGTTTAAAAGGGATTCGTTTAAAAGGGATTCGTTTAAAAGGGATTTCGGGGGTGGCGTGTTCCTAACGATAATCTTTTTACCTGTATTATTGCGAACGAAACCGGAGTCTTTAGATACGAACGCGGTATCCTTGCTATCCTTTCCTTGAACGGCGGAAGCGTTCGGCTGAGAGGAACCCATCTCTTTTTCAAGGGACCAGGGTTGCGAAGCCATCGCGAAAGCAGCTAAAGCGACTGCAGAGAAGGGCTGCAACGCCGATTCGGTAAAATCACGATATCATCTCCACTTACACATATGGATAGCGTCAGCCAAGAAGGCGGTGACTCCTTTGGGTCTAGGCCCTGGAGTTGATACGAATGATACATTATCAGTCCCCAGTTTTATTATGTGTACTGATGTACACGTTGTCATTAGGCCATTAGGCCACTAAGCAGTTGTCGATCAAGCTCTCAGAGTGTGATCGACAACTTCTTAATGGCCTAATGGCCTATTGACCATGTGTACATCAGTGCACATAATAAAATTGGGGACTGGCAATGTATCATTCGTATCAACTCCATGGCTTAGACCCGAAGGAGTTACCGCCTTCTTGGCTGACGAATTGATTGATTTATCACTCAACAGCTTCGTGAAGCAAAGGTGGCGCTTCCTAAGCGACTGTTAGCAACAGTCGCTCACTGTAGGAAGCGCCATTTTCGTTGATTTCTGCCACTGATCTAAGCCATTCTAGGGACTCCGATAACTCCGGGCGAAAAGATACATTGGTTTGGGTGTGAAGGACTTATTCGCGACAGCCATTACGAAAACTACACCTAAAATGGGCTAGATTCGGTATTTAGCGTCTTGGCTGAGTCTTTTCTGCCAAAAGGTGGTGGTCATTAGGCCATTAGGCCACTAATTTGTGCCCTTCACAGCGTTGTCGATCACACTCTCACTGTGAGAAGATTCGATGGCTCGATAGCAAATTGAGCGCTGTCTTTCGGAACGTTCCTAGCGTCGTTTAGATAATCGATCCCCTTGCTTGTAAGCTACAGGACGGTGAGAATGCTATCAGTAATGCTGACGGATCCATAGTAACGTGAGCTGAGATCAAGGACTAGAGGCGTGCAATAAATAACGTAGGACCAGGTTAGCATTAGTGAGTTGCAGCAGCTCTGAAGTTCTCGCCATCTCGCAATGGCAGGAAGCCGAGGTATGTCTATATGGACGCGCTCCGCCAAAACCTCCGCCACAACCACGACATCCACTCCCCAGAGGCTTTGCGTCAGGTTGACGATAAACATATTACATCCGCTATCGTTGTTTGGCCATGCTCTACTATAATGACTTGCGTCGAAAAACGTCTCTAGATGATTCCCGGCTTACAATAAGCGTATGGACCTTCTCGCTTCCCTCCACTCTTACTGCCAGCTAGAGGCACCCCTTACGATTAAATTTTGTTCGATATCGTTCATGAGCAAAACTTTGCGTGTTTGACGTTCCTCGGTGCCAATGTTGGAGCATTGGCTTTTGGCCCGTTTCCGCGACCTTGCTTAAAAGGTCATATGATGAATATTAATGAGTTTCTACTTCGACTCGATTTTAAGGACCTCCTTGGGTGGGGGGTGTTGCTGGTCGGGATAAGACTCGAAATTGTTCGTGTTCCCATCAGAACGATAGTGCTCCCAAAAACAGGCATTCCGAAGCGTTGCTGGCGTTAGTGTTTCGATAGTGTTCGTAATTGTATCTGCTCAAGCGGCCGTACTGATCTCTAACTTAAGAAGAAGCTGCAGTCAAGATGCTTTCTTGTCTGTGTAGATACTGTCGCAGAATAGGGGAAACTTGCTTAGTCATCAAGCCCCTGGGATCTAGACACCCCACAATACCGTTGTTCCGGGGCTCCCACGCTATATATAGAGCTTCCTAGCCACCGCTCTCTTAAGCCCTGCTCATGCTTGTCAATTTACACTTTTCACACCTTATGCAACCTTTCCTCGCATCAGCCTAACTGTGGCAGATACAGAACAGCACGTACCTGCTGACATGGCAGGTGGGTTATCATGTTTGGATCAACTCCGGTTTAGATCGCACGGAGCGAACGTTAGTCGTGGGCTCCCCGGAACAACCATACCTACCCAGGTAGTGAGGCCAACTCGTGAAACTTAATAGTGGGTGCACCGATGCGACTTGCTGACGTAGGATAGCATTCACCCGGCAAAGTTGATGCCTCTTCCAATTGTCAAGGAAGCTGTTCCGCAGGTTGTTTCCGGTGCTCGTGCTGTATGATATCAATGGGCTACATAATCTGAATAGGCCCCGCTAGGTACGCCGTATTCTCATAATGCTGGGCCTCGTTTCCTGGTGCATGCGCCACCAAGCGGAGTAGTGCTAGAAGAAGGAGATTCCGGAAGGATGCGACTGCACCCAAGAGATACCCGGTCTTCACGACTCATGGAGCAGGGGTACACCCTTAAGGACAGGGTTACCTCAGAATGTCAACAAAACGAACCTTCATTGATTAATCGCAAGCCCGCGCCGCTAACGCAGCCCTTCATAAGAAGAGGTCTAGCTGAATGGGCATTCCCAAGTCAGACCATCATAAGGCCATTGAGGTCATTCCCTCCGCTCGCTGAAAGCTTGGCGTCAGGGACCCTGGATCACGTGCGAGTCCAGGACCTGGAAAACAAGCTGCCAGATGGGCTACAGATCCCGGTTGCAGTAATCCACTTGGCGCGGCGACAGCTCAAAAGTCCACCCGACACACGCGAGACGCAGCATGATTCGATGAAGTCACGGTGGTTCAGTTACACACCCCTCACAAACAGGATGCTGGGCCGTTGTCACATCATGCTCAAGCTTCTAAAGCCAGCCACATTTGCTTGCACCTGTGTTCGTCTGTGTGCTTGTATTCGGCGGAAACCGTGGCACGGTGATCTGGGATCTCAGACAAGTGTTATCAGACTCTCTCACAAGAAAAAGCTAAAAACCGGGTTCCGGGCGACAGCGCCATTGCCTCAGGCTTGTGCTATCTCGCCGTCTCTTCAAGCAGGGCAGTTCAAAACGAGCTGTTCGACACATGACAACGCATCGCTGTCATCTAACACATCCTGCAAATACTCAGGTAATCAATCCTAGGATGGCTTCCGTGGTACAATGGCTGCGCCTTCTGTGCTTGCCTCACTAGGCAGGGCCGAACGCGCTCGAGGATGGCTTCTGTCAGAGTTGCCAGTCGCATGGACGTGGATCTCTCCGTTCAAGATATCAATTGACAGCTCCCTCGACTATTGCGAAGGACAGCCTACGTATTCAGCCGGGAGTGGTGACAGCTGAGAGGGATGAAGACTATGTGCAGTGAACGAACAAAGAGATTCTGTGTCACGTATAGCCGAGGGTGATTGCCGATGGCCATCACATCAGTGTGTATCAAGGATCGGTCCGTGTCTCAGAGGTGTGCGTGCCAGTGGACTTCGGATTGTGATAGGGCTGCACTGCGAAACGAAATTCTTGTTCCTTCCGATGAAGAGTCGAGAAAAACGCTCTCCAGCCTACCTAGCACAGATACCAGGGCAGAAACATTAGCATTTCCGGCCTATTATCTGAGGGCTCAGTGAGAGACACTAGCATTCCTCGCTTTCGACGAGCTGAGGCTAGAGCATGGCTGCTGAGTTTAGCTAGGCGATTCATCGTACTCCTACAGCAGCAAAAGGAGGAGGCGCTAAGACCTATCGACAGATGATCGCCACATTACATTGTCCTGAATCATTCTCGCCCGAGTCAGGGCTTAACGATCGCATTTCTGAGCGGAATCGGCTGAGTCTGAACAATCGATCTCCCGTGGTGGCCAATACAGAGCCCTTAGCATCTCTACTACCAGCGCGAGACACATTGCGCGCATAACGCCAGCGAGACTCGTATCGTGTCTCTTCCTGCCATCACCATATGTCTGCCGCGGGACAAATCATGTCGTGTACTGTTGGGGGTGCATTGTTGCGCGCTCAGCAGAACAAGACGTAGCAGACAGAAAGGTCGCTCGGACGCCGTCGAATCAGACCGCCAGCGAAGCAAACTGCAAAGACTCAGGGAAAGACTCCTGCGTCTTCAGGACTTTTACTACCTTCCATTTGGAAAATCGAGCATGCCGCGTACCGCGCTATCAACATCTCAAATCTGACCCTCCGCACACGCTCGAAGTTGATTATTCTAACAGGGACACCTCCCCCCTTCCAAACGTCCCCACGGTTCTGATGCTAAACTTCGCCCAGTTGGACCAGAAAAGGTGTGGAACACTCGAGGGAATCATCCATTACCGCTTCGTGAGACTGGCCATACTTATGTTGGAATGAAGATCTCCGGTCCAGAAAACCCTGCCAATGACGATTGGACTCAATCGGGCTCTGTGATGGATTCGTAGTGTTGAACAGTGAAGTAACACATGGCCGGGCTAGCCCAAGACGGATATTTCAGTCGGATGGCATTCGGATAGGGGTAGGATTAGGGATTCCTCCAATCATGACGGGCCCAGGAAAAGGGCCTATGGCGTTTGTTTCCCAAGGGGCCTTACCATGGGCTACTGCCTTGGTCGGAATGCTGGGGCATATTACTTCACTCGGAAGAGCGAGAAAGTCGATGAGTGGCTCCGTGCTCTAACCTCAAGGGGGGAGAGACAAAAAGCTATCAGTGTAGAGCTCAGTTTGACAGTGAGATTGTGTATCGGAAACTTCACCCTGTCTTCACGGTAAGTCGGCATCTTCAATGCATAGTCGGGGTGAATTTTGGAGGGGACGAGCACGGCCGCCCCGTTTACGCTCACAACAACCGAGACATTACGAGTGTCAGGGAAAAGGGCAGTACAGAATGGAAGACAGAAGCAATAGCCTAACAGGTAGTTTACAGCATACAGAACAATTTAAACGGACATTAATATCTGCCCGTCCTTTGATTATTTGGGGCGAAGGCCCCCCATATATGGATACACGTATAATGCGCCGCCAGTGGATTACCTGGGACCCGAAAAGGGGAGGCTAAAACTTTCCCGGCCACGCTTAGAGTCGATGTTAAGCGATATTCAACCAAATATTTATTATCCTTACACATACCAATTCAAACCTCTAGAAAGTTGAGGATGTGAGCTACAACGTAGCATCTTATATATTCAGGGCTTGCAACCTGCCTTGCCAGGCACACCCTCCCCGATTACAGTTGCTCCCGTGGTCCCCTTCTACGAGCTCATTGTCTTATACGATTACACTTACTTGCATCCCTGGGAGTGTGATTGCCATACGGGATTGTCAAAGATGGCCGGGCCGGAAGCAAAATAAACAATAGACACCTGAGCATCGTCCCCGTACAAGGGTGAGTGCCAAGGCCATGTATGCTACCTTGGGATCTTTGTTCGCCGACGGAATCCATACATTCGCATTCTATACAGTGTGATGTCATACTCTCCAACTCTAGGGGCCTCCTACTTGGGATCTACAACCCAGACCCGCTCGACTGCGTTTGAGTAGGTAGTTCCCCTTGGTGGAACGGAATATCAACCACATCTCAAAAGGGGTAAATAGCTAAGCTGCCAGTCACTACATGTCAGCCAAAGATATATGCCGGCCGGCGCTTTCAAGTCCCTAGTAAATACTGAGTGCCAGTGACGCTGTTGATGTCAACTTTTGAATTGAAGGTGGGATATTCGAAATCAGCAGATCGGAGGCGTCGATAGAGGTACCCTGACAGGGGTAACATGTCTAAGATGCGGTTTCCCTAACGTGCCAGTATGTGTAATTCGCACAAAGAAGACGTACATCCCCTACATCCTCTTTAGCCCTAATTGATCAAGCATGATATATAGGCTACCGTTGCGGTTTGCTACACCCGGCCACTCCGCAACATGAGGGGCAATAGAGCAGGCATTACAGCTACTAGAACGACTCGTAATTTTATCAATACAACATTGATTGAGGTTACTGTATGGCGTAGAGAAAGCATTGACCCTAAAATATCTAGTCTTAGAGGTACATACATGACGTACATGGTTTATAAGCAGTATTCCTCGGATCTGGAGATGGCAGATGCAAGCGTTAGATAACTTGGACGGGGTCATTCAGACCTGACGATCAGCACAGAGTCTTCGGCTTTTCCGTATTCCTCTCCGCGGAAAGAACACTCCGGTGGAAAGTACACAAAGACTTTCTTTCTTTTCGCGGAGTTGCAGTGGAGTTTGACAAAATTCTCCACCAGGAAGTTATTTCCTTGAAGTCATCAAGGTGCTTAGAACGCCTCCATAGGGGCATTTACCAGTACAGAGGGCATCGTTGCTTAATAAGCTTAACTCTCATTCTACGGTCACGGCATGCATTGGGGTGCGTCCGGTGGTAGCGGCCACTCACGAGTAGAGTACGAGTTGGGCCCATACAATTTGCATCAAAAGTATATGGAGCAGCTGCCGCTACGTCTCGAGACTCACCTCAAGGCTTGCCAATAATAATTATCATGATAGGATCCAAGATCCTTATTTGTAAACAGTGGCGGCTACCGTCGGGGGTACCGGTAACCTAGGGTGCCCGCTGTCTGATCTGCCGTTGCATGTTAAATATATAAGGTTCGGGGCCGTAAAGTACATAGCATAAGTCGTCACAGCCGCGACGGTACAAGTCAGTACATAAAGTTATGCTTGGCGACTCGAACGTTTTCTTCCAGATGTCGAAAGACACATTAGTAGCAGCCGCCGGGATCCTACCGAACGCAGCCGTAGGAGAGCGGGTTATTATAAACGGCATCTAGGGTAGTCAACTCTTAGCTAAGGGGATTCTACCGATGACGTAGACTTTATTTTTACATTGCAAGTAGTATCAACAGCCCAACTTGCGGCATGATATCTGTCAAACAGCATGAGATATCGATATTTGAGCATCGTCGAATTGCTTCATGCAGCTATTGTTGATGAGAACAGCTTACTCTAGTTCTTCAGGGGTTGAGGGAATTAATCCCTCATACAAATTTGCTGCCACCCCTGTGGCCTCCACCCATTAGCCTCACACGGCCCGATTCCTTCCGATCCTTAGCCACCGAATCCGACAATACCAGAGTCGGCTTAGGCATTCATGTAGCGAAATCCTGCTAAACGAGGTATCTTATCCCCTGTCGCCAAAATTTCAGCCAGGTCCTAGCGAGGTTTCCTACATGTATCTATTTGCTATAAACTCTTTCACAGATACGAACTTCTCAGGTTCACCGTTCGTCTCTCGGCTATACCCGAGGCAAAAGGTGACAGCATTCCGTTGCTCGAGCTAGATACGGAGTTCCCGGATTTTGCCCACCAGTAAAACTCAAATGTCAGGCTTGATGCTGCACTCTGCTAGGAATCTATACCATGGTTGGCGTACTGACCCCGTGGGGAAATGCCATCGACGATCCCTGCGACAGGCGGGATGACGCACAGTCGTGTTAAGTAAAGTTTCGTATGGGTTAAATGCAGTTGAGCCAAAAAAGCAAAGCCCATTAGCATTATTAGGAACCGAACCTAACTGATTATTTTCGGTCTATTGATAGCTGGCTTGTTAATGAAGGTACCCGCTTGTGTATAATAATTTAACGAAAAATTAAAGCTTTTCCTTTAACGTCAGAACTGCAGCTTTCCCCGGAGCCACTACGGTTAGGGCCAACTTACATCCTTTAATGGCGCGTACCTAATTAACAGCCGTACCTAATTGACAGCACTACCAGCTAAGCCAGGAGCACGAGGACCATTAGCGCGGTTCTAGAATCGAACCTAACTTAGGTGTGATCGATAACACTTCTGAGAACTCGAATGAGGGGCCTAATGCCTAATGACACCACTCTGGGTACAAAATCCCCATCCAAGACGCTAAATGCAGTATCTAACTTATTTTAGCTGTGATTTTCATCATGCCCGTCGTCCATACAGTAAGTCATTCACACCCAAAGCAATGTATCTTTTCGCCCGGACTTATCGGAGTCCCTAGAATGGCTTAGGGTAATGGCAGAATTTAACAAGAAGGGTGCTTTCTAAGCGACTGTTGTTAACAGTCGCTTAGAAAGCACCACATTCGCTTCGTGAAGTTGTAAAGGGATAAATCCATAACCCGAAGCAATGTTTATCGTTATAATCCGTCAGACATGGAGAAGCTTTCCATTTAAGAACAGATTCGGCGTGCAGCGATCACTTTCGCTGTTATGTGAGCCCTACGTATACTGCAAGAGGTCAAAATGATGAAAAAGAAGGGTCGGTTGGGAGGAACTCATCTCTTTCACAAGGGACCAACGTTGCGGAGTTATCGTGAAGTAGTTAAAAGGGTTGCAGAAAAAGGTTTTAACGCCAGCTCGGAGAAATCACGACATCATCACTGATACATATGGATAACGTTGGCCAAGAAGGCGGTGACTTCTTTAGGTTTAGGGCCTGGAGTAAATACGACTTGCTACGTTTTAAGTCGCCAGTTTTATTATGCGTACTACATACCGATGTACACGTTGTCGTTAGTCCATTAATTCCCGACGGAGTTATCGATCGCACTCTTATTTATTCCGGCCCCACCGAAAAATGCCGCGTCTAAACGTTCAACTAAACTTCAACGAAGCTGGTCAAAGTGTCTCGACTGCTTGTATTGGAGGTGCCGCCTCCATCGAGTCCTAGAATGACCATTACTATCCCATGGTCTGATTTCAGAGCTGCTATGAACCAGTTGTTGTACGATAACGTCACAGTATATATAACGCTATTACGGACCACATTTTAGCGGCGTCAATTTTGCGACAGTTATGATCCCGGTTAGCGCTTTCCGCCAAGATACTATGTGGTCTAGTGGTGGCGTTCATGCTAAACAAGCTCCCTGTACGAGTTAACCTGCCCTGGCGCAGATCGGCACTGATCAACATGGCTTCAGGGCTAGGATGATCCCGAGTGGAACGAACGGAGAACCCAAATGTGTAGCACGGTTGACGCAGACATTGCCCTGTCGGCCAACATCGGGAGGGTATGTCGCAGTATATAACGCTGTTACAGACCAAGTGATAGCGGCGTCGATTTTGTAACAGATAATCAGCAGTATATCGGTGCAGTCGATGTGTACTTGTATGGTGCCGGTTGTCAGACATCTCCTTTCGATAGCCCAGTAAGCAATTGTTGGCGATGAGGTCAACACTACTACAGGAGCTGAAGAGGACCGAGTTTGCAGACATCGTCTGTGAATGATAACATGGTTACAGCGTGATGAGCCGGTATCCAAAAAGTCAGATGTGTCTCATTGCAGGCCGCATTAACGTCGAATGACATTGAATGACATCGAATGAGATCATAAGGTGCGTTGGAAGACTCACATTCTTATTGCTGAAAAGTCTGATGGCCTTGGATATATGAACCCAGTAGTCACATACATAAGAGAGTTTCGTGCCATAACCCACCCTGATAATACTTTACAGATGAATATTGTTGTAATGCTTATAAATGAGGTATTAGACGCCTATGCGTAAACAGCGGGCTTAACGCTTCCATGGTCTATTACTTTGCAGAAAGGAAAAAGAAAGGGGTTGTGGGGGAGGTGGATTCAGAGCAAGAGTATTAAGATGCCAATGTGAGAAAGTATTGATAATAGGGAGAGCATTACTGCATGAGGTTAACGGCATCGGTTACGAGCCTGAAGTTGAGGAGGAAAGCCACCTATAAACTATTCCGGTTGTATAATCGACGGGCCGTCTCCTATTTCATTCCAGTATATCATAGGTGTCTAACTTAGCCAGTAAGTATAGGTAACTTTCCCTTCTGGGATGAACGAAGCTATCGAACAGGAGTCCTTCGGTCATTTGATTTTTCTCGTCTCATATTTACCATGGACACAAGCCTGACTGCAAGACTTCTGGGCCGATTTCTCTGAAGTCTCTGAACGTCATCCAATTGACGCAACAGAATTCAGTACCGACCACAGTCCGTCCGCCGAACTAGTCAACAAATCTGATATATTCTGCTGTGGGGACGCAAGGACTTGCAGCAATTGCTGAGAAGTCCTGGGAACTGCAACGTCAGGTATAAGAACTTCTGGGAACTGCAGGGCAGTTCTGGTTCTAAAAGATGGCACGGAGTGGAAAGGCAAGGTGTAGTAAAGCAGTTGTAAAGACAATGAATCCTGTGAGCTCTAAAAGTAGCGCCAAGCGCCTTGGCTTCGCAACGTGGTCAATAAGATAATAGCAAATAACAATCAGCCATAAAAGGCGAAAATACTTGCAAGTAATAGATTAAATAAGCCGAATTGCAGTTTGATAAGGGCTTAAATCATTGACCTTGGAATACTGATACGAAGTGTCGCAACGCTTACAATAGGCTAGTGGATTGTTGTACGTCAAGTGGGTGAACGCTTCGTCTAGTTGTGTTAGGCATGCGAACAAAAGTAAAGTATCTACACATGTAGCTTTCCATCCGCAGACAGCAGGCATCCCGTGATCCTAGGCGGTGTGGCTACTGTGCAGTTTAACTCTATCCGGCATCGGTTCCGATTCGGACCAGGTTTGTGTTCGTATCGACGCAGATTCTAGCTACAGACGCCCGGATCGTATTGCATCCGTCCCTAGCCTCCAGTCTTCCGAAACACAGTATACCGGCTCCCCGGTCGGCGAGCGAGCACGACGGAAAGCATACTTGGGCACCCCCACGAGCCCCAGCAAAACTATCGCGGAGCCAAGTACTTGTGCAGACCTTCTGGGAACTTTGTTTTAATTACCGAGCGGGCCTTATTTAGAGTGATCACCAGTGCATAACTCCCAGCCACAATCCACAGCGCCATGGGTCCTCTAACGTGCAGAAGTGTAATAGAGCCGACTCCGCCGCAGAGCGCCGTCCAAAAGACGCGGATAACGTTACCCAGCCAACGGCACCTGGCCACTGTCTTCAGTTGTCAACAAGCGCGACACGTAACCCCTCGGGGGGTAGTCCTGCTAGACCCACACGCCCGAAACCTTTTGGTTCCTGCATTTGGATCTGAAGCAGGTGGAGTTGATGCTAAAGAGCGACCGTTGAACTCAATTCATGGGAGAGAGGCTTGGCGGTCCCGGTTAGCTCCCGAGGAGATACGATCTTCACAAGGGTATAGAGAGCGGAATCGTTTCAGGCATATGCATGTTCTTTGTAAGTTTACTATTTGCCCCTTTTCGTCTGGGCCAAGGCTGTCTCCATAGACGATTAAAGTATACGTTGCAGATAATCGTTCTGAACCCCTGTATCATATATAAAACACATTGACATTGGAAGCACCTAAAAGCACCGGCGTTTCACTTGAAGGAAACTGAGAATCTACCAGATAACCTACGTTACAATTTGCTAGGAGATTTGCTTTACTGTAGTAGAATTCGAAGACAAGACCAAGAACGCGTGAAACATCCGTTTGGTAGGCCAACACTCATCTGTCACTTGCCTTACATGCCGCACTATGCGACGCTAACCGCGCTTCCCGAGACCATTCGACCTGGGGAACCCTGGCTTATCATCTATTTGCGTATATATTTCACTTTAAGTGGGAGTCAGGGGCATTTACCCCTATACCTTTAGACCGCGAAGTCCGTGTCGAAAGCCCATACATACACCTCCGGAACAGGTAGTCTAGGCACCCTACGTTGCCCTCGAACAGCCTTTAGTTAGGCGTAAGCATATTTATCTAGTGATTTTCACTACTAGAACTTGCGTAAGACGCTTCACCCGTTGTCGAGCTAGATTGGTACATGTTAGTTTGGGCATCGGACGAACTAATTACTGCATAGTTGGATGGCTTGGCCACCTGATAACACATACAGTAGTAACCACTGTGCTCGCTGCTGAGTAATGCTGAGTAATATCATAGGAATTCGAGCCTCCGATAGAAATGTAACGCCTCTGTATGTTGGGATTTGGGTGCGCGTGTGTTCCTATCGGGGAATGGGTGGCCGCGTCCCGTTGCCAGGGGCTTCTAGGGCTATAGCCAGCTCTACACGTGTAGCCTATGAAGCCCAAACCATGTGAAGGCTCGATTTTTTGCGCTGTTTACTAATCAAGCCCCCTGATTTTCAGTGCAAAAAAGCCTTTGGAGGATGGTGGGTCAGCTGCCCGAATACCTAAGATTTTGGTAGTTTGGTTCGAAAGCCTTGTCCAGTTTACTACCGAGCACACAAATTTCTCACTGTGAGCCGGCACAGCGGGCACTGTTCCTGATCTGCTATGAGACGGCGATTACTGTATGACCTAAAGTCCTAGGGCGTCTACTAAGATGCACGCGAACCCTGGCCTAGGCGTCCGTGGTACTGACCTGTCAACTCGGATTCCGGAAAGCAGGGATGAATTAGTGCATCGACCCCTAGCGCCGGGAAGCCCGTATTGCAAATCGGCAAATGCCACTCGTCCCAAGACACGTGCATTTTGCAGGCGCGCATCCTGTGCTTCGATCCCCGGGGAAGCCGATCCCAGTGTCGTCTAAAGTTCTGTCCCTGACGGGATCAGGTGCCCGCCCAAGCCATGGGCAAAATCCTGAACTCTATAAGGTGGGGTCGATGCGCACTATTTACATAGGTGGGGAGGGGTCCACCACCAACTGATCTTGGGCATGCCATAAGTCTGTGCACATCGATCGCGCCAACATCCGTTGGATGGCCTCTTGGCATCAACAGATGGACAGTAGATGAAGGCTGGAGGAGATATGATGTAGAGTTATAGAAACTGGTACGGGGACAGAATCAAAAGGGAGCTTTACGCACATAGAGACTTGGCGAGGCGCGAGGGTAGGGTGCCGAAAGTTTCTTGATTAGACCCTTCGAATTAGGGGTTGTTTCGGCCCCCTATTCGGAACTCGGTTCTTATATCCAGAAGCATTAAGTGGCCGCGAAATAAGGTTTAGAATTCACGGTATTCCAGAGCCGTCATACATCGACATCATGTTTAAACTCGCTTTAGCCTTACATAAGTCTGCTCCTTGTTATCTTCTCATAATTATGCGAGCTGTGTAGGAACGGCAAGGCGCTTCAACAGAATAGGAAACATTCACCGTAGTCAGAAGAACGTTACGATATCTCATTCATGTTACATGAAGTACCATATACGGCTTTTGGTGGTTGATGATTTTTTTTCATTAGCATCGTAGCTCCGTACACACATAATAACCGAAAACAAAGCTGTCCTATACAGCAAGGCCGCCCAAGCCTCCCAGGGGTATCATGACCGGTTTCTTTTTTCCTTCTCCCCCGGTTTCCTTGCCTTCCGTTTCCTCAGGTTCGCCGACCAGAGAGGCGTTTCGCTTGCAAATCATCTACACGCGCCCCACCACCACCACCCCCTTCTTAATACAAATCCCAAACGCCAGGGTTGATCTTGGAGTCATGCGCTTCATGTCTCCCGATATAGGAGGACACCCACGGAAACACTTCCTTGGGCCCCCTCGGGCTCTCCGCGCGTGTTGTCGTTACACGCTACGCCGCTTGCGCTAGTCGATGATCTATGAAGGATGTCGAGTATGTCTTCTAAGCGAATGAAAGAGTCCAAGTATGCTTCGCACCATATTCGTTGCTACCTTGTTGCTGGTGATGGCGGGTAATACGGTGGGTAGACCCAGGATGGTTGTGCCGTGTAGGTCGGGGTAAGCGGCACGACGCTGACTGGAGGGTATGCAAATTCTACATTCCAGTTAGTGGCCTCGGTTTCAATGATCAAGTAGTGCGAAAAAGGTTCATTATACCGTTCTTGACGTCCTCGTATCCTCCCCTATTACTTACAGACACCGTAGCGGGTGAGCTGATGGAGCTCATGGCCGGTGTCAGGTTGGACCGATCCAGCACGGATGATGGCATGCTTGTCGCTGTCGCGACGTAGTTGGGCCCATAATCGTCGGTGTCTCGAGAGGACGGCCTAGAAACAGTGGATGGTACCGGACACGTCACGCCTGTCTGCGGCCAAGCGTCACCTGACTCGTTCATATATGAGTAATGCAAGCCTGCTGATCCGTGCGGACCCTGATATTCTGGTACAGACGGGATAGACGGGGGCGTCCGAGAGCATGTCCCTTGGAACGCCGTCTGATACAGGTTGCCACTGCTGCCGCGGTGCAAGCCGAAGGCTTCTTTCAGGCGACGAATCTCCTCCTCCAGCGCTTTATTCTTCATCAGCAGGTCCTGAATAAGTGCTTCCCGGCTCTGTCCGCTTCGAAACTCCTCGACCTGCCTCTCGAGACTTTCTATGTGCTCCTTTGTGCGCTGCCGGATGGCCCGCTGGGCCTCCCGGTCGTTGGCTCGCTTCCGGGCGAGCTGCTGAGGAGAGAGCGTAGATACGCTTCTGGTGCCTGCGATCCACTTACGTCAGACCTAGTCCACCACGCCGTGAGAACTCACGTGCCGCTTACCCTTCCGCTTGCCGCCCCTGCCTGTATCTGCCGGAGATTTGTTCATGCTGGTGGCTGATTTTGGACTCAAGGTGACCGGAGAACTGTTTGCTGAGTCAACAATGAGAGGAGTAGTGTGGACCATAATTAATTGTGAAGTTATAGTTCGGACCATAATTAATTGTGAGTTTATAGTGTTGGCATATGTCAGTTGGGGAAGCTACATTGGAATTGACTTGGCAGGAAGACTTCCGAACGAAAAATGTATCGGACTTGCCGAAAGGGGGCCGGATATACTATATATTCCCTCGATATGATGAAATGCGGCCTTAAACCAGGTTTACTCATCCCATATAATCAACAAGGTCGAGATGATCATTTAACGCATGTCAGGGGCCTCCCTGCATCCTCCGGGGAACAGGGGACGCATGCAGCATGACATTGGTACCACTTAATGAGATTTTCACCACCGCTAACGTGGCCATGTCTAGTTTCTTTACTGCGCATCTCAACGTCGTGCAAGTAACTTGACCAAGCGCACGCCATTTAGATAGCGCCACAGTGCCTGTCCAGTTTCGTCAGATCAGCGCGACATGTCAAAAAGACCCACCTATGGACAGCATACGTAGTGGCCCATAGATCCAGCGCGGAGGCCGGGCCCCTTTCCCTCTGATTTCCCCACCAGCCGCCAACACGTTCCCATGGTAGAAGCCTAGATTCATTCGGCCCTTGTTAGTTTGAATCTGTATTCGCTCGTCATGTGCGGTGGCTCGGGGGTCATTGGGGAATGGTTGGAATGTCTACTAAATAGACTTTGCGCTAGTGTTTAGAGGGCTCAATGGAAAGCAGTGGGCCTCTGTATGTTGGCAATTTTGCCCTTTTAGCCTTACCTAACTTATTAACAGCATGGCAGCATACGCAGTACTACATAGGACGCGGTTTCCCCTCACTGCGGGTGCTTTATTTCCTGTAAATCCGTAGAGAAAACCTGAAGTATTCGATGATGTTGTAAAAAGCACACTGAGCCTTGTGTCACTCCGTGCCTTTTCCCCGCTGCATCCCTCGGCATTGAGGCCACTAAGCCGATGTCCTACTATTCATCGATGAGTATTTCGTTGGTGGGACTCTTTTGTTCTTTAGCTCAACAGTGAGGCGGGTTAATGATGCTGTCGAATTCGAGAATCCATATGTGCACTATCCATTTCGGACAAGCTAACGGGTCCTTCGCTAGTTACCGACGTGTCTAATGGTATGGAGGTATGTGATGTACCACCGGTCTCTCGAAACAACCGGAGCACAACCAGACGCGTCCCAGTGAAAGGAATCTCCCGAACGTGTATACCGAGAGACAGTGTTTAGGCGCCAAAGAGATGCACTGGTCGTAGGCGTATACGGCCATACAGACAAAATGCTCGAGATAAGTGTTATTTACAGAGGCAAGATCGCAGGGAGATGTTTGAAGGTAATCCGAAGGTAAGATGTATTACTATGGAGTAAAGCATGGGGCCCTTTCTGTAACGTAGGTTTTATGTAGTTGATGTCGGTTGAAGCTATTATTACTTAGTTTACGGGAAAGGGGGGGCAGCCTATCAGAGAATCGCATTGTAGGAGGCTGGAACCCGGGTGTATCCGCAGAG
This sequence comes from Monosporascus sp. mg162, assembly GCA_004155945.1. Lineage (NCBI taxonomy): Eukaryota > Fungi > Ascomycota > Sordariomycetes > Xylariales > Monosporascus > Monosporascus sp. mg162. The sequence continues at coordinate 58,955 of QJNY01000153.1, forward strand.
AACAAAGGGGGAACAAAGTAGCATTGATGGAATGATAACAATCAGGAGGTACGGTAGTTGAGCCATTCGTCATCTGATAGTGATATACCTTCTGGAGCGGCCCTCCACGCCATCAACATACATGATATTGGAATGATTGTGTCCATGCCGGGTAACGGCATTGGGCCGAACTAGTTATGCATATACGGAATACTCTTACCTAGTGGCTGCAAGGGCATACGGAAAGCTGTCTGAGGTGTCTTGGGCGGATATCGTAAGTCCTTTGCCCGTACGCTGGTCGATGTTGTGCCATTGCAATTGTTGACCTAATGGCAGAGTTCAGCAGTGAAAGAACCAAGTACCAACCATAACGCCTTCTTCCCTCGCCGCCAATGCGTAGGTATTAAAGCCTATTATATGCATGCACGCGTGTACCTCGCCAACCCCTCGCCTCCCAGCTACATAGAGTTGGGACGATAATCTTAAACCTTACTGCACAAATATAGCTCATCCTACGTCAAAAGTCGTAAGTGTTGCCCGATTTTTGGAGTCCCGTCAGGTGGTCTAATGATACTTTTCTGGTTAATTAGGTAAAAGTCAAACCTTGAGCTTTGGTTGAAATACCCCTAAACACGCTATATGGCTGGTTCCTGCGAGGCATCTGCCAAATCCAACTCTGCCGTCAGCCCTATTAAGCGCGACAGGATCTAGAAGAGTCTGGCGCGGGTTGTTGGGAAGTATCATTTCATTCCCCATTCCTTGGGGTATCCTTCTTGGCCTAGGATAGGCAAGAGGACAGGTTACCGTGCCACGGATACACTCAGTTTTATATCTGCTCACGCATGATATACATGTCCAGTCTTCTGGCATTTGTTCATAATCGTCTCTATCCATTGCGGGGCTCTGGTATCTCTCCAAAACCAAGCCATGACGACTCTCCTTATGCGATTTCAGGGTTCGAATCCTTAACCGCCTCGACCAGTTCCTCCATTCCGCCAACCTGCGTCGGCCCATGTTCACCGGACGGAGGAAGAGCCCACTCAGGAAGCGGGCTGACGTAGCTCCAACTACCGCCAGCATCTTCATAGCGAAGACTATGTAGCCAGAGCGTGAGCTCATGGTCACCCGGGTCGGTGTAAAGGGGGGTATCGCAAACTGAGCAGAGCTCACCAGACATCTTTTCAGCTTTCTGCTTATAATACTGATCAACCATCTCGTCGTAGTAGGCTACCGCATCCGCGACTTCCTCTTTACCCATCCGGTTGAGCCTAGTGATTATGTCCTCATCGGTATTCTCGCTAGCTTCGGGGTCGTTGTATCCCAGCTTGATTCCCCAAACTCGCTGGTTGGCATAGATGGGATCGTTTTGAATGGGATACCCTAGATGCTGAAGGTGTACTCTGATCTGATGAGTTCTTCCTGTCACCGGTAGACACCGCACAATGGAATAGCCTTCCTTGCGCAGCCAGGGTTTGGCGTCCCTTTCCGCAAGATCCTCGGCTGTTCCGTCCGCTTCGTTCGCGGGAGCCTGATCGGACTGCCGCGGAGGATAGTACGCGAGCTTTTTGAAAACTGTCTTAGCAGTCTTACCGTTCGCTCTAACCCTGTTTAAACCGAGCTTAGGTGATATTTGCAGTATAGGTTCATTGCACACAACCTCGCCCTCGGGGAAGTCACCGATGACTCTCGCAATATACTCTTTCCGCACACTTCTTTGGGCAATTTGGGCGCTTAGGCGGTCCGCCGCCTTCGGGTGTTTGGCAATGAACATGATACCGCTAGTCAACCGATCCAGTCTGTTGCATGGATAAGCGATCCAGTCAGGGCCCCTCTCTGCTTTCATAATCTCGACGACTGAGTTGAAATTGTACCGCCCGGCGGGATGAACAGGCATCCCGGAAGGCTTGATAATTACAATGATGTCGTTATCCTCATAGAGAGTTCTAACAGGTTCGGCTGTGACGGGTGGCTCGTGACGGTGAATAGTATGGGACACAAGTTCGCCGTTCCTCAGGATGTGGTCCGGCGACGTTTGCTTCCCGTTGATGCAGATCTTACCCGTTTCCATGGCATCTCTGTAGTATGCTAAGGGGCGGTCTCTGAACTCGCTCTCGAATACATCAATAAGCTTCCTCCCTCTCCAGCGCTCTTTCACCCAAGTGTTGTATGTGTAGTGGTAAGGAGCAACACGCCGTAAACCATCCTCGATGATATAGGGCCGTGGCCAAATATCACCGCAAGATGTGATCAATGCTGAGAGATCTTTCTTTTTTGCCTTCCCGCCGAGGTTTACTCCTTGCGGACCAATGACTGGGAGTTTTTCCATGTCAGATTGAGAAGGTGAAGCTGGAGAGGGTGCCAGAGGCGTTGCCGCCCCTGCGACTTGACTCATGATGGGCTGAGCAGTTCTCTGAGCCCGCGTTAGCAAGGCGAGAAGACCAGATGAAGTTGCCAGTTTCAACTCAGAATAAAACCGTTTTCACTGTTGAAGTCCGAAGAATAGGAGTATGCAAGCATAAGCCCTGAGAGTATTGCAATTTTGTAAGGGGTAACGGAGTAGGTCCCTCAACGTCTAGGTAAGTAGTGTGCATGAAAAATATTGCGCTTCCGCCTACCGATGGTGCATATGAATAAGTGCATATGAATAAGTACACATATGAATAAGTGCATATGAATAAGTGCAATGAATAAGTGCATATGAATAAGTGCATATGAAAAAGTCCTTTGTGGGCGTGTACACATACGTAAATTCCAGGCGGTAGTCAAGGGCAGAATCCTGTACGGAGGGACATATTCTGTTAGTTCCCTCCCCTAGGTCCGCTGTGCGTCGATGTAAGCTCGCATACAATTTGTATGCGAATAGACATAATCTAATAATTCCGTCATGCTTAACACGATCGGGAACTACCTAAAGTCGATCTCGAAGCAAGTGGTTATGTAAATTCCATACAATTTCTATGGGACTTTACATTGTAACCTCTCATGGCAACAACTGGGCCTGTGGAGCCAACTAACGATGTTTATTTTCCTCGTCCCGGAATGCTCCAATGCACGGACCGCATGGCTGTAATTCCCGAACCCCTGGAGGCTGAAGCTGTGAACTTCCCACCCGGACCTGGATATCCTTGTGTAGCTAGCGTCTACTGTGGTAACGACTCCAGCAACTACAACCTAACCATAAACATCCCATCTCTACGAATACAACTTACATACCTACTCTTTTGGTCATTCGTTCTGACACTCACAGTGCACTATCTGGGAATAATACCACAAGACGTAACGTGGCAGGCGCTCTAGCTACGTAACGCAATCCTCATTCTAAATATGCCACCGCCATCCGCGTCACTTAAAGCGCGAACAAGGAAAGATTATCCATATATGCTTGAGTATCGTACGCGATGGTGAGTCTCATCACTCACCCAGACGTATTCAGTCCATCATGTGATCTCATTTACCCCCAGGGCAGACAATGACATGTACGATCACATGAATAATTCGGTGTACAATCTCCTGTATGTTAAGCCATATGGCTATTGCCCCAGGTGAAGCGCGAACTCATTATATGACAGTTTCGACTCCGTGATTAACGCTTACCTGATCGAGCATTGTGGCCTTCATCCTCCTTCCTCGGCGGAGCATCCGTTAATGGCCCATACCCACTGTGATTACTTTTCAGCCATTTCATACCCAAAGGTCGCCGAGTTAGGCTTGCGCGTCAACAAGCTGGGCAAGTCCAGTGTGACCTACGAGGTTGCGCTGTTCGAGAAAGGTGTTGAAGCAGTGAAAGCTGTTGGCGAGTTCGTACATGTGTTTATCAACCGTGCAACTCAGAGACCGAGAGTGGATGGGATGAACAGCCAGCTAAGAGAAGGGCTCGAACGGCTGCTCGTTCAACAAGATTCTAGCAAGCTATAAGGCATATTTTTCGCATTGTACAGTCAAAACATGCAACCCTGACGATCTATCTCTATTGGAACTCGAGCTTTTGGCGCGATCCATCCTGTTCTCCGCTCTTCAACATCTTCTCCAGTAGCTCAAGATCGGCCAGGGCCTGTTCTGGGGATTGTTCTAGATCCGGTTTCCCAGACGCTACCGCTTCAGCCCATGCCTGTAGCTCGCTCACCACCCCACTGCTTCTCTCGAATGTCTTCTCCTCGGTCGTGGCGCTGTCACCAATGCCCCGGACCGTGACAACCTTTGAGCCTTCCGCCTTGACCACACCCTGCTCACAGGCGATATGGAATTCAAAAGCCTGCATGGGAGTTCCGACGGAAGTGATATATGAGCCAACAGCCCCGGACTTTGTCTTCATGATGGCGTTAATGGAATCCACGGGTGGTAGGTGGCTTGATACTAAGGAGGTTTCGGCGACCAAGCTCTCTACAGCGTTCTCCTCGCCTAGCAGCTTTCGTAAGGCTGCCGTAATATGTACGCCGCCGTCGAGAAGGAAGCCGCCCTGATATTCAGGCTTCATGCGCCAAGCTGTTTGGTAGTATCTGTTACTCTGCGCCATCATTGAATTCGTTCTCACGACAAAGCCGGTCACCTTGCCAAGTCTCTTGACCTGCTCAGCACCGTACTTCCAGCCTTCGATGAAGCGGTAGTTCTCTGCAATAGATAGGGTCGCCTTGGTCTCAGCCGAGACCTTCTTATAGTAGTCAATGAGCTTCAGAGCACTAGCCACATCCGGCGCGATCGGCTTTTCAGCCAAGACATGTTTACCGGCAGCTAGAGCCTAACAATTCGTCAAAGATATATCCAACGCCAACCGGGGAGTCCTACTCACCTTCTCGATGAACTTCGGCTGGTCCACAATTGGCAGGGCAATGATCAAGCCCTGGATGTCTGACCGCTTCAGAATGTCATCGTAGGAATTCCCCTCACCAGAGTCGCCTGAATATAGTTCTACCGATGAGGAGTGGTCACCTGGTACGAGCTTGGCTGCATCTTGCGCAGACTTTAGCGAGCGCGACCAGATAGCCTTAATGGCTAGCTGAGGACAGCTCAACACGCCAGGCTGTAGGTAGAGAGTTAGCGGTGGGTGTGAAAGGACAGTCAAGGCTCAAAGCGGAAAATATAGCACGTGAAACCTCTCAGCATAAGAAGCTTCAAGGCTGGGTTAGAGCTTAGACGAAACCTTACCAGGTGTTGCTCCTTCACGAAGATGCCGCTCCCGATGATCGCGATGCCGATTTGCGCCATCTTCACAGTGAGTTCGGATCGAGGAGTGAGACCTTGGCTTCAAAGAAACTTTCTTTCTCCGATATCAATTTTGCGAACGGAGCCGAGTGTAGGTACAGCAGATCCTGGACCGGGCGAACTTTGATGTGTGGCATTCCGGGGCTCGGTCGCAGGCCGAGGTCGGTACCTAGGTAATGCGCGTTTCTCTACCAAGTACCTTAACCCCTCTCTGTGGATGGTCCCCCACTTTGGAGACGCGCGATACCGTCATGGGAGTAGGACGATATGCTTCGGCTCTGGCATCCTACTGTAGATCAGTTCTCCGTAAACATACTGTAGGTACAACATCTACATAAACCGGTGTTCACCCACCATCTGCGGCGGACCCTGGATTTGTACATTGACTGCATTTGGCAATTCATTCGGGATGGCCCGTGATTATCGGGAATTCCGAATGCCGTGTCCTGCAAGATATCATTCCGTATCGTGCGATACGGTATCAGCGATTGTTAAGGTGCATCGCCAGAAGAGCCCCGCCACTGGCCCTGAGGAACAACGGGGAACGGGAGAGATAAGAACATGTATACGGATGCTCCAACACGAAGGATGAACTGCGATTTTGCGTGAACAGTATCCCTAAAACCTGCCTCTGCATCTACCAGCGTGCAGTAGTTGTCGCTTATCTAGCTAGACATTTAACTCTGACGTGCTGAAACTATATGTTACGATAAGTCTTAAAGAGAATGGCTTCATGTCGTACCACACCTAGACAGAACTCGTGATCATTGTAAACGCTACCCGCTGAAACGTCCTCGTTTATGACGATTATATTTCCCGTCTACTCGGCAGTACTGTCAGTTCGGCATTGCGTTGAAATATATATCACTGGGGATGCGTAGCTGTGACTGCGTATCATGTTTTCAACCAAAATTTCGTTATGTCTCGTAACTAACCCCGGCCGTTTCGCTTAGAATCATGCTATTATCGCTAAGTATGTCAAAGTGTAAACTTGCTCCAGGGAATCTATACGATTTCCCTTGTATTCTGTTGAGGCCCCATATCAGATTTCGGTGGGTATAAGCCAGTGGCTGGCGTGCCTCCACTAGGCCCGTTATACTCAACAGTCGTAGCTGTGACCGTATGCGTCTCAGTAGCCCCGGGCCGGCGCCAGGGCTCCAAGTCATAACCACCACCCTCAGACGAGCCCTCCTTATCCTTGCCGTATTTCTTCGTGAGTAATCTCTTCGTCACGAGGACAAGTACGATGACGGGGAAGACGAACAATACGATGCCCATCAACACGTAGTTGTTCTCCGGCGATCCAGCTAAAGCGAACCCCCTGTAACGCAGATGAGCAAGATTACGCCGTGACACGGTGGCCGTCACCGGGTGACGGTAGAGGAAACTCACGTGAATCCGTTGGCGACGCCCAAGACGATGGCAAGACGCCCCAGCCAGACGTGGATGGGGGCCATCTTCGTGGTCTGCTGTGTCTTCTTGTACACGCGATGGTGCATGAACCCGAGGGCGAACTGGACGACGATGAAGACGAGCACCAGTATTCCGATCACCTGGTGCGCTGTGTTGAAATTCTTGGACTGCGGAATATGCCTTGTTAGTCCCAGCGTCCCGTCCGTCGATCTAGTATCTCGAGACTTACCCTGTTATAGACACCGCTGATACGAATTCCGAGTCCAAATCCGATAAAGACCAGGAATAGAGCGATGCCCTGATTGATGGCATGCCAGCGGACCCAGTTGCCGAGTCGAAGAATCAGGATACCGAATGGATACATCCCCGCAAAGCAGAACACCATAACAATGGCATGCAACATAGCCCATTTGTGCTTGTATTGGAACACGGACGTCTCCAGCACGGTACCGATTGATTCGCTCTCCAGTGACGCCTCGATAATAGGAACACCGCCAGGGCCAGTCGCGTTTATCATATCCATGGTGAAAGATCCGTAATTATAATGCATGCGCAGGGAGTGCTCCACATCATCAGTGTCGATCTCGCCGACCTCTCCCGTAGCATACAGCATGCGCTGTGCCTTGCTTTCGACGTCAACTCTACCGTTCGACCAGGAGCGGCAGTTGGAGCACCGTCCGTTATAGACAAGAGTGCTATCATTCACGAGCCCCGTCCCGGGCAACGCCTCCACTTCGACGTCAGGCGAATAGACCGGCTCGGAATGGCCGTCCGAAATCCGAGGTGACAGAGTAACGTTTTCCCCGGTCGACGAGGAATATATCATCAGCATTAGCGAGCCAGCCATCATGTCCGAGCCGAGCCCGATTGCGCCCCAGCTGACGCTGATGGGCATCTGGATGGAGAAGTAGAGATCCTGTGAGGAATCACTGGGGACATTGAGCGCGAATGCCAGGTCTCTGACTGGCGAGAAGAAGACTGCCGCCGCCGTCTTGTTTGACGTCGTGTCTGTGCTTTGAGCACGCAGTGGATTTATGTAAAGCGATGCTGACAGCGGTCAGCTATTGCTTGATCTATTTCAGAGTTTATGAAGGCGTAGCATAACAATTCACGAATAATACACAATGCGGAAAGTGCGAAATAAGGACCAACTTACTGACGGCTGCAACCAGCGCGAGCCGGACACGGTTGAAGTTCACCATTATGCCAGGCAACGAAGTAAAGAAAAATGATTAATGTCCCAATGTCGTTAAGGAGACGTCAGGACCAACATCAGGAAAGGGGCAATACAGTAAACTATCACTATAGTCTAGTAGCGTGACGGGATAAGGTCCAGCGACTTGACAAACCTCCCTTCTGGCAGGGTCTGGTCCCTTATTTAAACGGGCATGTCTATCTTCAAGTACGCACGGAACCACGACAAGCAGGTCTCTGGGTCCGGCACATATATACCCGGCCGCAGCGGCAATTAGGGGAGCATTTGAAAGTCCGCGCGCACTGATTGGGCGGCATCAACGTGCTGCGAGTATAGGCCCCTTTTGATTGGCTGCTGTGGACCAGTGGTGCGCTGATAACCGCCGAGGACCCCTGTCGTCTGGGCCGGCCATATTGACGCTTCTTGGCGGCTTTAAATAGCTTGCATCTTGTTGCTCATAGGTTCGCAGGTTTACACGCATAGGATGTAAAACTTAAAGTAGAGATTCTAGCCCACGGACAGTAGTGTTTTGATGGTATGCGATGTTCGAATAGCGATTATAAGACTGTGCACATTAAAGCGCAGACAGCGGGAGATGATCCCAGCCTAAATGAGGCGGAAGGAATGGGGAGCAGAGCGATCCAGCACCTAATAACAATAAAGATCGGATGATGGCATCATTTACGTTGTAAGCGATAGTTGTCTTAGTCTCTTGACCACAGGCGGGCCGTTTCATGCTCTCCTTTTAACTTGATGATGCTCTAGACATATCTATCTCACGGTTCCCAGGAATCGTCCTGTCGCCGACAGTTCGGCCTCGTCATAAGATGTGAATCTGGCCTGGACCGACCACATTTGCATACAATGTGGCACACAATGTATCTCCCAAACTGAGGTCGCGGACTCTATGCGCCCACGTGAGTGCTAATTTCCGGCGGATCCCAGGAATATAGATCAAGCGGATATGCAGTAAGTCAGACTTCAAGCATTTTATATTCACGGTATGATAGTTTAGGGGCCTTGTTTGCTTGTTTCCGTTTGTAATCCCACGACATCTAAGACAAAACCTGCTAATTACCGACATCTACCCACGTAATGTCATAGCTGGCTGGGGTGACTCTTTTGAAGAGATAGTATCTATACAACTGCCTATAAGCGCACATTCATCCTTACATATATTGTTTCCATACTTACTTGTTACTAAAGTCTCTGCCCAAACTACGTACGTAGATCGCCTTTCTACATAGTCTGCGGCAACATTTCGATACCCTTCATGAGCCACTGTAGGATTATGTCAGAAGATTCGGCGCTCGAACTGTATTAGTTCAAGCGTCTTTTAGGGGTCTATACATATGTTCCCGTTGCTATCTACCAGGTGTTAATCACGAGTGCGGCGGTTTCGCAGGGTTAATGCCTAACCGGAAACCCATGCCTAAAGGCATCAGAAGACCGATTGCCAGAGCGGCTGGCCTTGATGGACTGACTATTCAGTCCCTACCGATTTCCTGGTGGACAACATCCGTTCGAGACAGTCGAAAATATCGCTACGATGTTGCAGACCAATGGAAGTGTCGACAGCCAACCGAAATTCTGGATGGCAGGAAAGCCCCCATCAACCATTATAGTCGGGTCACCCACAACGGCCTATATATAGAGTGATGTTAAACATACCTTGGTTTTTCTAAGCTTGGTAGACCTTAGTTTCTTAATACAGCTGTTAACGGCCTGTCAACTCCCTAACGGCCCCACATATATGATTAAAGATCCAACGTTTCAAAGAAAAATTAAGCCATAGGTCACAACGGCGGTGCAAACAGAAAATCTAACTTCGCACTTGAAATATGTATTAATATATGATTACGTATATATCGATCAATTGCCCTAGATAATGCGAAATTGAATATACTACTCCCATTATCAAGCAACGTCGCGTTGTCGAGATATTCGTGTATATATTTGTGTAATTTTTTGTATGTACGTTAGTTTTCTAGGATGTGCTAGTTGTGAATGTCAGCACCTATTGTTTCGCAGGAATGCTTCCACCGTCTTAGCGCTATAACTTTACTCGTACATAACTTAACCGAAGAAAATTGGAAAAATAAAGTAATTTCGGAATATTGATTAACGGGCCTTAGAAATCCTAAAATACAAGTCCTAAATTTATTTGATAACGTAGTTGTTGAGTTATTATAGAGAGTATAAGAACTGTTAAGAGGTGGCGGGAGTAATAACGGAGCGTTGCCAATTGACAGGAAAAACTAAGGTATGCCAAGCTTAGAAAAGCTAAGGTACGTTTAACATCACTCTATATATATTCCATAGCATCCATATCTCTAGAATGTGGGCTCGAATCAGACTCCGAATGGTCATAAAACCATAATTCTCATGACGAAGAACCAGTTCCTATCTCTAACCTAACATCTACCATCCACCTGCGTTTATCAGTTACCCCAATATATGGGCGCCGCAACTATTATGGCCGGAGCATAAGCATATAGACGCAGCACCTAAGGCATCGTCAGCCTTGCCTAAAAGTCTTTTCTCTTCCTATCTTGTGCCTGCAGAAGGATCCGAAGCCCGGACGCTTACAGAGCTCGCCATTGGCTCTCACATCCGAGGGGGGTGTAGGCCGATATCCAGGGGTTGCTGTTGTGGTCTATGCCTCAGCCCAAACAAAGAGGCCCTTTGTCTGTAAGAATTTTCTTTCCATTAGGCAGTCGCTTCCAGGGACAGCTACGTCTTGTGATTGCTGAACATAATGCCTGTATGATCATGAGTATATCGCAGTCCCAGTGATGGTTACACGGCTGTTAGGGTTGCAGAGTGGTCAAAGCCCTAGTCACTCGAAGGCAACGCGGATTCCTGAGGCGCGAGGAGTTGCTTTCCGAATACTTAAGGCGATCTCTTCCCTTCCTTGAAACTTCCTACCTTCTTCGCCCGAAACACTTCGCGCGCTGACTTTCGACCTCCAACATCCTTCAGTCAGTAATCTGTGCGAAGAAACTCTTTTTCTTCATCCTCATTTGGGATTCGTCCCTCCCAGTGACCTCACGATAATCTGCAATCGCTCTAACCTTTTCCCTATTATCTTCTGATCACTTTACACTAACTCTATCTGTGATCGTCTACACTTGGATCGTTGCGGCTACTTCATTTGTCACCACCCTCGCCACGTTTCTAGTACCTAGGTAATCCGCCTGCCTGGAGTAACTCTTTTCCCTTCACGGGCTGATTATTATTCCACACCTCTCGTACCTCAAGACTGCTTCTCACTTGATTGTCTCTTGCTCCCAACGCAACCAGAATGTCACGAACTACTCAGACGGCTAAAAAGGCCAGTATTGATCCCGAAGATGCCATAAGATTGGAGGAGCCCAGGAGGCAGGTCCCGGTTGAGAAGGAGGAGCGCCTCCTCGCATCCATACGGAAGACGGTCGGGTACTGGAATATACATGCTCCTAAAGGAGTAAGACCATCATCAGTGAGTAGGAGCACGTCGTATCAAGAAGACCGCGAACCTCCCACGATGTGGCCACGGGTTTGCGACGAGGAAGATTTGGAGTCTTCGTCCCATATCCGAGCCCCCGTCAATGCTCGACAAAACTACCGAAGCGACAGGCTCAATCCTCTTCGCCAGTCGCCTCAGCCCTCCGTACGCGACTCTTACAATAACGGGTACGGACTGGCGGGGCGCCGTCTTCCTCGTCGTCCATCCACCGATGTCCTTGAGCTGAGGAGAGAGACGGAGGTAGAGGCAGCTAGCACCCCGTCTCCCTCCACCAAGTATGAAATCTCGCAGCAAACCCTGAGCGATGATTTTCACGTTTCCCGGCCGTACTCTGGGTCACAGGAGGCAGAGGGTGGACAAGCCCAACCGGTGCTGACTGTCCTGCGTACGACCACGCGGGTCTATCAAGTCCACCGAGTTCCACCTGCGCAGTCTCGCGGTTCGGCCCACCGGCGAGACTATGACTCCGAGCGGGCACCTGAGCCGTCCTGCTCCGACTTGCAACGTACTGGTACTCGGGAGTACACCCGCGCGCAGACCCCGAGCGAAGATTGGCAGGCTCAAGGAAGCAGCTCGCTAGACTTCGACCAGCGACATCGCTATCAGACCAGAAAGTTGCACGGTTGGGATGAAGACTGGGCAGCAGAAACCACTGGTGACGAGGTCAAAGGTCCGCAGCACGGATCGAGTACCTCTGTGTCTCTTTACTCGTACGGAAACCAGGCACAACCTTCAGGCGCGAAGAGATCTCGCAGTTGGGATGATGGTAAAGAGGAAATACTCGATGAGGACGCAATCAATGATGAAGACGACGGTGTTGAAAACCGCCCCAATTCTAGAAGCACATTCACTAGCAGGAAGAGACTGCGCTTGTCTTAACGCGACTAACAGGTGAGGGTTGTTCATGCCACGCAACAGGCCGCCATTAGGCCATCGCAAGTATTCATTCTTCCTTGAAGTAAGGATGCAGTCGTGGCGTCATACCAGCGATGCCGGAACAGTAGCAGGCTTAGGCGGTAACCTATTGATTGAGAGTATTCCTTCTCCACCCTGTTGTTCCCTGTAAGTTGAAGTCCCCTCCTTGTACGGTGAAGTTATTCTAACGAGTAGCAGAATGAGAGTCACAGGTGGCCTAAGTCAGGGGTCATGATTCTAGTTTGGCACGACGTACGGAATCTGCCCACAGTGGAGAGGATGATGCGAGAGTTATGGATTTGATACCACCGAAGAAGTAATACCGTTTGTCAGGACGCAGGATGCTGGTTGGGCAAAAGTGCAGAGCCTGCTGCGAGCATTGCAAGTACATGCAGTTACCTTGTACAGAGGATGGAGGTTACTATACAGGAGTTAACGGGCAAAGGTATGCGGAGTAACCTGTTAAGGATACGCACAAGATGTTGTATTAATACATATGACCCTGATGAAGAGATTGACATTATGGCTGCACCCCTTGCATGAACGATATCCGGCACTGCAGCAACAAGACGGTTGTTGATATTGACTGTTAAGTCTGTTACCGTGCTTACAGTATTAAAGGAAATATGTAGAAATGGATGGATAGATCACTACGGCAAGTTACTAAGCCAAATGCTCCGAAGATGTCTACTTCCTGTTCCCGGGGGCTCAGAGAACCTGCAAGAGTCTAGATAATCAGCCCTCACCAGTGGGCTGAAACCCCCATATACCCGTAGATTGGAGTCAAATCGCTTGGTACAGATAATGTGTTCTCCGTAGCGTTACAGGAGCCGGGTGGTTCGTATACACTCGGGGCTCACCGGAGAACCTTGATGGACACCCCGTTGGCCGCCTTTCCTATTCCGAACCCACAGTGCCAATAATAGTCGTCGATATTGGCAGAAAGGTTTGAGCGTTCTCCTCTTTAGGCCAAGAGGGGCCACGATCGTTACGTTGACGGTTGTGCCTGCATTAGCTTTAGGAACTGTGGGTATCAAACAGAGCCGCATCTGCGCCAGACGGCCTTGATATACTCTATAACGTCCTACAACATCACTCGAGCAAATCGGGCCCTTCTTTCCTACCTACCCTGCTTGAGCAATCAGACATTCATTTAGTCATTTGCAGAATAATGGAGCACGACATCACGCACTGGTTCAGCAGTCCCTTTTTTAAACAACACTTGTCTATTTGGGTTTGGGCAGTATGCTAAACTACTCCATTCCCCCCTAGCTACGGCCCATCCAGTCGCGTTCACATGTCATCAGGCATCAAGAGTCGTTAATCTGCTAAAGACCATATCCCTATGTTGCTTCCCCGTTGCGCGAGAGCCCTACTCAGGCATTTTCGTGAAGGGCTTAGCGAGGTGCTCCTGACAGAAGGGCAGCTTGCCGACGGTCCAGATCTCGGTGTCCTATACGCACACCGGCATTTGTGTCAGTCAATCGGTCGATCACATCACCGTGTAGGCACATGTTCGGCTTCGGTCAGACAGGGCAGGGCTGTGGGTAGTTTGGGGTCATCGACTCACGGGCTTCAGCTTCTGCTTGTCCTCGCTGCTGAGGGTGCCGCCCTTGATGACGATGATTTCCGGGGCGGAGTCGGGGTCGTGGGCGATGGGCGAGCCGCACTCGGGGCAGAAAACGCGGTGCACGTCCTTGCCCGAGCTTCCCTTTCCGGCATACGACTTAGTGGTGCCCGTGATGGTCAGCTTGTCCTTGGGCACCGCCACCACGAGCGAGTACGTCGACCCCGTCTGCCGCTGGCAGTCGTCGCAGTGGTCGTACCCCACGAGGACAGGGTCCGCGTCCACCGTGTACTTGACGGCGCCGCAGAGGCAGTGGCCGGAGAGACCCATGGTAGTTGTTTTGCGGTTCGGTTTTGGTTTTACTTCGGCGGAGGTAGGTTTCTCTTTGGTGTGTGGTGCGGAGTCGGCGTTGGGGGACGTTCGGTATGGGGAGGTCCAGAGAGACTGAAGACTTCCGGGGAGAAGAATCTCGCGGCCTGACGAGAACTAGGACGACCTTTATACGTAAGCTACGGACGAGGAGGGCCAAATGATATTCAAGAGAGGAGAAGCAAGGAAAGGGGATAGACAATTTGATCGCATGCGTAAGCTAGCCCGGCAGAGAGCAAGTGCCGTCGAGAGCTTCCCCAATCAAAGACAGAGCCAGACCCCTAGACTTCCAATCTATGTGTCAAACCTCGCGTCGTCTTCTCTCTTTCCCCTCATCTGTCAGCCCTCTTTGTATGCTTACTCGACTGGTTTCCCCTAAACCCGTAATCCGCATAAAGAAGGATTCCAGTTTCAGCCACGATGGAATATAACTCGCTGTCCTACTTACTTCCTCCATATTCCTATATCTCTGTGCCCTCTTCTATGGCGGGGTCGGAACAACTTTCTGGTGGGGTTACGGCTGCTCTTACGCCAAGCATTCAGTCAGTTACAGATACAAGTATACTCATGCCCTACGTCACACGTTGTCTTTTTCTCAAATCATGACAAACATGAAGGCCATTGCGTGTTGGCAGGGATAAGTGAACATTTCATTATTAGACATATACAACCACGATATCGTTCCGTTCTACTACCATTACTCTATCTTGAATATTACGGGGGATGAGTCTGGCCTTTTCGTAGTTAATCATCGGAGCAGGCCTACTGAGTAGAGATAACGGCGCGTCCCCGTCCCACGGGCACGAGCTAAGATCTCACGCTATCCAAGGTACACACTATTTGTTAACAATCCCTGTTGGAGATCCGCTATGCCGCCACCGTCTACGGGGCTCCCCTGCCGGCCCTAGCTAACCGCGCTAATCTCCAAGGGCGTCTTGACTCCTACAGTACATACTATGTACCGTAGGTGCCGGAGGGGATATGAATGACTTCCGGTGAGTCATGAATATCAAGTATTTGGAATTGCGAAGGGCCTTTTACTGATGAGGAAGTTATTTGGAAGAGGTCGAGCGGTAACGGATTTTCTACTGCCGAGTAAGGGGCTTGGGAGTTGTCCGGGCTATTAACACCGAACCGGCTTTCACACGCTATGTCCGTTTTGAAGCATATTCGCTACGGCAAATCCCTAACCGTTCCAAAGGTGCCCCGTAAAAAGAATAATAACAAGCCGGACGGCGATGGAGCTTCCAAGTGGATTGTCGCCAAGCTTCGATTATTTACGGGCAAGACAGATAGTAAATGGAAGATTAGAGAAGGGCGCCGCCTCCAAAGCGACTCTAAACTAGAGTCGCTTAGGAAGCGCCGTCAACACCATCGACCTCCTATTTAGTGGCTCCATAAAATAGAATGGCAATAAAATAAGCGCTTAAGCCCCTATAACGGGTTGCCGTTCAGGGTCTTGATAAGGCTGGTGGTGGATCTTCGACATCGAGACTATGTTGCAATAACACTATCCCAACTCATACAATACAGGCCACACCCGAAGGATCCGGAGGCGACGCCACACACCTACATATGTAGAGCCCAATCGCTTCTTCTTGCGCCGCCGCGGTTGGAGATCCGCGAGGATTATGAAACGGTTCCGAAACTCTATACCCCCAAGACTTGTGATCTTGGTTCGTGATTTGGTTAGTGAATAAATAGCATGGTGAGCTCAAATCCTATATTGCCTTGCCAATTGCATGGGTTTCGCTTGAACAAGCAGCCCCGCGAAGCCTACTATGAGAATGCCTCAATATACATCTCCAGTATCTGCGTAGACAGAGAGGCACAGCATACGACCCGAAAATGACCGTTGAGAATGAAAGATCTTCTTATAGCATCCTACCTATGTGAGGTCAAGGATCTAAGCGCCCCTGGGCCAGGGTGAGGGAGGAATTACTCACGTAAAATTACCCGCGGACCCATTGGACCCATCGGACCCATTAGATCTACATGGGCTACCTACTATCCGTTACCCATCAACTAACAACCCATCCATTCCCCAGCACTTTGACAGGGCCTGCCGTGAATACTTAATAACGTACCTCGTAGCATATTTGGCGATATGTTCCAGGAACCTTATAGCGGGCAAATTTCGCAAGGCTTGATGCCTGTGTATCTAAGGCCAACGACGGAGCAGGACTTGCTGGCCTACAGCCCCTGCGGCAAGTCTTCGGAATTCTCTAGCAGCCTCCCGTTAAGGTATGATGAGAGTATCAGATCTGGTGAGTAATCTGTTGTTCGTAGGCGCACTCCCACTGCGTTTTCTAGAAAGCCTCGTCGCCATCAGAGCTAATAAGTAGGAGGTCCGCAGCGCTGGGTTTAAACACCGGCTTACCATATAGATAAAAGCACCTGCCCCTAGGAAAGGTTTTATTGGAGATGGCGACCCGATGCGAATACTGCGCGAAGCTAACAATCAGTCGCCTGGTCGAGCTAGCTGAGGAAGAATATGCGGAGCAGACAGACTTTCCCCAGCGTGCGTACTATCAACATCACAGCTCGTTCAGCGAGCTTGACAGGTCGGCGGGAAACGGGTGCGATCTCTGCCGCCTGATCATAGACTGCTTCAGAGGAGCGCCCTTCGAGGACCCTCAGCTTCTGTGGCCCGAGACTTGGGTCGGCCCGGAGCGCTGCGACATCGCCGAGTCGATGTACGCGGCCGCCGAGCAGCTCCCGGTGTCGGATGTCAAGCTCGCTCTCTATGCCGACACCGACTACCGGCCGTTCAGGCTGGACAAAGTGCGAATGTTTGATACGATCATGGTCCAGATCGGTCCTGTGGAAAAGCCTCAGCCCGAGGAGTACGATAGCAACTCCGACTCCGATGAGAGGGCGTTTCCCTGTCTCCATCTCAGGTTGCGTGTCTCGCGGGGTACGTTGAACAGAAAGGCGTGCTTATGAGCCTATGAGTGGAATGCCGCGCTGACGCGCAACGCCGCAGATAAGGCTGTCCGAGTAGGAAGATATCAGATCGGGCGGTTTGAAGTGGATCCCGATCTCGGGTCTCCTGCCAACTGGAGCATCGCGGAAACATGGCTAGACACTTGCAGAGAGTCTCACCCTGAGTGCTTCGCGACCGCTGCTGTTGAGCTCCCCACGCGCGTCATCGACGTCGGGGCGCTGGGTAGTAGCGGAGGCCCCCGCCTGGTCGAAACCCAAAGGCGGAGCGGAGAATACGCCGCGCTAAGCCACTGCTGGGGTGGCAAGATAAATCCGATGCTGACAACACAGACCCTCGGGACATTCCTAACCTCTCTGCCCTACGCGGAGCTGCCGGCTAACTTCCGCGACGCGATTACCATCACGAAGCGGCTCAGGCTCCGGTACGTATGGATCGATGCGCTGTGCATCTTGCAAGATTCAAAGAGCGACTGGGAGATCGAGGCGAAGCGCATGGGACCCGTGTACCGTGATGCAGCCGTCACCATTTCTGCCTCGGCATCGACCGGGAGCACCGACGGGATTTTAAAACGTGCTGAAGATACACCTTTACCAGAGCCCGTATCTCTGAGTGTCTGGGCTGACGAAGGGGGGCAGCAGGAGGTGTTGGTTACGATGAAGGATCCCAACGAGGAGAACCTCGCTCTGCTCGACATGAACTCTCCCCTAGCCTCACGAGGATGGACATTTCAAGAGTCAGTCTTGTCACTAAGGCTCCTACACTACGGGAAGCAGCAAATATACTGGCAGTGCCGTCAAGGGTATCAGGCAGCAGACGGGGTTCCCCCGGGCATTCGGTACCCGGAAAGTTCACACTACCCGGTATTCTCAACGCTTCTTTCCTCGGATCGCGGGGCCATTCCCGACTCCTTTGATGTCAACCAT
Source organism: Monosporascus sp. mg162 (assembly GCA_004155945.1). Classification (NCBI taxonomy): domain Eukaryota; kingdom Fungi; phylum Ascomycota; class Sordariomycetes; order Xylariales; genus Monosporascus; species Monosporascus sp. mg162. The sequence continues at coordinate 76,970 of QJNY01000153.1, forward strand.
CTTCTCATGGACTATTACGACATGGTCGTATCATTTTCGTACCGCAAGTTCACTTACGACTCAGACAAGCTCCCGGCTCTCTCCGGTCTCGTTCAGCGAATCCATAAGGTCTTGGGGGGCGAGTACCTTGCGGGACTCTGGAGCGCCGATTTCAACCGTGGTCTGCTGTGGTATCGTGAGATGATGACCTGTGAACACATCTCGGAGTATCGCGCCCCGTCATGGTCTTGGGCGGTCACGAACGCGAGGATTTGCTTGGATAGGGAGCCTTTGAAATCGAACCATATAGCCGCTCAGCTGATTGAATACAACGTTGAGCCAAGGAACTCGGCCTACCCGCACGGGGAAATCATATCCGGTTATGTCGTGATGAAAGGTCTCACAAAGAGGTTGGTCAGGAGCAACCAGTCGTGCCAAATGGATGAGGGTTCACCCCTAGATGTTGGCGCGGTTGACTTTGATGAGCCAGAGAAGGGCCACAGTCCGAGTTCCGACTGGATGCTGCGAGTGGAGAACGAAGCGGACGACTATATCTTATCGGCAGCTAATGACAATGGCTCTGATCCGGAGATTGATCTCGATGCTTGTTCATCGCAAGACTATATCGCCCTCATAGTCGCACAATATGATCGTGGCGAAGGCGGCGACAGTCGACATTTCGTGGGAGCGGGCTTGGCCTTGCGTGCTGTGACTGGACAAGGGGACAATGTGTATGAGAGGGCAGGATGCATTCGCCTTGACACTATCTCGGAATGGATAGAGACGTGGCAAAGCAGCACCCTGAAGCTGATCTAAGATGGTGAAGTTACCCAATCCGAAACATCTGCCATACTTAACAGATATATATAGATGTAAGTATCATTCTGTCAAAGGGGACGTTGTTTACGAAGTATATAGATTATTTAGCCATATCCTTCGTTCATGAATGAGGCCCGCAAATGGGGTAGGTTAAAACCTTGCCTATTAGGTACTCTGTGCTGCAGCGAGTAGGTGGTTGAATCCTGTGTGCACGTCACAAACGGCTCTTTAGCAAAGAATCCGATGGCATAGCCGCCTATTATCTCGCTGTCATCTAGAGATCTAGGTAGGAACCATGGCGAATCTCTGGAGGGGGAAGCTGAGGGCAAAGGGAGGGACAGAGACCATGGCTCATACAATAAATTCGACCGAGAGAAGAAAAGAGAATAGGAACTTATCCACTTGGCTTCGCAGCATGAAGCAAGAGTTCTATTGTACCGTTCGGATCGCTACATCTACCACTTTTTACACTCACGGTTCCTGCAAGCTGCCATATGCAGCTTTCCCGTGGAGCCTGCAGGCACAAGCTCTTGATAGATTTTCTCCAATACCCCGGTCAACGCCACTTGCCACCTTCGGACTTAAGATAAAAACTTTATCGTAGTCAGAAATTGAGCAAGGGCTTCCCCGATTGACTCAACCTTGAAGGAAGCGGGTGGGACCTCGTCAGCCGCGCCATCCCATTTCCATATCCTTCCACCGCTCGGGCCCTAGACCACTTGCTCATTATTAAATGTCTTCAGAGAACCACTTAACTACTACATCATCAACTCAACTCTTCAGACATCAACTTTTCCCCCATTTCAATTTTCCCTTGAAACGTCTGCCCCGTCCAAATATCCGTTTATACCGTTTCAGACTGTTAAGATCTCAAAATGTCTGACTGGGACACTGTCACCAAGATCGGCAGCAAGGCGAGGGGCGGTGCTTCCCAGCGTGAAACCGTCCTGCGAGGCAACTCGGCTCTGAACGCCGCCAAACGTACCGGAGCTGCCATCATCACAGACAAGAAGTACGCCGTAGGCAATGCTGTAAGTTCTATAAAATTTTACGACTTTCCTTCCGTCCCATTCTAGTGCCACCGGGATGCAGGCGCCAATGTTGGGTGCCACGTGTACAGTTTCCTCCTCGGCGCCATCCGAACAAAAGAAATAAGACGATAGATTACTAACATGGGTTTCCACGCAGGCCAAGGGAAGCACGAGCGGCATCGGCCAGTTCCACACGAAGGTCGATCGGTCGGTTGACATTATCAAGCCAAAGACGGTCGGCAGGGAGGTCGGCAAGGCCATCGAGCAGGGGCGACGGTCGTTCCAGCCGACGATGACACAAGCCCAGCTGGCGAAGGAGTGCAACATGACGCCGCAGCAGGTGGCGCAATACGAGGCGGGCACCGCCACCCCCAACCAGGATCATCTCGGCAAAATGGAGCGGACCTTGGGGGTCTGGTTGCGCGGCAGCCAGATTGGCGAGCCCAAGCCCAAGAAGTCACAAGCAAAACCCGCCGCCAAACCTGACGCCAAAAAATAAATGGACGGCTACCTAAATATCTGAAGAGACGAATTGCGGGTGCGGGGACGGCTCTGGGTCCGGGAGGCCTGGGGCTGTTTAGGCTAGCATGTACGTAAGGGACTGAATTAGCCCCTGCTGCTAGCACGGTTCGCGGATCCTGTCGGCTATGCGATCAGCCGTGTTCGGCAGCATGGTGATGCGTGGAACTTTGAAAACGATTGAAGAGCATTATATTTTTTCAGGAGCCGGGGATGGCGACTGACGTCAACATGCTCAAAACATCATTCATTATCCATAGAGGCTGGAATAGATCAAATAGACGGAGGTGCGATCACCAACCCCAAAGAGATTTGGCTGGTGCGCTAGGAACACCCTCTACGGTTTACAAACCAGACATAGCTACGTTAATTCCCAAAGCGAAATCTCGGCGTAATTGTTGTCCCCCTCCATCTTTTGCTACCCATGCAGCCATGGTGCTACTCTTCACGGCTTAAAACACGATCGACTAGAAAAGCGCAGCGCTGACGAGTATTCGTGATTAGCTGTGGTTCTGATGAAATATGCTTCGAAGCCTCCCTCCCATTGAGTTATAATAATCTGGCATAGGCGGAGAAGAGCTTGGATGAAGGCGCCTTATCATCCAATCTGCGAAGTACGCCCAGTGAATCAATCCCTTGAAAAATACGAATTATGAGGTATACAGGGTAGGGACGAAGTTCGCCACCGTCCGAACCCCTGAGTCAAGGCGAAGAGACATTTCAGTCTAAAGTTAGGTAGACATATTTAGCTCGACGAACTACATCACCACTACGCCATCTCACTTGGTTAGGTCTTCCGCGACGTAGAGTACGTAGGCACCTAAGATATTCATTGAGCTTTCAACACCTTTCGATTTCGTCTCTATTATGAATGAGGTAGCCCAAATGGACCGTACTGCTGTCCAGGTATCCCATCTGCCGACGGGCAAACGAAACAGAGGTATCCAAGAGCATATGCGCGCATGAATAACACGGCGCCTTCCCAATGCGATGCGAACGTAATGTCATATCCTAGACCGAACAGATCCCCCTAACTCCCAACACACAATAAAGAACACGACCTTCCTCCTCCTTCCCACATACCGTACCGCTCTACTCCGCCTACTCTAACCCCTCTCAACGAGCCCCCTAATTCGCCCCTCGACCTCTGCCCGGCTAAGCTGGCGGTCGACCTCGAGCACGACGTTCTCGCGGCCCCCCCGGACGACGACGCGCACCCACTCGGGTGCCACCTCGGCCGCGAGCAGGCGCACGCAGGCGGCGCCCTCCTCGCGCGACACAGGGCTGCGCAACGAGTCACGCAGCCGCTGCAGCAGCGCTACCATCTGGAACGATACGCGTCCGCCCCCCTGGGCCGCCTCGGAGCGCCCCAGCATCGCGAGCAGCGAGGCGACGTCAGCTGCGCGCTGCAGCGCGGCGCGGCGCTCGAGCTGCTCCGGCGTCAGCAATGCCACACTAGACCCGCCCGCTGCTTTTTGTAGGGACCTGTACCGGATGCGGTCGAGGAGGCTCATCTGGGTGCCATCGGGGTTCGTAGTCGTGGATGTCGCACTGCTGTTATTTGTGTTGTTGTTTTTCTGCGAGGTCATGATGCTGCTGCTCGGCTTTGTCTTCGCCTCCTTCTTGAGCGCCATCCCCTGCTTCAGCTCCTCGAGGCGCTTCTGGCCCTTCGCGAGCATGGGCGAGGCCTTGGCGACGGATTCGCAGGGGGTGATGGGCGCCCTCGGGAGCGCCTTCATGAAGGCGGTCGTGTCCGGCTCGCCGCCCCTGGTTCGGCGCTGCTGCGACCACAAGAACGTAAGGTTGGCGCGAAAGAGATCGTTCAGACTCTTCTCGTTCAACGGGCCCGAGCCGTGGGAGGCATCGATCTCGACGCAGATCTTGCCGCGTCCGTAGTCGGACAGGGAGAACAAATTTCCAGCGGCTCCGGACACGCCGAGGACCCCGACGCAGACGCGGATGTCGGCCTCGGTGACCTTCTTCTTCCCCCAGGCACGCGCCACGTTGGGGCACAGGATGCGCAGGTCCGCGGGGACGTTGGTGCCATTGTGGACGTAGTGCAGGGTCAGCGTCTTCAGGAACGAGGAGTGCAGATCGATGAGGGCGAGCAGGTCTTCGGACAATTGACCGGGTTTCGTCGCTTTGTTATTGTTGTTGGTGTCGGTCTCCTCGTCTGAGCCCGCAATCGACGTGTCTGCGGTGAGCGGTGTCGAGCACTGGGAAGGCGAGGACTCTATCCGCAGCCGCTTGAAGAGAGCCCCCGCGTCGACGGTCGACTGCTCCGAGTCGGACACGCTGGGGCTTCTGGCCTGCTTCAGAGGTGCTGGTTCAGGGCGCACCTTCTTGGGACGACCTCGGCCGCGCTTAACTGGCGTAGGTGCTTCTACCGTCTTCGGTGTAGTGCGAGCGGGAAGGGCTAACTTCCTGGGCCTCTCGTCCGCGGAGTCGTCACCCTCGCTGGTTGCGATTGCCTTGCGCTTTCGTGAGTCCGGGGTGATTGCGTCTAACTTGATACTCTTCTGAGGAGTCCGAGTAGATTCCTTCTTCAGGTCGGCGTCGCTAATAGACTTTGAGACGCGGGTGAAGGAGCTGATGCCCGATGATGTGTGTTGTTGGGGAGCAGCGACCTTGGGTCTGGCTGAGCCGTGTGCCTTCCGGCCCCTTTTCACAGCGGTTGGCATGGTGACTGCAATTAGGCAGGTAGTCACGACGATTAATGTTTCGATGAAGCAGGTACAGTAGGCAAGGTTATTCACAAAATGCCCAACTTTCGATCAAGAACAGAGTATTGGGAAAGTGAGAGACGGAAATCATGCAATGAATTCAGGAACGATGGATGTTCGATGAAAGAGCGACATCCTAAGTAACTCCTGGCAGTGGAGATGTTTTCCATGTCTTTAATGGGGCCCCCTAAGAAAAAGTCGCGATAGGTCGCGTCCACGAAAACGCGTATGGGACGCGTTTTTGGGCGTTGATGGCGCGTAAATGAGATAAATGGGCCCGCATCGCGCTACATTCATGGTTGCAGGTGCTCGGATCCGGCGGTTCGGAAACAAGGTACATGCCGGAGGTACCGCGCCACAAGCCAAGAATGAGCAGCACCTTGCAGTCGCGTTCCTGGATTTTGTTTCATGCCCGTGCTATTTTAGAAGGTAATTTTCCCCCATTCCGCCACAACTCGCTTCCTTTCCAAATCGGGACGATGCTCGCGTGCTCAATGGCGGAAGGGAGATCATCGGTCCCGGCTTGCCAGATCCAGTTTTGTAAGGCCCTTTAAAGTTTCCCATTTTCCCGTTTTCGAGACTAGAGCATTATCTCCAGATCCCCCTAGACAGGTAGATGTCATTCTGCGCGCCCGTCTTAAACGCGGAGCCAGCTTTCCCGAAAGAGCATTCCTCTTTATGAACAAGAGAATTAAGCTTCACTCACAGAAGAGGTTTCGATTTTCTCAAAAAGATTAACGCTCAATTGCCTGAGTCTCTCGCACCAAACCTTGCCCTTAGCCGGATGTAACGTGATGCCTCATAACGCTAAACTACCGAAAGAAGGAATTACTTTCGGGGCCAGTGACGAATTTCCCTAGATCCATAACACTCTCGCCTGTTTCCGTGGTCCCTTGCAGATTAAATGAAAACGGTTCTCGCTCCCGAACCTGGGCTAGACCTGGTATCTTGAACCCTGTTTCCCTCCCAGCCATGCCTGATTTTTGTACACCTCGAACTCCGGAACGACCAAATGACCCCGCTACAAATACAGAGAGTCCTGGGAGACCCGAAAATGCCGGCGCCGGCGTTGTAGATCTACGGACGCTAGGCATTGCATTTCATCGTTGACTGATGATCTTCTTCAACGACGGAGAGCCCGTTGCCAGTGATCCTTGTGGAAGCTCACGGGACTCGGCGGAGGAGGCGCCGGGACATCCCAGTCGTTCTCACGGATCGACCGGACCGGGGTTGTTGAATCATTGCTGGACTCAAGCGTAGCGTTGAGGCTCTTGAAGAACTCGTTGGAGCTCATCATATCGCGAGCCTTGGTGGGTGAGATGGGGACCGGAGACAGAATTTGGCCGGGCATTTTGATTTTCGGTGACTAGAGCGGAATCAGTATCCTAATTTTAAAGGGTAGTATACATCAAAGTGGTCGCTTGAATATGCAGTGGTGGCTTACACTTCGCGTGTGAGTTGATATGAGGCGAGGTGATGCGACGTCGAGGGTTGTAGCTGGAGTGTATGAAGTTTGGCCCCAGGAGTGAAAAAAATAAATGATTGATGATATCCTCGGCAGCGGGTCTGCGGTGAAAGTGTTTTATCTCTGGCGAGAAGATTGGGGGGTAGTAGGGTGAGCTAGGATGTGGGAGTCGAGAGGGCCAAGGCTGTTGAAATATGGAGGTTTTCTGGGATGGATGTAGAAGTCGCGGAAAGAGCGGTGGGTGTAAGTCACCGATGCATGCGGGTAGGAGAGACACAGCCCCACGGAAACCAACTGCGATCTCAGGGAATTATTACAATGAACGTTTTGTGGGCGGCTGATACTGCCTCGGGTTGATAAAGTGATTCCGAATTGGTTGAGAAAAATATGTGTGAGACGCCTAATGCCACTTGCCAGTGAATGAGTAATGGGAGTAGAATCTCAAATAAGCAGGTGGTGAGTCAGTGTGTGGTTGAGTGGATGCAACTCGAAAACAGGTTGCTTGCTAAAGCAATGTAGGTACCTAGTTCCGAGGGAGATCAGTACTGACGGGAGGAAATGGAGAAGAGAGGGTTCCTTTTGTCGCACTCTTTACGAGGAATTTGCAAGATATTTAAAACTGGGATATGAAAAGGAAGCACTGACTGACAGACGCTCTCCAGATTCTAATAATAACGGTGCTAGGAGCATCAAGACGCCGTCTCGATGTTACTAGCCTTGCTTATGTGTAATAAGATACTTGAAGCACCTGGCTTTATTAATGATCAGGCATATGTACACAGGTAGGTACATTCAGGCATACATCCCATCCATACATGCAATATGTTCAATAATGTTACGGTACATGCTGGATGCATGCATCTCTACATGTGTAGGCAGGTACCAAAGATGATGTCTGGGGAAATTTTAAGACACAAACACACGATCTGTAGGTTTTAACCCCATACCCCTGCGGCATTTCCCGCGGAATGGGGTCCTGGGGGGGCCAGGCCCGCATGCGAGACCTTCTAACCTCGAGTTACCTAACGTTAAGGGGGATGGGGTCTGGGGTAAGAGGTCTCCGGCATGCTAATGGAGGCATTCATGTGTGTGGGTAGCTAGGTACCTCCGGTATGAGGACCTAACGATTTAAGGGCTTAAGTGGGTTCGAAGGCCCGGAAGGCTTAGTATTTGTTGATACCTAGTACGCGGAAAAGTATTTCGTGATCCCTACCAGCAGAGTAATAAACTTTGCTCTCTCGTCATCCATTTCAGTCAGTACGGATAAGGAGTTCGGTATGACTGCTAGATTCTCTTGTTCCACAGTACCTTCGCGCGCTGGAATGAAGGAAGCTGTAGGCATTCGCTCAGCTCTAGATATATCGGCCCGGCTCCGAGTTAGGTATTACCAACATCTTGGGGGCTGTTCCGTGGCTGCAGCACGTTACAAGCTCACGCCCATCCTTAGTTTTCCCGTTGGTCCGTAACCTACAGGAAGATATTCAATAATAGCGACATATACGAAGTACCACGTAGCAGTATTGCTGTCCTTACGACCTGGATGCGATAATGTCCCAGAACAGGGCTGAAGAGAGCGAAAGGATATAAACATGGCCAAGCGAGCAAAAGAGTGTCAGCTAGCTCCCTCCGTTTGACGATCAAAATGTTCATGTAGGAATCATCTCACTAGACGAAACAAAATCCCGTAGCCTCGGGCTTCGACCATCGTCACCAATGTCACAGTAATGAAATTTTATTTAGGCGGCAGACAACTTTCATCACGTTCCCAACCCAACGCCGGTGCGCCAAGGCCGTCGTGATTGGCGCAAGGGTTGCCAATAAAAATGAGAACTGAAAATTATCGGCCTCTCGTCCCGTCTGTATGGCTGAAGTGCTTAGCTTACACCGCCATATCCTGTTGATAGCTCTTTAAATAATTGGCGAGCGGTTGCACTCAAACGAGTCTTACCAGGCCGCGGAGACGGAAGCGAATGGAACCCAGGGCGGAACCAGTGCCAGGCTTGTCATATTAATTGTATCACATATCGGTGATGTCTGCCTACCTGGGGTACAGTATGGCGAGGTCTAGGATACGACGGGGAATCCGCGCTTCCCCTTGCCCCATGAAATTCGTGCTGCCAAGTACATGAAGTGGGTCGTTTTCTATGTGGGGTAGAAATTCCAAAGAAACCAGAGAAGCCTCGAAACCCCTGGGAATGGACCTCAGTTTCTAATGCTAACACCTGCCAGTCCGCAAGGCTCTTGCCTTGCTCCGCCAACCCGTAACCAAAACCATAACCGTAACCAGCCTGTGATAGGGACGGTATTACTCGGCTACTGTAGGTTATTAACATCAATAGGCTTGAAACTCATAATATTTCATGGATATTACTGTTTGCAATGCAATTATTCACATACATTACCCTCAATGTAGGTATCCTTCTTCCATTTGTCGATCCGTTACTTTAGAAACAGTTAGGACCTGTTCCTACTACCACCTCAAGCCTAAACTTAGAAGGCTTTACATGTAGGTGCTGGCGCTGAAAGTCATGCAAGTAACATTCCCTCTTTAAGATTCCCCCTTTCAGTGGAAGGTAGGCGGTGCTCCTATTATCATGCTTCCTAGACGGATCACAATGGTAATATATATGTAGGTAAGAAGAGTCAGATGCTGTCAGCCATAACTGCCATGTTGCCATCATACGTCAAACAGCAAAATTACCAGTTGTCGCACAATGCATTTACAACACCGCCAGCCCAACTACACTAAGATATTCCGTAGGCTTCTACCCGACACCATTTTTTCCTTTGACTCTTGTAATCCTTGTGTTAGCATATGAGCTTCGAGAACAATTCCACCGGGATATGTCCGACACCCTTGCCCCTGTCGATTGGTCGGAACCGCACGAGGATTCAAGGATTTTCGGCTCCTTGAGGCGTTGTGCACCGGGCATTCTCAGCTTCGGGTTTCAAGTGTGCCGGTCATCTGTTCCGATGGTGAGTTGCTCGATATCTCGCCAGTTCGCAACCACCCTTGAATCACCTCGAGCGGCCTGACTTTTCGCTCAGATATTTATTCACTAGTCAGGACAACCGTGGTTTTCACCGGCAAGAAGCCCGATTAATTAGCATTAATATCGAGTATTCTGTTGAGGCTATCAAGCAGAGCACGATGCTAGCTCGCCACAAGGCCCTTTGAATTCTTTTTCAGCGCATCATGCGAAGTACCATCAAGACCCCGAGCCCCTAGGTGGGAAACCTTACGGGGGTGGTATCACTTCCCCACGCCGTTATAGCTGATACCACCTAACCTCGTTATCGTACCCGCACGACCGGGGACTTTTGATCATATTCCCTGCCCAAAACGTGCTCCGCCCCTGAGTTTTAATCCGTTTCTGAATTTCTGCTGCAGGTAAGCACTCACCTTTATTAGCAAACCGCTGAACACCTAAGACTTGATTTGCGGTGAGGCTACAGCGCTTCGGTCCCCTAACTGAGACTAGCGTATTCCGGCGACAGAAGGCTCCACCGAATACTGTCAAAGTCTTCCGCTTATTAAAATTATTATTCCCATAACTATCGTAGAGCCAGCTTTATTGCGAGTTTCTCAGTTAGTTATCGGACATGGTACTATCCGGGCTTTATGAATATCCGAGTCACAGAATAGTATCTCAAATAGCCAAACCTTTCGGCCATGGGTAGAAAGCGCAGAGACCATTTATAAAATTCCTTTGGGTCTCTTGGGACTCACCCTCGGCCAATCCCTGTTCATTTATTTCGGTGGATATTTGGCATTCTAGCATCGATTCATACGTGCATGGCTCCGCCTGGCTGCTCCGATATCTTGTCGAGCTCTGGAAGAAAGGAAGGGAGCTAACCATCTTTTTGCCCGAACCCGAGACGCCGGTGGGGGGGGGGCGTGTTAGACTAGGTAGATAACCTCACGGGGAAGGAAACGCAGGCTTGCGGCGGCAAATGACGCGTAAGCTCCCAAGAAGCTGCCGTCGAGAGGCCTTCAAAGAGGAAATGCTTGGTTTTCTCCAGGACACCCTGATCGAGTTCCGTTACCCCCACGCCAAACTCGGCCAATCCAAGGACAAAAAGTTTGGTGTCTTCAGCGTTAGCTTCCTAGTCAGGAAGGCGATCAACCCAAACACGAGATAACCGATGAGCAGATAACTCAGGGACGGCCCAAAAAGGAACGGGAGAAGGAGCTCTCAACACACACCGTCTCAACGTTTAGAGCTGCTGACAATTCCTGGTGCGATACGGCATTGTTTCTGGAGGGCACAGATGAGCAAGAATCCTTCCTCCGCGGCTACCGCCTCGCGTCTTCAAAGTCTCTGCCCTGGTGCCGTCTTTTGGAGACCGTGAATGAGACGAAACAAGCAGCACCACTTAGCACCAGATTACTGGTCATCAAGATCATCCTTCGCTAGCATTGCGGTAGGCCTACTCGACTGAGTTATCTCCCCAGAATAGTTGTGACAGTCAGCATCGACCCCCATTCCACACAAGGCCAACCAATCAGTGATTTGTGCGCATCAGTTATAAGATTGTATAGCACCCGCATACTAACTCAGCTTACCAAGTTAGTTCCCGTCACACGTCATTCTAGTAGGCATGCATCACATCAGCTCATATCAGTATTATTCGGTTCTTCCTACTTGAAGTTCAGATTCGGTCCCGGTGCGCCCGCAAGCCCAGCATTTTGCGTGTTGATCCTTCCACGTACTAAATAGGTAGTCGCGGATCCTCAGCCTTGTGATCGTCGCTGCGCCGTAGATCAAGGCTTTGACTTAAAGTATAGTGTGAAATAGATGTAGTTGAAACAATACGGTCGCTTTTAGGCTAGAAGCCTCGCGTTTACAATAACAGGACGACCCCTTCATGTCCTGCGCTGCATGCAGAAGATCCTACCATGGGGTGTCAGACGAGACATGTGGGATGCTGGATGATTCCGGCACAGGAAACTGCATACGCGAGACATCTCGACTATCTAGGCAGTTAACCTCTCCCATTCCCTCGAAGCGACCCCAACTAGGCCATGGATAAGCTGAGTCGGTGCTTATCTCATCGCATTGGATATCGCTATGGCCATAACGTCGGCGGCGCTCTCTTAATAGGGGCCTATCCGGGGGCGAGTTTCATAACATGCGGCCTATAGCTCTGGGCTTGGCTGCCTGATGGTCTCATCGGGTTGTATTACGCATGCTACTGTGCCCCCGTTCGACTGTACTCTATCTGATAGGGGCGAAATGTAGTTACGTATGAGTGCAGAAAGTAACGTGTGAGGCGTCTTACAGAGGTAACTCTGGCTCGACAGCTTATCTATTCCTGCCCTCATGTACCTCGTAAGCAAGCACCTCTGAAGGTCGGCAACCAACACGACCTTTACCTCCAGCAACGACTCTTCGCTCGCTAGTGGATCGTTAAGGAGATAACGAAGGGCACGCCAACTCCAAGCAGGTAACACTCTCAGTGTCTTATGTTAAGAGATAGGGCACGGTGCGAAATCGGCGAGTATAGGATCCGACGAGAGCCACAGATGTCCGTCGACACACTGAGCCGAGGCTGGTAACGAGCACTTCTTGGCTCTCGGGAGGACAACGGAGATTCGCTCGGCATCGTCTTATATCTGTCTCTGGCTTGGTAATAAGGCTGTACCCTGGAGTCTGACGAAGGAAGGTGTCGAGTGTGGTCAAGTAATCCCCCCGCTACGGTTCCGATAAGAAGCTGTCGTCGTACAATGACACAAAAGAGCATTCGCTTCCATGGCGGTGAACCTCTTCTTCTACCCCGCGATCCCCCTTCCTCTATTACGTACAAGGGAACGACGTAGCTACGTTACAAAAGCACCCGAGAAGACTCTTGCCTTAGGGTCGTGAAGTCGAGAAACCGACCAGATAGCGCGGGACGGGGTATTACAACCGGGTCCTCCGACGTCGTAGAGGGAGACCGCCTCAGCTGTTGGGTCCCCCCGTGCGACCCCCTGTGCGACCCCAGATCTTGGTTTCGCCACGCCACGGAATATCCGTTCTGCATACGTATGCGTATATACGCGTACGCATCTAGTTACGTTAACTGGCTTTACCACTGATGGGGCGAGAAGATCTAGATTTGGAGCGGAGGCGAGCCGCGGTGACTCCGCCGCCCGGGCGACAGGGGGCAGGTCCTTGATAGTTCGGGTTCAAGCGTCATGCGAGTTTCGGAGCTGCGGAGGTCCAGAGAGATGAATTGATGCTTGTTAGCTGACGCCATGCGATGCCCGCTTGTGTCCTTTCAGGAGGCGAGCATTTCTGTGTCTCGTTCTAGTGTATCTGGGAAGAACTGGCTTTTGCTGTGAAGTGGCGGCTTAACATGGGGGTAAAGTTTCAATGGTGGCAAGCTTCTCTTCTAGAGCTGACGGCTGAGTAGGCGCCCCTGCTCTCAAGGTTCGTAAGCCACCAAGACAAAGATTTCAGGCTACAGGGACCAATGGCTTTGCTAAACTTTCTTCCTCTCACGGAACCTCTTTTTGACACTCTGCTTCTGACCAGTCCCGACGACTGGCCACGAAGAGATAGGGTAGAGATCCTGACTTAAGCGCCGCAGAAGTCAAAGAAGATCCATGAGACCTCAAGCTTACCCTCGAGATGCATAATAAAGGAGGGAATACACCCTCTCGCTTAACATGAAAGGTTGTAACACCTGTTAAAGCTTCGTCAACGGCAAAAGGAAACGTGAACTTAGGCTTAATGTAATCACCAACCGTCACCAAAAATGCCAGGTTGGGAACCATTAGGAGCTACTAGCAGATACTGATATATCATGTCCGGTTTGGTAAATCTAGTTACAGTGTTTCAAGCATGATCCAGTGACCGTAGCTCTAAAGAGCCATGCCCAGCGTCAGAGCTACCTGTGCGCAGCAGGTCAAGTCGATCAGTCGGAATGAGTCAACAGAGAGCCATCGAGGCTATCATAGATACATGGCCCTGCAAGGATACAGTGTTGTGTAAGGGGTCTACAGCTGGGCGCATGATAATAGACGTTTATGGTAAAAGTGATGTGGTGTCGCCGGATGACCGAGGGCGCTGTTCGTTAACCCTAATTGGCAGATGCCTTGATGTTGAGTTGGTCATAGTCCAAGGTTGCCGCATGGAGACATTTAGCTGCGCAGTGTTCTCAAGCTGCAGCTTGTGATATCCCATCATCAACTTCTCTGACCCCTTTACTTAACCTTCGCAATATACATCGCTTCACCTCTGCTGTTTTTCGCCAATGGTCCGCCCACTCTGCTCGCGGTATCCGGCGCTTTCCTTCTTCTCTTGTCCAAACGGTCATAGAGCAGTTGCAGCATTGCCGTTGCCCTAGTTCATCTTACGGAACTGGATAAGTCGCTTCTGCTGGTGACACCGCCCGAATTGCCGAGGAGCTGGGGGGCATAGCGCCTTGCGATAGACTCGTAAGACGGGATAGACGCCGCAAGGATGCCGATGTTGATCCCGATGCGCGGGACCAGTACACCGCGTCCATTGTCACTAAGGTGGCATCCTCGGACTTGACATCTGGGAGATGAAAGGGGCCCGGATGATCGACAACGCGCAGATGCTGAGTTGGTTCGGGTCATTCTGGATCTCAGGGGACAGCAACACACCTTCTCAGTCTGGTGGCCGCCACTTACAAGACGTCCAGGAACAGAACGACGGCCAAACCGATCTAGTATGGACCGGGATCTTGGAGCCCGGTAACGAGTCGCAGGGGAGACTGTACGTCAGGGCAACCGTAAGGATGATGACTGCTGCGTTAGCCAGGTAGAACACGTTCGTATCCACGATCTCGTGTCCCGGGCCTGCACGCTGAATCCTAGGCTGATGGAATCGGAGTGCACTGGAAGATGGAACCTAGCACGTTGCCGCCGACTTTGACATCAGGTTCGACGGATTGCTTTAAAGAAGTAAGTTGGAGAAGTCACTTACCTGGTGATCCGCTTGGTGTATGGAGCTCCTGCGTTGCTGCAGACATCGAAACTGGCTTAGTTTATCTTTCAGGTTCGTAATGAATAGATACCAAGTGCGTACGTGGACAATATGAGTGAGCTTTCATCCTTATTTGGACCACACTTGCTCTTCTCCGTAGTAGTAATAAGCGCAGTTTCGCCAGAGCATCAGATAATACTCACGCTTCGCAGACTCAATATACGTCACGCCGCGGTATACTCTGCATGCCTCCTATAATCCATATGAGCTTGACGCAGGTCTCAATATATTAGATTTGCTGATCCAAACTAGCTACTCAAGGAAGGGGCTATTCAGTGTTCGCAACAATTACCATCATTTCTATTCCTAGCTCGTTATCCAGCGGGACCTCCGTTCGCTCAGCCGTCAACGGCAAAACCTCTAGGGCACCTCTTGCTACCGAATTTATAACGAACACCGCTACCCTCTCTTGTCAGACTATGACCAGTCCAACATCGCGTCTGAGGTGTCCGTCTAAGCAAATTAAGTTAGATTTGGTCAAGCGCTTTGATGAAGCTCTAAGACTGATAACTATACGACTTATCTAGGTATATCAGGTAAGGGGTCAATAGGGCTGTGTGCCGGGTTCGCCCTTTTGCGATTCCTATGATAAGGCTATGGCGTCCCCTTATAATGTCGTATCCGCCTAGTTCTTAGTCCCTTCACTACGCGGCTCACTTAGCACACGAAAGAAGTCCAACAAGCAGTTTACCTATGTCATACCAAAGTCTTGCGAAGAGGCCGGGGGACGAGGGCCTATTGTTTCGGAGCCGAGAAAAGTCGTTGCAAAAAATACAATGTCATCTCGGTCTTTGTTAATAACCGTGGCGAAAGTTATCACTCGTTCATGGAGACTCACCCGGGAGAGGGCGGGTTTAAAGCATGGCACTGTAAAAGCGCCCGTCCTTCGCCGGCTTCAAAACATTGAGTATAACCTGGCATCTGCTCGGTAGAGAAGGCCTTTCTAGAAGACCTCAAGCCACCGTTTGGCTCTGGGGAGGGTTGTTGTATGAGTGAGCACGGGTGTGTAATTCCATACATCGGCGGTGGACGACAGGTTAGCCCATTCATAAACCAATTCGGCATCCTGCTCTTACTTAAAGTGCCGGCGCGACTCGGAACCTGACGCCGAGGTATGCCCTAGCGTTAGACGCCCCGGCATCCGGGACAGGATTCCGGCCCGACCCTCTAGGACCCGTGGATAGCGTATATTCCCCGTTTCGGCTCTTCGCTAAGCGGGCAGTGAGACCCGTCGCAGGCGAGCGAGGCGTTGCCTATTCCGGCTTCTTGACCCCGCAGCCAAGGAGACGTCAGTACATGCAGACTATGAATGGCTCACACGGTAGGGCACTGGCACTGATGCATCCTCCGCGGCTTTCACGGCAAAACGGCCCCGCACTGGGGGTTCGTATCCCACTTTATGTGTGGCACCCGCGACTGTGCGTAGCCGACGGGGAAAGAATACTATGAATGAGGTGCCTATTCGGACCTTTTGCTAATGGGTGATCTATAGTAGAGAAGGCGTGGCCCTCCGTCACCACTAGAGAGGGCGAAGCTTCGTTTCTACGTCTCTCATCCGCCTCTCAAACTCCAGAAAAGGCCAGATCGTCAGGCTTAGATCCCAACTTCGCGAGTTGGGAGAATGGCATGGCTCAGCCCAATTACCTTCTTGGCCGTCGCTCTCGCATACGTGCTTTGGAAGGGGCTGCGGCAGATCGTATACTACCGTTTCTTCCACCCGCTCTCCGCATTCCCCGGCCCCTTCTGGGGCAGCGTCACCCGGCTTTGGTTGACTTACCACAACGTCAAGGAAGACGAATGCGAGGTCGTCCAGGCGCTACACAGGAAACATGGTAGGTGTCGCTGCCGTTCACCCGTGTGTGGCCATTGTGCGCTCCTTCCAGGAGCCGGCTGACTATGTTACCCCGTCACAGGACCCGTCGTCCGAATCACCCCCACGATGCTGTCGGTTAGCGACGCTACGAAGATTCCCGCGATCTACCACCGCTTCGCCGACAAGTCGAAGCACTATATTACCGGCAGCTTCGGCAAGACTGAGAGCATCTTCAACATGCAGGACCACCGAGTTCACGCGCGCTACCGAAAGATCGCGGCGGCGCCCTATAGTTTCTCCAACATCAAGCGGATGGAGCCGTTGGTTGACAAAAACGTCGCCCGGTGGCTCGCGAAGCTAGACGAACGGTTCGCGGCGACGGGCGAGCGCTTCGACTTCGCTCCCTGGGCCATCTACGTGGCGTACGACGTCGTGTCCGAGGTCGGCTTCGGCGCCCCCTTCGGCTTCATCGAGCAGGGCGGGGACGTGGACGGGCTCATCCGAGGGTTTCACGACGGGCTCGTGCCGTTCGGCGTGATGGCGCGCCTCTACCCTTTTACCAACTGGATCAAGAGCACGTGGGTCGGCGAGAAGTACCTGGTAGCCAGCCCCGAGCAGGGCTCGGGTATAGGCGTCCTGATGCGGTTCCGGGACCGGCTGATCGCGCAGCGGTACAAGGACATTGAAGCCGGCACGACGGACGGGCGGATCGACTTCTTGCAGACGTGAGTTGACAGCAAAAACAACCAAATGCGTGACCGGATCCGACTGACGCCCACCGGTCTAGATTCATCGAGGCACGGGATGAAGAGGGCAAGCCGCTGGATCTCGAATACATCAAAGCAGAGATTCTGCTCATTCTCCTCGCGGGGTCGGATACGACGGCGACGGCTTTCCAAGCTCTCATGCAGAACGTCTTATCTGACGACGCTGTCTACGAAAAGATGATGGCCGAGATCGACGCCGCGACCCGGGAGAAGAAGCTCTCGGCCATGCCGCAGTACGAGGAGGTCCTGGAGCATTGTCCGTATTACGTCGCATGTGTGCGGGAAACCATGCGACTCTGCCCATCAGGTAAGTGAGCACGGCGACAATCCATTTCCAAACCGAGAAACCCCCTCCCCAGAAGCGACCAGGAACCCCTTCCCCCTCGTCGGACAAATCAAGATAAGTCTATACAAACCACCATAAACTAACCCCTGAACACCAAAGCCCCGAACATCTTCCCCAGGCTGGTCTCGAAAGGCGGGCTGGACCTATACGGCAGGTTCGCGCCCGAGGGCTCGGAGGTGACGTGCAACGCGTGGATCGTGCAGCGGGACCCGGGCATCTACGGGCCCGACGCCGAGGAGTTCCGGCCCGAGCGCTGGCTCGACGACCCCGAGAAGGCGAGGGAATACCAGAAGTACGGCCTCGCCTTCGGCTACGGCGCGCGCGGGTGCCTCGGGAAGGACCTCGCGCAGATGGAGCTCTTCAAGACGCCGCTGCAGTTCTTCCGCGCCTTCACGCCGCGCGCCGCGAACCCCAAGGTGCCGGGGAGGTACCGGTACAAGGGCGGCATCGCCTCGTTTGCCGACATGTGGATCACGCTCGACCGAAGGGCCCCGGTCGTGTAGGCACACCGAAACGGACGTCGAGATAGTGCGCGCGGATGTACCGTGCCGGGAAGGAACCAGTAGTGTCTCTGGCGGATGACTAAAGTAACCGGAAGGTGAAGCGTAAAACGCGGCCGCCCCTCACCGGGGAGTCCGGGTCGCAGTTGGTAGACGCTACCGCATACGATCGTCAGGAAAGCATCCGCGCCTCACTATCGCAATCGAGATGCGCACATGGCCGCGCATGGTTCGAGATGATAGGTCACTGGCTCACTTAGTTTTTAGCCGCCACGCGCCAACCCGTCACCGCCATCTCAATAATTTGCAATATTATGAATTGTGGGCGCCGAAGGAGCGGACTGCGTGCGGGTATTTGTATACAAGCGATCAACTACCATAATACTAGGATTCCCTCCCCCCCCTAATTCAGAGGCATCAAGGCCGGCCGCTCACGATACGCAATGTAGTTAATTCGAGGCGGGGGTCCTGCGAATCCTAGCATTGCATTCTACCGTTCCCATATTCACCGGTCGATGAAGCAGAACAAGAACAGAACTTCCCACAGCCCTAAATGCTAAGGAGTAGGACCATGGCGGTTTCGCGCATCCCAGGCCCTAACCTCGCGGTCGGTCAACTTTTCACAGTCTCGGTGAGGGTTACAACGAGCCGGCGTTGGGAGGGATCATGCATCTTGTTATTGCATACCCAGGTAGGTGCAACTTTGCATGTCAATCAGGCCGTATTATACATATCCACCTGCAGCGTTCAGGCACGGCTGCGAATGTCCAGAGGCTGCTATAGAGAGCCTGGTGAATAGTAATATGAGGATGCTTACTATTTCAGACGGCTAAAGTGCGCGTTGCAGGGCCCCTTTATTATGCGTAAATATTGCACTTCCCGAGAAATTGAATAAATTGCATGCTCAGTTAATTGCTTGGCCCGAAGGCGAATGTTCCGGACCCCTCAATATCACAGTGAAATCGCTTAATAGGACCCTTGGGGAATTGAGCCTGGGCTGATTTGCCATTGATGCCATATACCTACTCTGACCTATAATATTTTGTAGACGACCACCAGTGATCGCTAACAGATCACCATCTCAGTGGAGGGCACTTGCTGAATGTGCTCTGTTGATTTAGGTACCCGAAAACCCGCTCGCATTCTCGCCTACTCACTAGGAAGTTAGCCGCATGGCTCTAATACGAACCCGTGAGGCCTATGAATTATGGCGTCAAGTCCGGGGCCAACTTTCTTCATTGAAGACATCTCCTGATTGGCTCTTCTCTTAATTCCGACATTACGCTCTTCTGTACGACCTTTCTTTCCTTTTTCTATTGTAATTCTCAACCCTCCGGGCCAAATTTCACCCGCGGCGGCTTCATCTCGATGAGCCTACGGTACGTAAGCCCTATCGCGGGTGCTTAGTAGGTGAAAGTGTCCTCATCCGGGCGAAAATTATACATCTTTTACCAAATCTCATATGAGCAAGTCGAGAATATCCAGAGCGGCTCTCAGTCCACCAGGCCGGAATTACTAAATCAGTCATTGCGCAAATGCTTAAACTGACCCCCAAAAGCCAAAAGCGCCACTTTCGGGGAGCCTCCAGCGGGGGAAATGCAACAACGCATGCGTCATTGGGGGGGGGGAACAGGCGGCACGAATAAACAGCGTCAGCAGCGTCCGCATCGCCCAGGTGAGGCCCCAGCGCTGGCTGCCTTGGCATTGAATTATCAAGAGGATGGATGAGGGTTAGTGGAAATCTTAAAATCTAGATAATCAGGCATGCCAGGAGAAAGGAGGCACCCAAACGAGTCCGCGACAGATCTGTAGACAAGGGTGATCAGCGTCTTAGCAGTATCTTCCAAGCCGTAGAGGGACATTTTTGCCAGCAGGAAACGGATTGAGACATCGGCACTCGCCCTACGATCCGGTCGCATGTCATCGACGATCTGGGGATGGCTCGGAGCCAGCTGGTCGTGGTTTGGCAGATACAGTTTCCCAAAGCATCGAATCGCACGGTGGGACGACATTGTGATGCGGTCTGGGGTAGGGAATGACGTAACGAATAACAATTTCCAAATGGGTCCTGGCGGTCCACCATTTCCCTCCTGAAATTATCGGGCCAAGCGCTGGATTACGAAGTCCCTATTGAACCCTGGATTCCGAATAGAAGCGTCTAGAGACAAGTAACACTGCATGAGATAGTGGAAAGAGAATTTGTTGTTGAGGAAAAGGGGAAAAGTCGGGAAGATATTGGGCATTACCTACGTTTAGCGACACCGTCATGCTTGCTCTGTCATTGTTGACGATCGTGTGCTTTTCCAATTTGTCGTAAGAGGTCGGGACGCGACTAGCTGATTAGCGTGTAGAAGACGGCAGTGGCGTAACAGACAAGGATGGAAAACTTTTTGTGAGGAAAAAGGCGAGGGTCTGATTTGACAGAGACAGCTCTAAACGTGAAGAATAAGTATCCATCTTGCCACTCTCGGTTGTATGAATGGAGCGGATCTCCTTCCACTTTCCAACTAGTGCCACTTAAACCGTTAGTTTCTGGGTGCATCCGTAGGGAAATGTACAGCAGCCAGACAGCTATACCCGTACCCACAGACTTGACCAGACTTTGACTGAGTTGTCCCGATCGAGCATTCGAGAGTCGCGACCCGTTAAGGACAGCAGAGGAGGCTCTGTGACCGTGGCCTGTTGTCGCTTCATCACGCCTCGCATGAGATCCGGCCTCCAGTCTAGAGAGATAACCTAACATTAGTTCTAATAGCGCTACGTGAATAGCGCTACGTGTATAACACTGGGGAGCAGAAGGCGGTCTCTCTCTCTCTCATATGCTCTTTTAAACTCGACGGACTATTTTTGCCTTTAAGTTTAAAATTACCTCGTAGGTATGAAGTACTTCGTGACGAAGTCAATTATCTCCGTTCGCGGTTGTGTATTCAATGGAGAGTAGGTACGTAGAAAGTACTACTACCGGTAGACGTCTACACAATAAACTCTTGCCCGCTTGCGAACCATCGATCACATCATGACGTCGAATACGAGACTGTGATTGGTGCCAAGGTGGAGAGGGCGGATATGTAAGTCGACTGAATGAGGAGATCATCATACGTAATATACTTTGTTAAGAAGTACATACCTAGGAGACAGTCGGCTTTTCATTTGACGGGCAGAGGATCTCAAGCCGGTATTCGACTTTCATCACTAACGGGGAAGCAGCAATGTATGTAGGCAGTAGGTAGGTATGGTTCCCGGGCAGCCCAGAGAGAATCATCAAAGCAGGAAGAATAGGTCGTTCTGATTGATGGATCGACTACTCGCACCCGGTGGTCAAGCTTAAAGATATTGCACACTGTATGCATACAATGTTCCGCGTCCCCTCTCCTGGCTTCACCTAATCTTTAGTCTCATTCATCTGCCTTAGCTTGCGAAAACGGATCAATGAGATTCGAGGGAACAGGGTTGTTTGCCCGAGAAGGAATGGTCCTTACCCACCGGGAGTCCCAAACCTGCCCCCCCCCCAAAAGGCGTGAAAGTAACAAAAAAAAGCAATTCAAAGCTATCGGGGGTCCTCTTCGCTGGCTGTTGGTTCTCTGTTCCCACCGGACGGTTTCTGGTTCCTGCTGTGTGCCATTTTCTGCCAAAAATCAAAAAAGCAACCCTTATGTCACTTCTTCCCTCATGACCTCATCGCAACAACTCACCACTCCTTTTCCGCAACCACTGCATCATTACTACTCGCGAGACCGCCAAAAGGAATAAGGGCAACACACAGAACACCAGCGCAGCCACTACGCAATAATACGTTCATTCGTCCATCCCATTATTACCAATACGTCCGGAATTGCCACAGGAGACCGGGGCAACCGCTGTAATTTACTCTTTTCCTCGAGGTAGTTTGCATTCCCCTCTGCAGACTGCCTCCCTGAGGACGAGTAAGACGAAGCCCGCCCACCGCCGGTCGGCCATCGTTACATCATATTCCTTCCCAAAAACTGTATACGCAATAAAACCAACTTCGTCACCTTCGTCATCATCATGGCACCTTCGGAGTCCAAGCCATCAGATAACCCATCGCCAGGTGAGTCTCGTGTTGATTTGTTACCCGTGCGTTTGTCCCCTCGGGCCGCATCATTGTTGATCGAGTATGATGCTTCTTGTTGTTGTTGGCCCCGTCCATCTCTTGAACAGAATAAATCAATGAATGAAGGGGATGATAGCATGCACGCATGCATGTACGCATGGGTGGTTGATTAATTGATTGACTATTGTTCCTGTTGTTGTTGTTGTTGTTGTTGCTGTTGCTGTTGCTGTTGTCCGGCCATGATGAACACCGTCGCTGACCGTGTCGCTCGACACATTCAGAACATGTCAACGGCGACAAGAAGGGGACCGACGTCAAGGCCGAACCAAAGTCGAATGTTGAACCGGGCCAACCTTTAGCACCACCGCCCAAGCCAGGCGACGATTACTTTTCTAGCCAGTTAAGCCTGGAGCCGAACCCGTTTGAACAGTCTTTTGGCACGGGAGGCACTGTCGAAACCCCTGGAGGTACCAAGTTGCCCAGCGTCGCTGCTCTCACATCGCCTTCGTCGCTGCTGCCGGGAAACGGAAACACGCCATTCAACTGGGGAGGTGGCTCCCTTAGGACTGGACCTCTAAGCCCAGCAATGCTGTCTGGCCCGGCGAACGATTATTTCGGTGATACGTCACATACGTTGCGCAGTGGCTTTACACCGAACGAGAGCTCGCTCCGGACGGGCTTAACACCGGGCGGAAGTGGCTCTATGTTCCCTGCCCCAAGTCCTAACACCCAGGCCATATTCGCACAGCTAGCCAGCGGCACTGCGACGCCAAGTACTCTCGATTTCCACCGAACAGCCATGAGCGCAGCTGCGGCCAAGGCAAACCGCGAAAATTCGGCCAACCCGCCGGCGCCGACATCGCAACCTCAAGAAATCAACGGCGCTGCCGTTAAGACTGAGACGAAGCCGGCCTTTGACCCCCACGACAACGACGCTGCCAACGGGCTCTTCATGCTTGCCCAAGGGGCTCAAACCCGGAGCGGTGCGCAGACCCAGTATCCTGTCGGTGGCAACGGACCCGTTCACGCTCACCCTGCTCCTGCGCCTCCTGTGGCGCCCGCAAGCCAAGCCGGCACGTCGCCCCACATGAACGGCAATAGCAATTCCGTAGTAGCGCCAGCTGACACTACGGCGCGGGGGGTCAGCGAGGCTCGCAGCGGGGTTTCGGAAGAGAGCGAACCGGCTAAGCCGAACACGAGGGGGAGAGGTAAGCGAGGTGGCGGATCTACGGGTACTACGAACGGAAGGCGGAAGGCCGAGGACGCTCCCGCAAAGCAACCTGCCAACAAAAAAGGCAGGATGTCGATGTCCGTTAATGGCTCGGATGAACATACTTCAGAAGAGGACGAGGACGGAGAGAAGCATGGTGATAATAACAATAACGACCAACAACACTCATCTAAATCGAAGATGACGGACGAGGAGAAGCGGAAGAATTTCCTTGAACGAAACAGGTATAATCTTTCTACTGGTACCAGACATAACTCAACGTTTGCTGACTCCTTTTCAGGGTGGCTGCCTTAAAATGTCGACAGCGTAAAAAGCAGTGGCTCGCCAACCTTCAAAACAAGGTGGAGATGTTTAGCAGCGAGAACGACGCTTTAACAGCGCAGATTTCGCAACTCAGGGAAGAGGTCGTCAACCTAAAGACGCTCCTCCTTGCCCACAAGGACTGCCCGGTTACGCAGCAGCAAGGGCTGCACGGAGCCTTCATGCAACAGGCCATGGAGACCTATAACCCCCAGATTAACCCTTATGGAATGGCGGCAGGCATACCTAACCAGCCCGTGATGGCGGGCCCGGCCCAGGGGGTGCAAAGACGCTTCTCATAGGATGAAGGCGGCTTCCCCTCCGAGATGACTCTGGGCGATAGTCCAGAGACCACTATCGGACAGTGACGACGTAAATGGATTACGGATGGTACATGTCTTTCTTCGGTCAATGGTTAGGTCTTTCTGCGGTCAGTCGGCGCCGCAACAACGCCACTTATCACCCGGAATAGGAAAAACGGGTTATGAGTTCACTGAACTCCGGCCACGATGTGGCAGCTCCGGCTTCAGAACCATCCCGGCGGGTGTTGTTCGTTTCTTCGGTCCGACCTTTGTATTAACATCAACATTAAGGGACCTCGACAGGGGGGGGGGTTGGAGTTCAGGTCTTCGCGATACAGCGACATAGTGCCGCATATAAGGAGGCGAGTACATGATTGGACGGCACCGACGGCGTCCATATTGCTACCCATCCTCGTACGTAACTGGCCCGGGCATACATCAAAACAGGTGTTGGGGGGATTGTTGACATTTAGTGGCATTTGTTCGATGGCGTTGAGGTTGAGGGAGGGTCTGAAGATACGAGTATACATTTGCCACGAGTATCCTGGCCCTCGCGATCCTATTTTTTACAGGTTATATTAGGTAGCTCGTACACGGCTCGTTACCAGCTTCACATGACAGCAGACGTCGAACATGGTAGGATTAGAAACGCGTTTAATTCAACTGACGTTTAGAGCACTCTGGGCTTCTTGGTGATAATTATCCTGAGTTCTGTATGGCGGGCGATTATTCCGCGACTGCTTGTAACATTTTTGTTTCTTCGGCAATTGGAAAAAGTCTGGTATTCTAGTGCATCTAGGGCAAATTATTCTAGACGAGACTTATCACCGATTCTTGTTAGTATGGTGAGAGATGGTAAGTAAAGATGGTGCTGATTAATGGTGGTGGGTGGATGAGGGTGGATGAGGGTGGTGGTGATGATGTACTTTCGCGGGTGGTTCGTGCGTAATTGGGCTCGGTGTGGCAGGTGGGGCCTTTCGACGCAGGTACTTCGCAATGTAAACAGAGGGAAAGTGTATTTCGCGCCTCACGTAGCCAGCATCATGAACCGTGCCTTGCCCCCTTCTAGTCTAACGGATTTCGACGCCGCCTTAAAACCGAGGAACAACAACATCAATATCTCCCCCTCCTACGAGAAAACGGCAATGCGAATGGCGCGATAGGTGAGGAAATTCGAATTGACCGACCCGACGCCCCCGATTGACGCGCTTTCAATTTACTCACTTACCATTGCACGTTTTGGCTCGCGCTGTGGTTGCATCACGACTTCGCCCCGTCTTGGAGAAGCCCGCTACCCTCCAGACTCCCCCGAGCCGAAATACACACGGAAAGGTTATACCGTTATCCCCGACAAACATACCAATTCCACATTCATGCGCGATCAAATCCAGCGTCCATGACTACTCTCGTGCAGACCCGTCAGCCGCTACAAGTACTGAGCATGAGCAACAACCAGCCCAAGCGTCGACGGAGCGAGCGACTTGCCGGTAGGTCAACCAAGGGTCGCGCAGTTGAGACAGGGGTGGAAAGGAAGGCCCCTTTTCCTCACTTGGCGGGGGAGGATATGTCCTGGTATAGTTTCCGCTGACGGTTTACGTGCTTCTCTGCAGCATACGAAGATAACGATGGCGACTTTCACTTTACGCGAGGATCCAAGAGGATAAAGACGGCGCAACCGGAGCCGATACCAGAGGACGAGCCGGCGCCACCTCCCGCACCGGCACCGGCACCGGCACCGGCACCCAGGAAAACGAGGTCGAAGCAGAATAAGGATCGCGAAGCACCGGAGCCGCAACCAGCCCCCCCAAGGAGAACTTCGAAGCGGAGGTCGAGTCAGTTAGCGGTTCAAGATGAGCCTGCCCATCCTCCGCCACCGCCGCCCCAGCGGACGACGCGGCGGAAAGCGCGGGCGTCACCAGAGAAGGCAGAGAAGGTAGAGAAGGCAGCGGCGGCAGTGAAGAAGCAATCGAGAGTCACCAATGGCGAATCAACGCGCAATCACGTAGACGAAGCTCCGGTAGAGACAGAGGCAGAGGCAGAGGCGGAGGCGGCACAGTCGACCCCGATGGACGTGGATAAGGTGCGAGGGGCAGACAACGCCTCGAATTCTAAGAAAATTGCGCTCCCGTTCAGCGACACGCCCATAATAAACCGCAATAAGGAGATGCGGCGGAAGACGGGCGGGCGACGAAGTAGTTTAGGGATGCGCGGGAGGAGGGCAAGCTCGCTCATCGACAACGGCCACAGCGCCATACCGCACCGCGAGGTCGACCCGGCGGAATTCTACAAGCACATCGAGGCGGACGGACCCAGCGAGCCGCGGCGGATGAAACAGCTCCTGACGTGGTGCGGAGAGCGGGCGTTGGCGCAGAAGCCGAGGCTGGGCTCTCTGAATTCTAATGCCGTTCTAGGGGGTAAGAATGATCCTCCCCCGCCTCAACCCGGAGACAGACATGCCCCTTTCCGGCAGGAACCCGTGATTGCTAACTCTAGCGCTTGGCAGCCCGAGCGATCCAGGACCAGCTGCTGAAGGACTTCTCTTCGAAGTCGGAATTCTCGGATTGGTTCGCGCGCGAGGACGTCCCGAGACCGCCGGCCGTAGTGAAGCCGAATCCGCGGAACGTAGAGCACGACGAGAAGATCGTGCAATTAGAGGAGAGGATAAAACGGTTAGTAATCTCTGAACCGGGCGTGTTGTACTATCACGGCTTACTGATGCGCGTCATCACAGGTTAAAAGAGGAAAAGAAAACTTGGCAATCATTAAAAAAGCAGCTACCGCCAGAACTACCACCCCTCTTCCCTTCCCCTCCTCCCCCTCCATCCGCCACTTCCGAAACGAGCTCCTCGACACAACAGCAGCGACTACCGATACCGGACGCGTCGCTGCTCGACCCGGACGAGGCGGAGATGCTGTCGTCGCTCACGGAGTCGACCGGTGCGCTATCACTACTAGAACGGCGGACGCGCGACCGGGTGCGGGTGCTCCGGGCGCAGCTCGAGTTCCGCGTCGACCGCCTCGCCGACGGCGTGCACAAGGCCGAGCGGCGCGTGGCGGCGGCGGGCCGCCAGGCCGATCAAGTTCTGGCGCTCAGCGCCGCACGCCTGCGGACCCGCGAACAGAAGGAGAAGGAGGCCGCCGGCACCGCGCACATGCCCGTCATGGAGGTCCTCAGGAGTCTGGGGAGGATTTTGCCGGAGGGCGGGGGGTGAAGTTTTCAAGAAGAGTGTGGGTGAGGGTATGAAGTTCGGCCGGAACAGAGCAAAGGGCGTAAGGAAGGATTCAAAGACCAAGGAAGGGCCGGGGCCGGGGCGAGGGTTAAGAGAGCAAGAGTCTCAGCCTCGCGGTTCTATAAGCCAGAAGCATGGCCCCGAAACCCGGTCTTTTACTCCTATCTTGCTTGTGAAAAACGGGCTGATCCGAAGCGCATCAAAACGAAAGGCCTGCCTGCCTGCCTACCTAGATAGATAGAGAGGGAGAGAGAGAGAATGCTGGCCATGCGTGACCACACACAACGAAATGATTGAACGTCAACATACAGAGAGAGGACATGGACGGGATCGGCACTTACACCGCACTATATCATCTTTGCCTTTGTTTGAAAATATCTTTGTGGTTTTATGAGGGACGGGAGTCGGAGCAGGAGCCGGAGTAGGAGGACATTGACCTAGGCGCTTGAAGGAATCAGGTAGGAAAGGGAGTGGGAGGGCATTACCTTAGGGGCAAGGAGGGTACTGGAACTTCTGTTGCTGTCGTAGTCGTAGTCGTCTGTTTGCAAATGATACCACCCCGGCGCGAACCGGTTTCATTCGAAGAGGAAGATATCGTGGGATAAGGAGATGCCGAAAATCACTCCCCCCTCCCCCTTTTTTGTTTCTTTGTGTTGTTGGTGGTATTGGTGGTGGTGCTGCTTGCTACCGCTATATACTACTTGCGTTGATTCGCGTGTCTACTTGGGAGAGAGGATTACGAGGTCTTAAAGACGTACCTACGTACGTACGTGTGGACTCGGCTCGCCCGAAGACGAGTCCTCCACTGAGCAGACGCCTCCCTGGCCGCGCTGCGAGATATACGTGTGGATTCGGTAATGAATGGGTGGTCTGGAATGGAAATCCGAACAGAGACGATGCGGCCGGGCGGGCGAGCGGGCGGATACAAGCGCGAGAGATATTAATAATCGGTCAGAGTCTCTCTCGAGACGTAAGTCACTTAGACTACTGAGGGGCATCGTTTTCTGTTTCCCCTTTTCGACGCAATATATATAGAGATGGATATACATTTGGCTGGTTGAATACGTTGTGGTTTGCTCTGGTTACGAAACTGCCCGGGTAGGCTGACGGATATAAGAGCATCGCCATCTACGTAGAAAATGCTACTCGATTCTTCGCCGCAGGCAAGTAAGTAAGCGTCAGCGTTCTCTTTCACTGGTACGTCGTTGGCCTCACACGCCTCCCTTTTCCTTTCCCGCTTGGACAATCCGGCCTTCGTCTTTTACATGCCTTAACCATACCGGGTGGCACGACACACCCTTTTGACGTCCGTCCGCAGGCTCCCAATCATACACATACACGCGTTTCTCATCTACCCCTTGTCCTCTCCCCCACTCTCATCTTACATCACCCTCGCACTCCCCTAAAGGCCCAAAGAAAGCAAGGAAAACGGGCTCCCAAGAAAACAAACTCCGTTGCCCCTAGCTGCGTAGCTAAGTACAGAACCTAACTTCAGTGCTTAAGCTCGGGCATGAACGCCATGCCGCCGCGCTGCGCCGCCTGCTTCTTGACGTGCTCGCGCAGCAGCCGCAGCACCTCGCTGTCGCGCCACCGCGCCGGCACGGGCCGGTACGCCGGCTTGAAGGTGCCCACCGTCTGCGCCCACTCGATCGACCCGCCCTCGCCCTGCTCGCCGTATGGCTCCGTCGCCGATGCCGCCGCTTCGGCGTCGGCGTCGGCGTCGGTGGAGGAGGAGCTGGAGGTCATGGGGACTTCCTTGTCGGCACCGGAGTCTCCCGTGCGCTCGGTGCCCCCCGTGCTCGTCGTGGCAGCGGCAGAGGTAGCGGAACCCGAGGCCGCTTCCGCTTCTTCGGCGCTCGTCTCCGCGAGAGCCGCCTCGGCACCGCTGCCGTAGTCGGCGTCGCTCGAGTCGCGGACGTCGGCGCTAGTCGTGGCCGCCGCCGTGTCGGCGGTAGTAGCAGCAGCAGCAGAAGGAGCAGCCGTCGTAGTTGCGTCAGAGGCAGAGGCGGAAGAGGAGGGAGGTGGCTCCTGCGTCGCCCAGTAGTAGATGTCCCAGTCGTTCTCGTCGAGGAACAGGTCGTACTGGGCCATCTGCTCGCGCGTCATGGTCGGCAGGTAGGCGTCGGCGAAGGTCGAGAGCAGGAGGTCCGACTCGAGGGTGCCGCGCTTGCGGCTCTGGTCTGTATTTCGTCGACGAGGTTTTGTTAGCTTAGCTGGCCGGCCGGCCATAGGAGCCGCTCTCCCGTACCGTTAAGAGGTGGATGGGGACGGAAGCTTACAGGTCAGTCGCGCCCGCATGGTCTTGTCGTCCTCCCCCACCCGCCGCAGCGGCTCGACGCGGAACTTGGCGCCCTCGAGCTCGCCCACGCCCATGCCCATCTCGCCACCCTTCGGCGGCGGCGGCGGCGGTTCTCGGACCCGGAGCGCGGATGTCGTCCCGAGCGCGCGGATCACGGTGTTGCGTGGTGGTGTGTGTGTGTGTCGTAGAGCCAGCCGGCGCAAGATGCTGCGTGGGGCTGGTGATGCCATTGTGTAGGTATGTACGTGTGTTTGTGCTGCTTATGTGTGCTTGTAGTGTGTACTAACTTAGGTAGCTGTGTGCTCAGCTCCTCGCTGCGTCGGTCGTCCCAATTGCCCCTCCGTAAGTATGTAGGTATCGGTGGTGTAAAGGCAAAGAAAGTAGAGCTGGAATATGATAATGCAAATTAATTGGGTAGTAAGTAGTAAGTGGTGTGCACGTATTTGTAGCCGGCCTAACTTAGAGATACAATGAAGTCATTGACGTACGAAAACGTAGCTCAAAGCCGGAAGCTACAGTAGCTACTGTAACTTATTTTGGAGCCCCTTAGTTAAGAAAAAAAATGGCCCGGGAAAGTGGATGCCCGAGCTCCTCCGACCCGGCACTGTCACACCCATGCGGGACCTCGGGGTTTAGCTCCGGTCTGCCGGCATTGCAGACATGACAGGGTAAGCGACTCCTCATCCAATCGTAAGCCATTCAATCTTCAATTCTATCAAATACTGCAAACGAGAATACTGTGTCAGGTGCCGTCTAAGCAGTAATATGTACTTATATGAAAGATATCAACCAAGATCACTTGCCGCCCGAGGATGACGCGAAAAGCAGTCCTCATTTCCGATTTTCGAGTTTTCACTAGACGCCGTGACAATAGAGAAACGTCCCTGTACAGACTAGACGTACACGCATAGAGCAATTCTTCTCCATGCAAAGAGTTTCATACTGCCCTCCTTCACTCATACGCCCCTTTAAGGGACCAAGCCTGCGTGCGTGCGTCCCGCGGCATTCCCTGCTCTCAGACCACGAACCCAGCGCTTATATGCGCACGTAGACGTAAATCTGATGATTCTATCTTCCAAGCACACGTATTTCCAGTCATCCCTAAGCTCTATCTAGATCAGATGCTTCGATCTGAAGTAGGCTCGCAGGTACATGATCTGCCAGCCCCACAGGCCGATGAGCAGCATCGTCGTGCCGATGCCGAACCACTTGACGCGGGTGTTGGTGCTCTCGTTGGTGTCTCGCAGCTTCTGCTCCCGCTGGCGCAGGTAGTCCATCTCGCCGACAATCTCGCCGATCATCTCCTCGATGCGCCGCATCTCCATCTCCACCGGCTTCAGTTTCTCCGTCGCCTGGATGGCCGACCAGTCCTTGGCGTCGGCGCCGATGTCCACGTCGAGCTCGATGTGGCGAGACGGGTTTCCGCGGCCTGGAGCGGGTGAGAGGTTTTCATGTCAGCTCTATTTTTTTCAATGGGCTCGGACGTATGAGCACGCTCGCTCTTAAATTTTGAAGGGGAAAGCATACCGCCCGTCAGGAGGTTCTCGAAGCACACGTCGAAAGCGGCGTCGGCGTGTGAGGTGAAGACTACCCTCGACTCGCCCGCGACATCCTTGGGACGACCGTATTCGTTTCCGACGGCATCGCGGATCTGTACGTATGCTCGCCAATCAGCCAGGATACTCCAACGGCAAGTAGCGTCGCGGTTAGGAGGAACTGCGTACGAGCATGTTGACGGTCTGGCCGTCGCCCTTGCTCCCGCTCACGATGGCCGTGACGACGACGAGCGTATCCCTCGCGACGAAGTTCCGTATACACCGTTGTCTCGCATCGGCTGCTAGATCGAATTTCAGGGCGTTGATGGATGTGACCAGGAGCACGAGGCTGCAGATGTACTGCAGCAGTGCTCGAGGTAGAGCCATTGTGAGGAGGATATTCGGCGTGGGGCGGTCGTCGTCGGGAAAAGGAGAGGCTATGTCCGTGTTCTACCTCAATCTCCCCTTGCTGATGAATTGGATATCGTAGGTCTGCGGTACTTCACTACCTATAGGTATCGAGTTGTACGGCTTGTAGGGAGAAGGGCCAAGCCAGCTTTACAACCATCAATCGTGCCTTCTCGATACGTGTTCTTGCTCGCAAAATGTTTAACCAATCAGATGTGGCGCCTTGCATGTGACAGCTTCGACCCATGTGGTCTGTGCGGATGGCCCGATATATACATATGTGTATGTACCGCGTAGGTATCAGAGTCTGATGGGTACGTACTTATCTTAGCGCATCCCGTCCCCCGTCCCCCGTCCCGTCTCCAGTTTCTTTGTGAAGAGCTCCGAGCTGGGAATTTCTTCCTCTTGTCTGCAAACATCGTTACTGTAATTAGGAGGAGGACATCAACCGCCACAAACTCCGCTGTCCCTATTCTCTAATACACTCCTCCCTATCCCATACAAGTAGCGATAAAAAAGGACAGCAAGCACGCAGTCAAGATGCCGAAGTGTAAGTTTCAATCTCACGCGCCCATTCCTGCTTCGAATAGCGGCAATACTGACATGTCTGTCTCCCAGTCTTCTGCGACTACTGCGACGTGTACCTGACGCACGACTCGATGAGCGTGCGCAAGGCTCACAACAGCGGCCGTAACCACCTGCGCAACGTCGTCGACTACTACCAGCAGATCGGACACGAGAAGGCCCAGTCTGTTATCGACAGCATCACCTCTTCCTACGCCGCCGAGGGCCAGGCCCACGCCAACCCCATGCTGCCCCAGAACCAGCCACAGAACATCGGCCCGCCTCCTCACCTGCACCACCTCCCACCACCCGGCGCCGGCGTCGGTGGCGGCCCCCCCGGCGGTCCAGGTGGCGCTTTCCCCCCGCCGCCTCCCTTCAGCTTCCCCGCCGGCATGCCCCCGCCGCCCTTTCCCGGCATGCCTGGCGCGCCGCCGCCGCCGGGCGGTTTCCCCGCAGGGATGCCTCGTAAGTACCCAGAACTCTGCTCCCTACTCTACAGCCGTAGCGGCGACGCGACGTGATCCATCTGCTAACGCGTTCCTTTTCTTCCCTATGCAGCACCTCCGGGCCAAGCGGGTAGAGGCGGCCTCCCACCGCCACCCTTCCCACCGGGGCCGGGCGGCCTACCACCGCCAGGTGGTCTGCCCTTCCCGCCACCGGCCGGCATGCCGTTCCCTCCGCCGGGCGCCCCGGGCGCGCCCCCGTTCCCTTCTTTCCCCGGCATGCCGGGCGCGCCGCCTGCCGGTTTTCCCGCCGGCCCGTCGCCTCCTGGTGCCGCTGGTGGCTTCGCGCCTCCGCCTGGACGATAGAATCGACGCGATGGTGGCGAGGAGGGCGACGGCAGGGGACAGTCTGCGCAGGGACGCTAGAATCACGGTGGTGGTGGTAGCATTGAGGGCAGGGGACAGTCTGCCCAGGGACAGGGACAGGGGCAGGAGCAGAATATACAAGGGAGATGGTGGTGGAGGTGAAGGTGAAAGGGGCGGCAGCGGTGATAAGAGGAAGCGCGCTGCGGAAGGTGGCGATCCGGATCTAGAGCCTATCAAGCCGGCCAAGCGGGAGCGCCGTCAGCAAGGACTGCTCCTTCGAAGCGCTGCTGCTGCGGCTGATTGGTTGGTTTGGCTATCATATGTATCCGCCACCACCCAAGGCCTGAAACCTCGCTCGGATTCAGTCAGGCCCAGTCTACTCCGAAAACTGCCACGCTTTCGAGACTCCCGCCGCCGTCCGGAGACGTCGCTCCGAGTGCCTGTCCTCGCCGGCAAGGCGTTCAGGGGCTACACTTAAAAACATGCACTCACGGAAAGAGGAGTTATCGGCGTTCCGGTTGGGTTACTTTAGTGTATTGGGTCTTTTTCCCGAGGGTGGAATAATACCATTGCTGTAGAACTTGTAACTACATAAGACATCAAGTTTTCGTAATGATGCTTATCCAGGCTTTAGAAGAGGGAAGCCTGCTTAGAGGCTGGAGTGTATAGGTAGATCGATTATGAGTGATATCTAAGGTGAAGTCCGAACAGCGCATGGCCCAAGAAGATGACGAGAAACTGGATGTAAGGCTTTGCTGACTCATAGAGCGACAAGTAGCTAAGCGAAATATGTAAAACGGTGAGGCATCCCTTGCGAGATATGCGTTTTCGTAAAAGTAAGTTTTGTTAGGTAGACGTTAGTAAAGGGAAAAAAAAGTTGGGAAAGTTGGAAAAGTTGCACCGCACCGTATCCCGTCTACATCGGCAAACTACACTTATTTGGAACACCAAAGACCATGGCAAATGACTGCCGTACAGACACCAGCAAGCCTTCGAAGGCAGGGCAAGCCGAGGAGAGGTTAATCCGTGTGACATCTTCAACAGATACTTACTAACGTATATAGGCTCTGGATATCACGGTCTCGCGTTGCGACGGATGGGTAAGGGTAAACGAGCGCCTGCCTGCCTACCTACCTACTTACGCACGGGGGTTCTGAGCAGGCAGGCAGGCAGGCAGGCCGGCCGGCGGTGGCTTTGAGCCGCATACTAGTAATAGATAGACAGACAGACAGCACGAGAGAAACAAGCTGGGTAACGAACGATATTACATAATACCAGCTGTATCGCCTTTTGCGCTCCTATGCCTCGGTAAGCGAGGAAGTACATAGTTAACATCGCGCGGTGGTTCCTGATATATCGCTGCCGCGTCGTTAGGCGGGGCACCGGGGTTCACCGGCTAGCCGGACGGATGGACGGATGGATCGATGGATGTGCGGGAGCAGCCGGGGCCACCCTCCTCGACACCCGTTCGTCGAGTCTAAGATGCCGACGAGGTGTGAGTGGACAGGATCAACTGCTACAGACGAACAGACACATCCCTAGGCAGGGGGTCGAGGAACCCCCAGGGTATTTCGGAGACCTTCGGAACAACGATGGTATAGATTGGTAACACCGAAAAATCTTCATCTCTATGGGAATTCGATAGCTGGGTAGGGGGGGTAGGTAGGCAGGTATGTAGGTAGGTGAGTACGCTCATAGCAAGCAAATACATAAGTTCATACGCCAAAATGCAAAAGAATTTCCTCGTCGTTTCTTATCAATCCCCGTTGCCGCGCCAAGTCGTGCCAGCCATCCCCATCCGTCCATACAATAACGTCTAGTCGAGATCACAGACCCGTAAATACACGCTTCGTCTTCCTCCTGTCTCTGCTTGCCTGGCCGCTCAACACCGGTGTAGAGTGGGAACAGAAAATAAAACAAGATACAAAATACTCATACGTGTCGTCATCGTCACAGTCGTTGTCGTCGTCATCTTCTACGTCTCGAGCCGCCCGGTTGTCGTAATCCCCCACCATATCTACCGCCTCGGCAACTCAACCACAAGAGTCAGACCAAACGGGTGCGTTTATCTTCAGCGCAGCTGAAGTTACGCTGACGGGAATCCCGAAGCCATATTCCTCGCTTAATGACCGTCTTGTAAAATTTGTACCGAGAAAACAGTCAACACTCAATGCACAAGGCCATTATGCTGCACCGCATTCTCGAAGGCGCCGTTCGCCGACGTCCTCGCGGGGAAGCCGCTCTGGTACGAGGGCCCCTTGTAGCTGTTGCGCTTGATGACCTCGCCGACGCCGTCGCGGACCTCGCGGGGCCCACTGATCTTCCCCCGCAGCTCCTGGGTGCGCTTCTGGCGACGGTGCTCGCTGAGGCGCCGCTGCAGGTTCTGGAGGCCGTATTGCTGCACTTTGTCCTGCCAGCCGGGGAAGAGGCGGCGGCCCTGGCTGTCGACCCGGTGCTTCTCGACGGCCCCCCAGAGGGGGAGGCGTCGCTGCTGCGGGCGGGCGGGGGCCGTGGACGGCCGGCCGTCCTGCTGCTCGCGCGAGTGCGAGCCGCTCAGCCGCAGGCTGCCGTAGCTGCCGCGGGACCGCATAACGCGGAGGTGGCCGCTTGGCGAGCGTTTGATGGTCCGGCGTTCGGGGCTGCGCTGCTCTGCCGTGGTGTAATGCTCGTCGCTCCGTATGGGTAAGATGGCGAAGGTGCGTTTCATCCGCGAGCTTAGGCTGCGGCGGGGAGGGGCCGGCCGGTTGTCGATCGCTGGGTAGCCATAGAGTGTGTCGACTTCGCCGGGGGCATCGTAAATGTAGTCATCGCGATCGTCCATGTCAACTTGAGAAGCGGGACGCCAGAACGGGTGCAGCTTCGTGTCGTCGGGGGGCGTGTCGTCCTCCGAAGGGTACTGGGAGGCAGCTGTGCCCTTGCCCTTCTCCGCGGCAGAGTTTTCGGCGCTGTCTTTTCGGATGTTTCTAGAATACGAGAGCGTTCGGGAGAGGAAGCTAGGAGCGCGAGGGGTAGAGCCATCAGAGCTCTTACGAAGGCTGAAAGCTCGGCGGACGAGCGACGGTCGCTTCTGCATTTCGAAGTAGTTCCCGAGCATCTTTTCTCTCTCCTCAGCTGGAGTGAGGCCTGATGGAGTAGCAGGGATGAACTTGATAGCAGGAGGCACAGGAGGTGCGCGTGGGTTGCGTAGAGGTGAATCAACGTCGTCCACTGCCATCTGTGGCTGGGGAGGTGTCACGGGAACTCCGTCTGGGCCGTTGGCTGTAATCTCGGGTATGTCTCGGGTACCCTCCGGTTCCGCAGGCCTTTCCGTCTGAGCCAAACTGTTCATCTCTGGGGCGTTTGCAAAATCAGAGTGCTTTGACAAGTGATGGACCATCAAGACAGACTTGTTCTGGTGCGGATAGATGTTCACCGCCATTGCTTCTGAAATATCGGCCACCGAGTGTGTCCCGTTCGTCTCGACGGAAGCCTGGGAAAAGGGTGTGTTGTGCGCGGTCAACCGTTTGCCAGAAAAAGGATCCTCGTTGTGGTCAACGAGGGACCTATTGAAGTCGGGGAAATCTCTGTGCGACTCGACGGATGCAACAGGCTCAAGTCGGTTTTGGTCCGGGAGATCACTAATGTGCTCGACAGAGGGTGCTCGTTGCACAACAACCTGCGGCGCTGGTTCCGGCTCTCGGCTTTCTTGTTCCTGCTGCAGAGCATTGTGCGCCTCCAAGCTTTCGGCAGTTAACGACCCAGCGCGCGAGGTAGCTCGGGAGCCGTTTCGGCTAGTGGGTGCTGAGAGGGACGACCTCCGGATAGGGACAGCTGGGGGGTAGTCCATGGTGAGCTGGTAGCCCCAAAATGATCCCTCAGATTCGGACATGGTCCTTGGCCTACGGGATGGGCGATCGAGCAAAGGAGTTGCGCCCTTGGTCTTGGACTGACTCGGCAATGGAGCTGAGCCGAGGCTACTGCTTCTTTTCGACCGCTGACTATTTGCCGATCTGAGAGATGGCGACTCGGTTGACTTCATCGAAGCTTTCCGATCAGGAATAACGACCACGGGGATTCCACCATTCTTCCACACCTCGCGGCGAGCTTTGTGGCTAGCAATAGAACTTACGGTCCCAGTAGAAATCTGGCTCTCTGTCCGATCATTGACTAGTCTGCCGGAGGCCCTTGGCCGCCTGGTAATTTCGGGTTGACCAAGCGAGGTAGCAGCGGAGCTCGAGGGCGAGAATTCGGAGCTTGAATCCCTCAGGCGCGTCCGCTTCTTCACATGACGGAGCGTCTTCTGTCTCCGCGGTTGAGTCTCAACCAGGAAAGCCTCTACAACGGTAGAGCTCGCAGAATTGGAAGACATGACGGAGGAGCGACGTGCATCTGCGTTTACCGAGGGTTCCGGATTAGACTGCGCTACCCAGCGTCTAGCCCTATCCACGGATTCCTTGGTCGAGTGATGCGCATGCGCCCGCTCCTCTAAGGCCATGGATCGCACGGCTTTAGTTGCGTTAGTAGGCGATACAACAGAGTCGTCAATGACTTCTTCCCTCCGCCCATTAGCCTCTGTCCGGCCACGTCGCTTCCGGACCACCACATTCCTATCAAGATTATTGTCCCACTCCTGTTCCACTTCGCTTGGAGAGGTCCATTCTCCGTCGAAACTAAAGAATTCTTGTTTTGTTCTCGGCGCTAAATAATCGCCCGATTCAAGTCCTAGGCCTAACCCCACGTCTTGCGGTCTCTTCTGCCTTGAATCAGACACGGGCCGAACCGTGCTCTGGGACTCCGGCCTTCCGGAATACAGTGGGCCTCTAACAGTCGATCGTTCGTCTTCCTCGGACGAAGAGTGGGTTTCGGGTGCTGTTTTGAAGGACCCGCTACGAGAGTCCGTCGTCCCCTTGGAGGGTATACGATCTGCGGGTACAGGCCGGAGAGCCTTTAACTGATGCTCGGTCTTGGGCGGAGTTCCGTCTGGTGTAGGTGGGCTTCTCTGGTTCGGTGGAGTGCCCGGCGTCCTGGAAGATAAGTTGGCCGGAGTTCGCGCGGGGCTCCTTTCGTGAGTCGGGCTTGAGCGAACAACAGAATGGTTACCGGGCGAGGCTCGAGAGTGCGCCGGAGGGGTCGGCGGGAGATCCGGGCCAGGAGCTGTAATACCTGGTCTTTCATACTTCGGCGTGGATGCGGCCGAAGATGGCGAGCTAGAACTGTGCTTGAGAGACGAAGCGGTATCGACAGAGGAAGCAACACTCCGGGACGGCGGATGGGTGGCCGTCGTCTCTGGCCACTCGTCCCTCCTCTTCCTCGGATGTGGTAGTGTCTTGTGTTGCTTAAAGGCTCTTGGAACTGATGTACTGGAAGCGGTACGATCATATAGCGGGTTGAAATAGAGGGTTGCAGTCATAGTCGTCTCGGAAGCCCGTGACGGTGCTATGGTCTCGGCCGAAGAGAGCATGGTCGATGCGCGTTGTATTGGCGACGATCCCGAATTTGGGTATTTCATAAAACACCAAAGAGGGTCGTGCTAACGCTGGTATCCATTCACATTGTCGGAAGCGACTTTCCTAGAAGATGGGCGGCGAAAATAAAAACGGCACGTATTGGTGCGGACAGGCGGCCTCGTCTTGATTGGGGCGCGGTCGGGATCAGTCAGCGAAAAGCATCGCTTATACCACAGGCTAACCTATCAACTCGAAGCGAACTTTCACGAGTAGCTCACTTGGGACGAAAAACTATGCTGTCGCCAGAGTGCATTCGAAAATTAACAAGACATATATAAGGTCGAAGGCAGATTGCTTAAAAGTGTGCGGCACATGGCGCGAGATGCGTAGCCCTCATTCGAGCCGCGGACCGGAACTTGTTCCCTCGCAGGGGAAAGAGAAAAGAGAAGAATAGAATATGTGATGAATGGGAAGGATGGCACCGGCTTCGAAGGTAAGGACTTGTTTGCAAGTGTATTACGACGTAGGGTTAAACGTTTGCGCCAGCGATAAATATGAAGGATTATTCTCTGAAGAGAAGATGATAAGTTCCGGATGGTCTATATGCAGTACCTAAATTACTTTAGGTAGGCGAGTATTACGGCCAGTGATTGGGGGCTACTGCTGTGGCTGCATCCGGATCTGTTGGCTGCGGTTACGGTGCATGGGGGTTCCCAAAGGCTCAAGTAATTGTTGGCGGTGGTGGTAGTGGTGGTGGTGGTGGTGGTGATGGGGGTTGTAGACTGTGATACTTTGCAAAAAGGACGTCTTGCTCTGAAAACGTCAGAGGATCAACTCCGGGGAGGACCCCAGTCCTATGGTAATGGTAATAAAGTGGGCGAGTGGCTGGGGAGGAGGCCACTGTAGCTAAACCTGGATCTAACCATCTGGGTACATACCTACATAAACATCATACCGCATTTCATACATATAAATATTGTATGTACTAGGTATATAGATGTAGACGTATGGGGGGCATGGGGGCATGTATGGAGGGGCAGCTAGGCGCACGATGGAGTCAATCAAAATGCTTGGCTGCTATAAAAGCGGATAGTAGCATTGCGAGAATCCAGCTAGAGCCTAGTCTAGAGACCAATTAACCCTCTTCAGCCCCCTTCTTTATTTTACCCACATCAGGGACCACTCTTCTTTAATTGACCGACTAAAGCCTCTCTATCGTCATCCGTACGGATGCGCCCCCATGGTAACATCCCCGAGCATCAAGCATCCGAATGTATATATCCCTTCGCCTAGACGGGCATACAAACATGTTACGGCCACATGTAAGTTGTACTATTTCTTCATGCATCTGCAGCGCGAAGATCACCTCGGCGCCGGAGTGTGCTATTCTGGCAAAGCCTGGCTCGCCGCATAGAGCCCGCTCTTCGAATCAGGAAAGTCAATTCCTTAGTGCTTGAAGTGCATACGCTACGCTGCACGGCAGAGCGGCCTTTCCATATTGGATCGAGCCGTCACAAAGCAATCGGCGACCCTCGCGGAACAGTACGTTACATATTTATGTACCTTTAGTATGTCTCGCATAGGCTGCTGTGCTCTGCTTCCTCTCAGTGGCCCGTTAGTCGAGCATAACCGGCCCAGACACATGCGGAGAACCACCCATATACGTAGTAAGGTCAGCAGGACAAATCGGCTCCCTAGATCTGCACGAGGCTGCTAGGCGCTAGTGATGGCTTACAGCACCCCGAGGGACAAATCGCGACGGGGGACCTCGGGGAAGCCAGCCCATTGTGCGACTTGACCTGAGGGTTATTTTCTGGCGGCTGGTGGCTGGCAGGCAGGCATCCCACTCGTCGGAAAGATGGGATGGCCGTGGCCTCTCAGATGTCGGCGAGACGGAACTGACACATCGCGTATACTGCAAAACATCCGAAACAAACGGGAACGCATTTACGAGGAACGATTCCTTCGGCGAATGAGGTATGTGTTGAACCATACAGGCAGGAGCGGGGCTTCCGTGTGTTCCACTCCCTGAAGCCCGCATGAGAATGATAGCTACAGTAGGTAAGTGTGCAGTACTATCGTGCTATACGTGGAACGTTACCTTGGCTATCACGCGCAATCTGCTTTTACCTGTGTTTCAATTTTCGTATTTCTAGCTTAAGCACCTATATATTTCGTTTTATCGACGTGTTCTTAGGGAGGTTTGACCCCTCCCATCGATATCCGGTAGTTATCTCCCACATCCGGGCAACCGGTATCGGTACAATTTCCGGACTCGAACAGGCCAGTATATCATCCAGACCCGGAACAAAGGATGAAGATGATTGAACAAGCGTTTTTGGCAACACCAGTTAGATGTAATTTACGTAGGACGTCGCGCAGCCTTGATGGGTTGCACCAACTTCTAACCGTCTTCTTGAATATCAAGCCCCTACGAATACATTAGACAATAGAAACCGAACCCCAAAGACAAACAGCGAACCATAATAGCTAGTAAGGAGGAGTTCTTGGGACCAGCTCCCAATTCTCCGCATAAGCTCACTCGCCTTTCTCCACAGCATCGTGGTGCACTCTTATCACTTAAAGATGCGCTCGCAGTTTACTAACCACCATAAACTGTGATCCGATGACCTCGCAGCTTGTAAGCAAGGCATGAACCCCGTCAAGATACACAGGCTGTCAATAGATCCAGCCCAGCGGCCAAGGATTTATCCAACATGAGGGTGTTTGTATATAGATTCGTCGATCAGAAGTCAACAACCAACAAGCACAGTTAAAGCTTTATCTGGTACACCCGCATGCATCCCTCGCCATCAGTACATTGCAGCAGACTTGCTCCGCCGATTTATCTAACGATATCAAGCTCCGTGACATGCTCATTGTCCACGTCGGCTATCAATGTCCAGTCGAGAGGGATTCCGTGACACGGTGTCCATTCCTACTGGACCAAGCCAGCCTTGATAAGCTTGCAGTTGGGATGGGACTTGTCGAAGCCTGCAGAATCGATGGCGTTGCTGTACGGATCCCATGGAGGTAAGCCGGTGGTCTACACTCGGCTTCAGACCATAAAGGGGTAGTGTTATGGCCAACTCATGGCACGGGAACTCCCTCTTTTCCATCCAGTCTACGCACGTATATGCGATTCCTAGGTCTGCGAGAATGCTGCTGAAGCTTTTCATTGCCAACTCTGTAGCCGCTACTACTGCTCACAATGGGCATACAGATCAGGAGATTATTTCGGGGCCCCACGGATCTTTATGGTATAATAGCCTCCCCGGAGATGGAGGAACGCAGATGTGTTCTCTGTCGGGTCGATTGGTATCATGACCGAGGCCTGACGATAGTCTTACAGTCAGATTCGGTATTCTCGGGCATATCCACCTTTGGGCGTTTGCCGTACCAACCATGTCTAGGCCATGACAATGTGGACTACGGTCTGGCTTCGCTGGTTCGGGAACGTGTATCGCCACGCCACTCTCTCGGCTAACATAGACCGTGGTCCCCTTTTCGATACCAGGACTCCATATAAACCATGGGCCCGGCTTGGGCCCTCATGCATCCGTCAGGGCTCGCGACGCCTTAGTCTCTAGTGACACTCGCCTATTGTGTACCTCCCCATCAGCACCCTGTCTAACGAAGCACGACAGCGGTGCATACAACGTCCTTCTGAAACACAAATCCCTTCGATTGCTGGGCCAAGGTCATGGACTGCGAGGTTATATATCCCCGGACATCGTGAGGGATCCCATGGGAAGACGCTTCAGTTGCCGGTTGAGCATAGCCTGAGCGATAGTAGATACGACAATGCGTTCGCCCTGAAGCAGATTGAAGAGGGCCATTACAGCATCCTATCACGTCCCCCGACAACCGACTCCGAGAAAGCCCAGCCCGTCGAAGAAAGGGGAGACGCTGCCCTGCGCCCTCACCCTGGAAAACGACCACACGATTACCCTCCTGTTGCTCCGCTCTGTAGACCGGGCCTACGGCCCCGTTTCAGTTATCCACTTCGACAGTCGTCCCGATGCCTGTAAGTAAGGCTCAAGCTCCTAAGTTAGTCAAGTCTACCACCGCTGTCAACTTCTAACACCCCCTTCTTCCCTCTGTACACATAGACACCCACGCACGCTCCCCTCAGTACGCGGACACACAAGACTCACCACCTCCCCCTTTCGCGCGTCACACAGGGCGACCCAAGGTCTTCGGCGGCTTGCCCTCGGAGGCCGCCAGCATCAACCGCGGGACGTACTTCTACTACGCGGCGCGCAAGGGCCTGCTCGCTAACGACAGCAACGTGCACGCTGGCATCCGCACGACGCTCAGTGGGCCCGGCGACCCCGAGCACGACGGGTAGTGCGGCTTCAGGATCGCCGGAGCGCGCGAGATCGACGGCATCGGCGGCGCGGGCATCATAGGAAAAGTCGTCGTCCACGTCGGTACCACGAACCAGGTCTACCTCTCCCTTGACATCAACAACCTCGACCCCGCCCTCGCCCCCACCACCGGCGCGCCCGAGACCAGGGGCTGGAGCACCCGCGAGCTCCGCGCTATCTTGCGCGGGCTTGAGGATGTTAACCTCATCGCGGCGGATATTGTCGAAGTTGCTGCGAGCAAGACCCGTCTGTCCATTTGGTTGGGGGCCGTTGTTGTTGTGTCGGTGCTGTGTTGGATGAGAGGAATATTCTTGACTCGTGACTGGCGTGATTGACGTTTGATTGTCGACGACTGCTAACGAGCGATACGCCTCTAGCCCGCTTATGATACGATCGCTGCCGCCGATGCGCTGCACGAGATCATGAGCATCATTCCCAAGAAAGGCCCGCTTAGCAGGATGGTAGCTGAGGATGGTGATGATAAGGGGATGAGTTGCGACATTGTTGGCCTCGGACGGGGGCTATTAAATTGAAGGGCGAGCGCATACGCGAGTTGTGAGCCTCAATGACTGCCCTCTGCTAGCGCTGGTTCTTCTTGTCTCTCAAGTACAGACGTTTAGCTATCAGCGGATATTGCGCATGATGGTGTCCTTACATGTCATGAGCTGGGTAGCCGCCTAAAGCTCCTTAGGAGGGTGGATAGACGGATATCAATATTCGATGCGGAGGGAGCCGTTTTCCCTAGGCATGTCTTAATCCTGTCCGACCGTCAATGATCCCTGGCGATGCCTTGGCGCCGCTCCCCTTTTCCTCTCTTTTCGCGAAGAACACACTACCAGGTACGGGAATATGGTGAATTCAACCACACATAGGGGACCCAGCTGTTCAACCCCGTGGCGAGTAGAACATCCCCGTGTAAAGCGAATCAGCACTTTGTTTTATGTTTTCGACGCGTGAAAATGTACGGGTATTTTGTGGACGATTTTGGTGACCTGTTTGTACAGGCCGTTCTAGTAAATCTCCTCCATATGAACCTCATGGTATTGCTCGAGATCCGTAAGGTTATAGTTACTGATATATCCCGTTCGAGAAATTCATTCGGCGCCTTTGCCACTGTCATCATGATACATACGAATTAAAGCGAACCTCATTTTCAGTCAAACCTCACGCTCCTGTCGCCCATCCGAACTTATCTAGTCATAATCGCCAGTCCGTTGCCAAGTTGGTCGATTCAATGATGATTACACAATTGGCCGTATTGGCAACGGACGTGTCTTAGAACCGCGAATACAATCCGAAATGATGTACAGTAGTACGAAGAGCGGGAGACCCATCAGTTCGCAGTAGAGAAACATAGATCAACCCCTCTGTATCATGTATAAACATGAGGTTTCCTCCTAGATAGCCTACAGATTGAGCTTGGACGTAGAAAGGACAAGGGGCAAGGTAATGGTGGCCAGACAGTCCATTTCGACCTCAGCGGCTATTCTACTGTAGGAGGCATTCGGTCAGAAGTATCCGCATATTCCTTCGCTCACTGGCCAAAGGTGTACATGGCGACGCTCCACGTAGTATAAAATCGAAGCATAACAACATGAGGACAGAGATCGATAGGACACCCCTATTCTGCGGAGTACTCGAACCAGTCAGCGCCACTGACATCTCGCAACAACGGAGCAACCGTTCGGCACATTATACGTAATGCAGCAACCCATGCATCCTCTCGCCCGCAAGGCAAGCCGTGCTAGACGTTCCCTTAGAGCAGTTACCATTTACTGACCTTTACTCCGGATCCTCGCCGCGGCGAAGCTCAACGGACCGAAACGAGCTCGAGCTGGGGGCCCCTGTTGGTCGACCCCAACCAGTGGCGCCTTGGGACGGCGTCCTATGAATCCGAGAAGGAGGAGGCGGCTGCCGTGGCTTTGCAGGGACGCCTGGTGCATCTCGAGGAGAGTTTGAAGGGCAGGCCGTGGCTTGTCGATGACCAGACTGGCCCGAGCCTTGCAGACTTGACAGTCGGCTCGGCGATTCTGTTCGCTTGTAGGTTTTATATCGACAGGGAGATGCGGGAGGGGATACCTCATACCAGGGTGTACTTGCGGAGATTGAGGGAGGTCGACGGCTTAGAGGAACGGTTTACAATAAACATGATTGAAAAGAGGAAGCAGGCTTGAGTTCTTCGGCTATCACTTGGAGCCTTTGAATTTAATTGTACTTAAGACCGATACATCGTTGCTTGATCCAGACAGCAAAAGCTCGGGTCCCTGAGACTTAGAT
The DNA here is from genome assembly GCA_004155945.1 of Monosporascus sp. mg162. NCBI lineage: Eukaryota > Fungi > Ascomycota > Sordariomycetes > Xylariales > Monosporascus > Monosporascus sp. mg162. Next base: position 121,752 of record QJNY01000153.1, read on the forward strand.
TACCTTAGGAGACGGTACGGTCAGGTTGCGTATACAATCTTCTGGCTATTTAGTCACAAGGAGCAACGGTGACTATGACTAAAGCGTGTTGACTCCTGTAACTGTTCCCGATCTTGAAGACCATGGACCTTTTACTGTTAATTCGCCTTGACCCAACCATCAAGTTGATGTAATTTAGGGTGTCAGAATGACAACTCTCACTGGCCGATGCAATGTCGCGAAAATTTATCATGAATTGTCAGTGCGACTCTATGTTCTTCAATGCCATAGTACGTCTCCACGCATTACCAGGAAAGAAAGGTTTAGATTCAATCTTTCGACGCCTCATAAAGTCCTTAAATAGGCTTCTCCCTGCATTCTGTTACGTTTCGTTGGGAAACACCTCGCATACGGTGGGATCCGGCAGGTCCTCGCCATACTAAGTTTATGTGAACCTTGTTTTTACCGCATACGGCGCTGAAGTCGCCGTGCCTATAGTTCTGCTGCAATGTGTGTTACGTAGGTAACCGGACTGACAGAGTGGCGAATACGTTTTTCTGATAAACGAACCGGCATAGCTTCATATGACGAACCACTCGAGAGGGCTCAAGTATTTGACAAACCTACGTTGCAACCTTGTATACTGAAATCCCCACGGTTGGCAGGACGCAAAGTTATTACAATGGCTGCTTCGGACGCCCCCTGACCTATACAAGGGGTGATTATTCCATGCGGAATTTTATCTCGAGGTCTCGGGGTTCACGTAGCTCACCCCTCGCTTGTTTAGGTGCCCGTAGGGAGCTTAGAACCCTCCAATGTAGGCACAATAGGTTAGAACCGGCAATTCCCCTTTTCGTGCTGAAGTTAAAAGTACAAGCTACGTGTCAGGGGCTCCTTCCTTCTATAGTTTACAGGCGCCCAAGTTGCCGCTCTATCGCGAAAGCCGCAGAGTTTCGCCACCCCGTGATCATAGAACGCTCGATAGCCCTGGGGGTTATATATCGTGCGGCTCTCCCCCCGAAACCTCAACCTGTTTCTGACCTTTCACAAAGCGTCCACCCAACCACCAGAGTATAGCCACCATGAAGCCCATACTCTTAATCCTGTCCACCGCGGCAACTGCTGCGGCCCGGCCGCCGCCGGAATACGCGCCATATTCGTCGTATTGGTCATACTGGTCGTCGTACCACTCGTCGCATTACCCATGGCGGCATCCCCACGGCACCGGAGTTTTCACCCTGGAGGGCACGGCGTACACGGTCGACGCCTCGCATCACCCCACCATCACCTTCGGGGGATACACGTTCACGGCTGGGCGCCACCCGCCGCCGTTCACCTCGTTCGCCATAGCCGCCGCGGTGCAGACCAAGGAGGCGGAGCCTGACGCCCTGAGCAACATTTCGCCCACTGTCCTGCCGGCCGATAGTAAGCAATTTCAGGAGTTATTTCTTCTCCCCGCTTGTCTTGTCTTCTAGTTTCAAAATCAAAAGGTTTCCCGGATGGAGACTTTTTGACAGTCCACCGTACCTCCCCCCTGGACGCATGCCTCATAATTTCCGACCACTCGCCTAAGTCACTAGAAATGACTATTACTGACCTCACATGTCGCAGTGCCGCCGGAGGAGCCCCGCTTTGCCACCGTGACACAGAGAGCTATCGTGCCCACCCCGGGAGGGCAGCATGATGCCCAGGACGTCTCGGCACCGGAAGCATGAAGGCGCGGTTATAGATATTCGCGGGGGTTCGGCGTTCTTATTCGTTGGAGAGGGGGCTTACTTGATCTCGCTGCTGCTGGCTGACCCCGAGTAAGTATGTATACGAGGTTGAGGAGGTATCAGGCGAGGCATATCCCTGGCTATTCACATATGGGGGCTCATATGGAGACCTTGGAAGTGGCCTTTTCCTTTGCTCTTACACGTCATGCCCGACGAAGCGTGTTCCAACCCCCTAAAGTCGTTCGGAGGCGGAATCCGCGGTCAAGCATTGGATCGATCTTCCCAAAGACGCAGGGTCCTCGTCCGATTTGTTCCTTTTGGTGGTTTTTGGGGTACCGGGGTGGCTGGCGGCGGCTCTCTGGTGTTACGAATGAAGAGGAGGAAATGTCGAGGCTTTTTTGGTTGGGACTACTTAGGTATTTAACTAAGGGCGCCAAGGAGACATTTCCCGAACATTGTTATGGATAATGACCTGTATACATTCGACGCACCCGTCTCAGTGATTCGTTCTTTGCCATCGGGAAATCCGTGGCTTCTCCCAAAAGGGGTCTCTTGTAGTATGAGGAAGAAGCATTCGAGTCTCACAAGCAGTGCCGTTGTACCGACACGTCTTTCATAATAGGACCCAGTCTGGCATATAATACCACGAGACATCGAGTGCGTATATGCAACTGACACGATTAGCGTGAATTAACACATAGCCGATAATAGCGTGGATCCTATCAAAGGGAAATAACCCTCACACATAGCTCGAGGGCCAACATCATCATACAATAGATCAGCGATCTCATGCACTCTATCCGATTCAACACGCAGGAGATTAAAGCATAAAGATACCTGCGAACTCCGCTCAATGCATGTGAAACCTGGCCAACCTGAGACGTTCAAACATTATGCAATTAGGTGCCGGTATGCAGCAGTGGCGCTGAGGGGCTCATAGTTAAAGACCTAGACACGCCCGACATGCTCGCTCGATCGCTTGGACTCCCCTCAGTGACTGACTTTCATCAGCATGCTTAACCCTCCTTGAACTCCAAAAAGCAACCCCCTGGCTCCGCTCAAAACAACACCACCCAAGCCCCCGCTCCAGCAGCCGCCAGCACGTCCCATACCGTAGGGACACTCCACCGGGCGCCGGCCGAGCCCGGCATCTGCTTCTGCACGATGTCGGTGGCGCTGGGCTGGGCGAGCGTGCAGCTCGCGGTGCCGCAGCCGTAGCCCTCGGGGCAGCAGCCGGGCACGGGCCCGCCCTCGTCCTCGGGACACAAAAACCAGCCGCCGGCGCACTGCCCCTGGTCCTCGGAGGCGCCGTCGCCCGTGGGAGGCGCGTCCGTGCCGCTGGGCACCGCGACCGTCGCGCCGTCCTGGTTTGTTATTGTCGTCATGGCTGGCGGCGGGGGGCACGACGTCGTGGCGCAGTCGCGCCCCGTGCGGCAGCACCCGCCGCCGGCGCTCGCCACGCACGCGTAGAAGCCCGTCGGGCAGTAGTCGGACGAAGGCGAGGAGGAGGACGTGGTTGAGGTGGTTGTTGGCGGCGGAGTGGTTGTGTCTGGATCGGAGGGGGAGGACGAGGGGGCGCTGGCGCTGCTGGTGGGCCGGACGGGCGGGAGGGCGCCGCCGCCGGTGTTCGTTGTCGTGGTGGTGGTGGGCGAGGGCGTGGTCGTCGTCTGCGTTGTCAGGGAGACGGAACTCGCGACGCCTGTTATTGTCATGTGTTAGCATACACATCGCACATCCGAGCTCAGAGCTCGCCTCAGCTCCGGGGAAACAAAGTAAAAGCAAACGGGAACAACTCACACCCGACCTCGGCGCACACGAAGCCCGCGATGCAACACCCTCCCCCGACCTCCGCGGGACACGCCGTGTTGTCGCCCCCGCAGTCCCCGACGCCGCCGTCGCAGTTCTGGCCCTCGGGGCAGCACCCCACGTTACCCGCGGCGGGCGCGTCCGAGACCTCGAAGCACACCGCGCCCGCCTCGCAGCAGTAGTTCGGCTGCCCGATGTTGTCGCAGGGGGCGGTGTCGCGCGGGCACGCGAACTGGCGGCCCCGGAGCCGGGCCAGGACGTCGCCCGCCTTCTCGTAGAGACCGGCACCGACACCGCTGTGCCGCCGTTGTCGCGGGTGGTGGTAGTAGTCGTAGTGCACAGCGAACGGCGCCCGGAATGGGAGCGCTGTGGCGGCGGCGGTGGTGTTGTTGCCGGACGGCAGGAGTTCGCCGTCCTCGGAGGCGGCGAACGGTGGGGCGAGAGGCGAGCGCGCGCCTAGCGGGAGGAGTGGTGCGAAAGCGTAGTGTTCCGGAAACAACTTCTCGCCCGCGTCAAGCGACATCTTCTTTATGAGTGAGGGCAGCTCCTGGGCCTGGACCTGGGCCGCGACCAGTAGCAGGAGGGACGGCGGGAGACCCAGAAGGGCTGCTGGGAGCTGCATCGCCGTTGTGCCAGACGGTGCGAGCTTAGAAGTGAAATCGGTAAGTTCGATGACTTTTGTTGTTCGCCGTGCTGGTGAGGTCCGTCGGTTTGGAAAATCCGGGGTTAGTGTTGGAGTATTGTCGATCGGTGAGGATGATGATGGTGATCAAGAAGCCGTGATATCTAAAACTATATTGCCCTATTTGCTGATACGGATTCACATCTGAGCATTGTCCAATAGAAAGGCCGTAATACTACTTGAGAGGTTTATTTCATGCGAGCTCAGGACGATAGAATTCGAAAAGTCGGAGACGGGACAAGGCTCGTGCAGACATGGGCAATACTACGTCAGAAATCGGTGGCTGGCATCCATTTGTTTGGTTGGTCGTTGAGTAGTACAATTGCCCCGGAATGCCCGAGAGAGTTTGGACAAACCCACCGCAAAGGAGCTGATCAGTGCCGACCAGGGTCATGATTGGGCTTCACCGTTGCCATGGCCATCTCCGTATTTAGCACTGACACGGCAAGTACATGCATATTCCATATACCGGGTTTTGAATGGATGGATCGACGACTTAGGCACGGTTCTCTTTCATTATAATCAAGGTGGTGTTGCATTGCAATAAGGCAAGCTTCTAGAAGCGGTGAATGCCAAGATCGGAAATATAACTGCATGCATGGGGCCAAGGATACTCGGGGGGAAATTTATTGGAAGATCCAATGCGGGGGGCATCCTTGGTAGAGCAAAGTACCGATGCAGCTCATCACAGAGATTTGGTATGATGTGTGATAGGAGGGATATAAAGCAGACTCATTTGGTGCCAGGGGCTACTCGTACATAATATACAGATTGAACACGGATATGTTTGAACACGGATATGTTCGAATACGGATGGATTACCAGAGTGCAGAGTCGTCGTCCTCATCCTTAGGTGCCGACTCCTCGATTTCGAGCCCGGCCCACTGCTTCTTCAAGAAAGCGGAGCACAGGACGCCGGTCGCAACGCTCACGTTCAAACTGTCGACGACGCTCACGAGCCCAGACGAGCTGGGGATCGACACCTCGAAGTCGGCTTCACGTCTGACCTGTTTGGTGAGGCCTTCTCCCTCGCTGCCGACTACTAAGACGGTGGGGCGCGTCGCCAACGGGTCATACGATTCCACGCGGTCGAGAGTGAGATGCGAATTCCCCCTGGACCGAGACGACGTCGAGGGGACCGCAGCGTAGACAATCCACCCCGACTCCTTGGAACGTGTGAGGAAGTCGACCGTCGAGCTCACCGAGAGGAGTGTCATCACTTCCGACGCACCCGCCGAGGCCTTCAATGCCACCGGCGTTAGAGTTGCTGAGCTGTGTTTTGTGATCGCGACAGCAGTGACGCCTAGGAATGCGGCCGATCGTAAGATAGCGCCCAGATTGCCCGGGTCTAGGATTCCGTCCAGCAACAAGACGAACGGCTTGCGTTCCCGAGGGAGCTGGTAGCCGATGAACTCTGACGTGCCGTTGACTTCTGCCTCCTCGGTGGATTGGTGAGCAAGTTCAACACTGAATCCTGGCTTGGTAGCCTCCTCGGATAATGGACCTAGAGCCTTCAGTGGCAGTTGTGGTAAGGGAGATGCTTCGAGGACGCAGCCATTATGCGGTCGGCCGCCACTCATTTTGTCCATCATGCGTAGGCCGTCTCTGCCCACTTTGGTGATTTCGACGCCTTTCCTACCTGCCAGCTTCTCAAGACCGGCATCCAGGGAGAGGTTCTGTCTGTCCTCTCCATTGTATATGTAGAGACGGTAGAGTCGTCTCCGTGAGTTCTTCAGAGCGGCTTCGACTACAGAACGACCGTAGAGGAACTGGGACGCGGCAGTGGTGTGGTGAATCCGGATGGTACTGTCGTCTTTTGCCAAACCTCTAGGGGACGTATGACGCTCATCGCTCCTGTTCGCTTCTGGCCATCTTCCCGTCAGCCTTTCTGGCGCATCCTCCCGTCGCGAACGTCCTGTGCCGGCAGTGTCACTGCGGCCTTGCCAACCCGTACTACCTTGCGTCCACTTGGGGCCCGTGCCAGCGGTCTGGCTGCGATCTTGCCAACCGTCACGATCTTGCCTCAATTGGCGCCCGCCCTTAGCATATCCGTCCCCATTTCTTGGCCGCTGCTTGTCGTTGAAGCGATCTTGCCGGCCATCACCATCCTGCCTCAATTGGCGCTCGCCCTTGGCGAATCTGCCATCATTTTTTGCCCGCGGCTTGTTCTTGGAGCGATCAGAGCCAGAGGGCTGCTTCTTGGAACCTCCCGCCAGCCCATCACTCTCCTCAAATGATCTCTCGAAAACATCCTTCGATAATACTCCGTTCGCGTTTGACCGCGATTTCTCCCCGGTAAGCCTAGCCAGTTTCTGCCTCACGGGACCATTTTTGAGTTGGTACACCAGACTCTTTTTCCCGAAAGGTTCGGTGGGGTCGTGGAATCGGGCTTTTCTCGACTTCGGCTGAGGACCCTTGTCCGTGATGTCTTTCTTGCCCTTCTTGATCTTGAAGGTCGGCTGTTCCCAGTCTGGATCACGTCGCTGTCGGGAAGTTAAGGGCCTGGGTTTATAGGGTGTAGACTTCTCCAGAGAGTCCCGGCTGAAACCCTGGGGCCGTGCTTTCTCGGATTCCCGAAGCCCACGATGGATGGCTGATAAGGAAGAAGCTCGAGTGGGTACACGATCGAGGCGGGATGTATTTAGAGGCGTGTGTCTAGATATCCGCGTATGTCTACATAGTAAACACGTCGCATTGAATCGTCTCATGACCTCTGAGAAAGCACTTCGGCTGAAGGAAATCCTGGTTGGCCGAGAAGGGAAACCCAGGAGACGGTGCAGTTGCGAACCGCGATTCCTGTCACACGCTGGAAAACTTCTTTTATTGATTTCAAAAAGTTCAAACATTAGGCTAAGGTGTCTGTGGGACCTAGAGCGCCAAGACTCCCTAGGCCAGCCTTTGCAGGCTCTAACTTAGCCAACGGCTCCCTTTGCCAATCCTTGCACAAGGCCCTGTCAGATACAGTAAATAACGTTGGGGAAGTTATGGTTCATAAATGATAAGCCCATATATCGAATCTTATCGCTTATCTTAGTGTGTAATATGAGGTACACCCTTAGTCTAATCTTGGACCTATCGCTCTTGAACGCGGCATTCTCCCATTTTGTAATATATGTAACGTCTATGCCCTACCAGGGCTGGCGCTATTCCTCCCCAATGTTGCCTATTAAGGCAAGTAACAGCACGGTACCTGCAATAAGGGAATGTAGATACTACCTGCACTAAAACCCCCTTTTACCACTACGTAAAGATATCTTTAATTTATTTATTACTATCGGGACTTGTTAAATAGCTGTCCGGGATTCGGGATTGAGTTAAAATCGGATCGGGTCACCGCGGTTCTTGAGGAGGAAATGGACGCGGTTAGATTCCGGCTTGAAGCGGCATGGCTCAGGTTCGCGTTAGATAGTTTATCTTATCGGATTCTATCGCTTATCTTAGCGTATGTTACGGAATACAAAGTTATGTACGTACTGAACGTTTAAAGTGGTGCAACGCGTGAGCGCCAAATTCCAACGCGTGTGTCTAATAGAACTGTCCAGTCCATGAAAAGATTATAAATTGCAGTAACCGTTTCCTATTACATAACTGCGCATTTCTCTTCGGGACAACCTGCACTGCGTCCCTTGATGGTATGCGACCAATTCTGAGTGAGTTATCCATTCTTTATCCAAAGGGTTCGTTCCCGACACTGACTGCGACACTAGATACCTCCTCTACCCAATACCTACGTCTGTATTCCTTACTCGCTAGACGAGCTATGATTTGATACATACATTTTGTGTATCATACAAGAGGGGGAAAAATGACAGCCATGATGGATGGGATGGATGGTCTGGAGGCTAATGTGAATCTTGGGGAAGATATCGACATGACGGAAGCGTCTATGGTAATGGAGGCACCAATGGGGGCGTCCGACCATTTGTTCGACCCCTTCGACCCGAGCGCATTCGCAGACTTCGAGGCAGCATCCGGTGAAAGACTCAATGGTGAACACAAGGAGGAGAACGTTGAGAATCACGAGGAGGCTCCCGGTGGCGTGGATGGAGACGTGAAGCAGCTGGAAAGCGTTGAACTTCAGATGACTACCGAGTCTTCATCACGCCCTCCAACGAGTCCGAAGTCTCGACTATATCCCATCGAGGTCATTTTAACGCCACCAGCAGACCCAAACGCTTATGAAAGACTGTCTCCGAGCTTCGTTGTCGACAGAGTGCTTGACGAGGTTCACATAGGGGATCAGGCTTGGTACAGCGTTGAGTATTCTGATGGGCGCATAGAGCAGGTAAGTCTTTGGAATACTTTCTTTGCCAGATATTTTCTGTTTCCAACTGGATCTACCGGTGCTGCTGATCTTGCATCAAAGCTGATGCCTTAACTTTCCTATGTACCTGTGTACCTGTATATCTCTCCTGGTGTTGGCTGTGAGATATCCCATCGTCGACACAACAAAATATCGTTGACACAGCCAAAGAAAAATAAATTTTCAGCACAACACTATCATCGAGTTGTCAATTACTGTTGCTGCAGTGTACGGTTTACTTATGTTTGCTTTCTGTTACTTCCTCTTTCCATTCTCTGGTCAGTTGGCTTTTGTATATTTCTTACGCAACCACCTCTCCCACATGCTCTCTCCCACACGCTTTGCAACGCGCTTTGTAATGCACACCTGCCACGAATCTATCATCCGCCTCGCACGTATTTTACCTCGGGACTTGACCATCACATACTGCATTTACCTACCTTCCCGCCTTTTCTTATAACGAGGCTTCACTCGTGATTCTTCTTCACCTCCCCAGAATTTCCAAACCTCATCTCTCAGACCTATTTTTCTCAGCTTCACGGTAGTCCTCTCGCCACGGCTTGAGACTATCAGACAAAATGGTACGCTCTCCTGTGCTGGTGTTGGATACTAATGGATGGTACCTGCCCGTGTTCATGATTGCCATCGCAAATTCTCACTTTTCAGTCATGTTTACATGGCACCCTAATGGGGAAGCAGACGCATAGGGCTTCTCATCCTTCCAGTGATTAAAGCACCCCGTTTTCTTGATTTCCGTTGACATTCTACACCCAGTCCCTGCATTGAACATTGAAGATTATGCCAAAACTTCAATTCAACTACTGACTTGTCTTCTTAGGTTGCCTACGACGACTTGCTCGAGCAAGAGAGAGGGCCTCAACAGGTGCAACTCTTCTGGGAGGACCCGAGATTCTCTTCGAAAACGCCCGACATGGGTAGACCTTCCAAGAAGCGTACTCTGCCTGAGGATGCTTACAGTGAGGAGTATGAATCAGACGACTCAGCCCTCAGTCGAAAGCCTTCACCTCTTGGTGTGCGCCGTAGCCGACGCACTGCCTCCCGTCAGGCATCGGCGGACCTTCAAGCGTCGACCAGCATGATGTCATTTGGGGGCCTAGACGATGATGATGACGATGACCGTTCCCGGAGCTCCCGGAGCCGTAAACTTAGGACTTCTCTCAACACAACTCGCCAGACTAGATCTCGTGCTCAGCCGACTCAACGGTATAAAGCCGATGACTCCTCCGCTGATGAGCTCTCGCGGCCTCGTCAGGATGACGATGACGATGATGACGACGGCCTATTTAAGCCTGTCGTCTCTGATGTGAAACCTCATTTGAAATCCTCCGCCCGGAAAAGGAGGAGGCCGGCGCAGTCTTTCACATCAAGAAAGAATGATCGCGAATCATCGATTGAATTTGAGCCTACCCGACGCTCTGGAAGATCAAATAAGGCTTCGAGGAGCATGCGCGATCCGGAGCTCGATGACGACTACGAAGTCATCGACGAGAAAGCTACGACTGCCCCGAAAGTTGCCTCCATCAAGGAGACTTTCCCGCAATTCCCATCGCATTCGGACTTCCGCAAATTCCATTCTTCCACCTGTGATACATGTGGAAATCATGCGAACAGCGGCAAAGATCCTCTAATCTATTGTCAGGGTTGCTCGAACTCGTATCACAGGGGTTGTATCGGTGTTAGAGCTCAACGGGACCACAGAGTTACCAAAGTTACTGCAGACGAGTTTGTTCTCCAATGCAAATACTGCATCGACCATTACCGGAAGAAGGATGCACGCGCACCTAGATATGCTAGGTGTCAGGTTTGCAAAGAGGACGGTTCATCCTGCGCCGAGTTTTCACCCAAGAAGACTCCGAAGCAGGAGGAGAAGATCAGGCTAGAGAATGGCGGCGAAGACCCTATCACCAGTGTCGACCCTGCGTTGGTCAACAACGCCGACAACATCGTCTTCCGCTGCTCGACTTGCAGGCGTGCTTTTCATTTCGATCATCTTCCGCCCCTTGCAAAAACGCCAGTAATCACGGAGGATATCAAACGAGACCGACTCGAAGAATACATGGTGGCCGATTGGAAGTGCAAGGACTGTGTGAACGCCGGTCGTAAGATTCGCGCCCTAGTCGCCTGGAGACCTATCAATCAGGACGATTACCAGTATGGCCAGACCTGCCTTGACTTCATCGAAGACTCCATTGAGTATCTAGTCAATTGGGAAGGGAGATCGCACTTCCACGATAATTGGATGCCTGGTGCTTGGGTCTTCGGTGTAGCTCACTCGGCGATGCGCATTTCGTTCTACAAGAGGGAAGAGAACCAGCTGCCAAAGATGGATGAGAAACTTGTTATTCAAGAAGAGTGGCTGTTGGCAGATGTTTTATTCGAAGTCACGTATCGCCGGAGGTTTAAGGAGCAATCCCGAGATGAAGACGTGGAGCGTATTGGCGACGTCACTTCCGCCCTCGTCAAGTTCCAAGGCCTTGGCTATGATGAGGTGGTTTGGGACGAACCCCCGCCTCGCGATGGTCCCTGGGGTGAGGAGCCGTGGAAGGCGTTCCATGCTGCCTACGAGGAATACGTCAACGGCAAATACTTCCAGAGCATCCCCGACCACAAGATGAAAGAACGCATTAGTCAATACCGAAGCCTTGACTTTTCGAAGGAGTGCGAACTCAAGCAGCAACCTTCCAGCCTGAAACGTGGTAAACTGATGGAATATCAAATGGAGGGTGTAAATTGGCTCCTCTACAATTTCCATCAGCAACAGAACGTAATCCTTGCAGATGAGATGGGGCTTGGCAAGACAGTCCAGATCGTGGCGTTCATCACGGCACTTGTTCACGACAAACCAAACTGCTGGCCTTTCTTGATCGTCGTCCCCAACTCGACATGCCCTAACTGGCGACGTGAGCTCAAGCAGTGGGCACCTGACCTTCGGGTCGTCGCATATCACGGCGGAAAACAAGCGCAGGACCTTGCATATCGACATGAGCTTTTCCCGAACGGCCCGAAAGACGGAATGAAGGCGCATGTCGTGATCATGTCGTACGAAGCCGCAACGACTGTCGCGACTGCTTTCCAGACCGTCAAGTGGACAGGACTAATAGTAGACGAGGGTCAGAGGTTGAAGAACGAGGGCAGTCTCCTCTATCAGTCGCTTCGGGATATGAAGATCCCCTGCAGGATTCTGTTGACCGGTAGGTGATGTGAACGCGGGCGCTTGAGCAGCTGCTAACATTAATTAGGCACGCCGCTCCAGAACAACAAGCGAGAGCTCTTCAATCTCCTTCAGTTCGTGGATCCCGCCAATAATGCTCAGGCGCTTGACACCAAGTACGCCGAACTGACCAAGGAAAACCTCCCCGAGCTGCACGACCTCATCCGGCCTTACTTCTTGAGACGCACCAAGGCACAAGTCCTCAAATTCCTTCCTCCAATGGCACAAATCATTCTCCCTGTCACTATGACAATCCTCCAGGAGAGACTCTGCAGAGGCATTATCTCTCGGAATTCCGAACTTATCAAAACTATCCTGTCGAAAGGCAAGATGAAGGTAGGCAAGCGGGGTGGCCTCATCAATATCCTATCAGAACTACGCCAATGCCTCTGTCACCCGTTTTGCTTTGACCCTAGGGTCGAAGACAAAACAGTAAGCGAAGAAGACATGCACCGGAACCTGGTCTCAGCGTCCGGAAAGCTGATGCTTCTAAGCATCATGCTACCGAAGCTACAGGAGCGGGGCCACCGTGTTTTGATTTTCAGTCAATTCCTCAGGAACCTCGACATTCTCGAGGACTTCTTAACTGGTATAGGCCTCCAGCACGCGCGTATCGACGGACAGATGTCTGCCCTTAAAAAGCAGAAGCGAATCGACGCATTCAACGCTCCCGATTCACCCTTGTCTGTAATGCTTTTGTCCACCCGCGCGGGCGGTGTAGGTATTAACCTCGCGACTGCTGATACCGTCATTATCTATGACCCCGACTTCAATCCTCATCAGGACATCCAAGCTCTCTCACGAGCCCATCGAATCGGTCAAAAGAACAAGGTTCTATGCTTCCAACTGACTACCAAAAACAGTATCGAAGAGAAAATCATGCAGATAGGACGCAAAAAGATGGCACTTGACCATGCCCTCATCGAGAGTATGGATGCAACCGACGATGCAGGTGAAGACCTGGAATCGCTGCTAAAGCATGCAGCCGAGGCACTTTTCGGAAATAACGAGTCGGAGAAGATTACTTATGATGCTGCAGCAGTAGACAAACTCCTGGACCGAAGTCAAATAGAATCTACCAGCGCCGGGGACGAACAGTCCGCAGAAAATCAGTTCTCATTTGCCCGCGTCTGGGCAAATAATGAACTAGTCGAAAACGACGATTCCCCTCGCGACGATTCCGAACCCGCGGATACCAGCGTTTGGGAAAAGATCCTTAGGCAGAGAGAGGAAGAACACCAAAGGGAGCTTGAAGCTCAGAAACAGGAGTACGGCCGTGGTGCTAGACGAAGGGGAACGCAGGTGAGAGCGCTCGCGATGCTGCTAATCACCTTTCAATTGCTAACAAATCTAGGGCATTGATTACAATGGCCGAGTAGGTTTCATTGAAGGCGTTGATAATCTCAGCGGAGACGAACGCGTCCTAACAAAAGTACAGCAACCCCCCCAAGAGCCCGATAGTGCGGGCTCTGAGATCGAAATGGACGAACTCTACGTTGATAACAACGAGCCTGACGAAGAGTACGAGAGTGATGGCTTCCAAGACCCCGCCACGGTGGCGCGGTCTAGGCAAAAGGGCAACAAAGGTACGAAGCGCCCTCTTACTGAGCCCAGCACGCCGCATCGCTCCAAGAAGAGAGCGAAGACGGTTAACACCCCTTCAAGTAACAGAAAGCAATCATCCCCCGGAGGCGTCCGCCCAGCGGGAGAACAATCTTCCGATACCCAATCTGCCGTCGCACGACTTTCCAACGAGCAGCATTCCCACGAACAGCCTACACATGGACAATCTTTCCATGAGCAGTCTTCTCACCCCCAGCTTTCCCGTGAACAATCTTCCTGTGAACAGGCCGCCGAAGACACAGTCACCAGTACTCCAGCAATTGTCGGACCGTCTTCCAAAGCCACAGCCGCCACTGCCCCAGCAATTGTCGGACAAGTCCAAACGGTCGAGGAGGCCTCCGGGCTCGAGCAGATCACGGAGCAGGCCGCCTCTAACACAGACTCAACCACAGACACCAATCAGACAGACGCCAGTGCCGCCCCCGGTCTTCCATATTTTGCCGTACTCGCTGAACAGCCAGCCTGGCCAGCGAATGACTCCTAATTTTGTGGTGCCAATGCTTGGGCATGTAGTCCCACAGCCTGTTGGCAACCAGCATACTACTGTACCTCAATCTACTACCTCAACTCCCCCATCCCAAAACATACTAAAGACTCAGAAATCTTTACCTACGCAGTCGACTAGAACACCGCCAAATACGATGCCCCAGGCCGTTTCTGGAAATGCGACTAGTGGAGGAGATTCTTGCGTGGTTTGCAAGAAGAACCACCCTATAAATGGAAGCTGCGTCAACACCAATTCGGAGATCTCTTTGCGAATCGCCCTGGACTCACTTAGGACCACCACTGGTGATGAAGCAGTCATCCGCAGAACCAGGGAAACTCTCGCCGCCAGACTGAGGGAGCTTACCAGTAGTAATACCTAGGACCCATGGCTCGGGGCGGATACCTCATGATCATTCTGCTCTTACTTCATATAGATATTGATTTTCTGGGCTCATCTCAAATTAGACCTTCTAGGCAGAGATGGGTCCTTTGCTATTGCTATCTGAAGTTTCCCATGATGACCGATGGCTTTGCACGGCTTGCATACGATTGCCTCAACGGGCTTGACACGCGATGTCTGCAGAATGGCATCGAGGAATGGATAGACAAAACTTGATACTCATAAACAAAGAGACTTTGAGCCCCTAACCAGCTTCCACTCAGTGACAAGACATGTTTCTTCTTGCTATTGCGCATCTATTAACGGCAGGGCGTTTGTCACGTGGGAAACACGAAACTAATCTGCAGGTAACCGGGACAATGCATCTAACCTTATTTGAGGTTGCGCAGCAAACGGTCGTGATGGGCAGCTAAGCCCTCTCTGGTGTGTGTGCAAAGAGATTGCTCTACTGAAAGGGATGGTCTCCGGCCCTGTTGATAAGGGGCGTCCTTCAGCCCTCTTCAATATCCGGCCGGGGACTTGAAATTTTTATTTTTCGTCTCATCTCACCGTGGTACCTACGTCGCTGTTGACTTCTTCTGTCCATCCTCGACCTCAGATCTCCTCATCATTGTTGTAGCGAATTTATTTAGACCTAGGTCAGCACCATTAAGAAGATCTCTTTTTGTTAGGTGGCGGTATAAAATAACGCGTGCCCATCTTCGACGACTCCGTTTGCTCGTTCCTCTTTCTTGGGCTTTCTAACTATTGATTGGGCGGTCACCATCGCACTGTTGCTGCCCTTTTTTTCCTCGTCTCCTTTCTCTCTCTCTCCCACACCGTCCATTCGTTCTCAACATGGACACTTTGTCTTCCACTTCTCCTCCATCATCACCATCTCCGCCTTCCTCCATCCCTTCGAACCGTGTCATCGCTACTACTAATATCGCAGCTGCCAACTCTCCGTCTAACATATCCTATTCTTGGGGGCCCTCCTGCCATTCAACACGAAACATCTCGCCAGATCACGCGGCCGCCGTTATCTCTGTATCTCCTATCGACAACGAGACTGCCACCACGCGGGGCCACTCCAAATCATCCTCCTCATCTTCTTGCTCCCATATTGCCGCTCCTTCTTCGGCTTCGTCTTCGCCTTCTCCACTCGTAGACCTCCGTCTGAAGACCGATATAAAGTACACGCCAAACACTCTGCTCGACACGGGAGACGACAACAATTACAACCCCACCTCAGCGCCGCAAACCCAAACGGCACCCGCAGGCGCGAAGATGGACCGCAACCCCTTCCAGACGGTTAATGACCGCCGTAGCAAGATGGCCGCGGACCGCGGCCTGCACCAGCACCCTACGGGTAGCCCCGCCCCTAGCCCCGCGATTGCACAGTTCCAATTTCACCAACCTCAGAACACCAGCCTCGGACCCAGCGGTGGCAGCGGTAGCGGTGGTGGTGGTGGCGGCGGAAGCATGCAGGCGCTAGGTAGCCCCATTCAGTCCGCGGGTGGTGGTCTCCTCCCGCCCGCTGCCCCCCGCGGTCTCGCCTCGTCGAACTGGCGCGCCGGCAACTCGATCCTCGATGACGTGCCGTCCTCTTCCTCCCGTGTGAATAGCAGTGCCGCCGCAGCCGCCGCCAGCGTGTACAACCCGTTCGACCCGACGGCCGGAGGAAGCAGTCGCAATCACCCCAATAGCTCCTTCTACGGCTCCTCCTTCTCCTCACAGCTTTCGAGCACTGGCGGTACTGCCGAGGTCGCTGCTGCTGGATCAGGATCGGTATTCTCCGATGCCCAGCTCGACGCCAGCTACGCGTACTGCTTCGACCGCGGCAACGGCCAGTTCACGCGGCTCGTGCCCGCCGACATGCTGCCTCCGCTGCGCGACGTGCCTGCCATCCAGCACGGCTGCGCGGGGATGTTGGTCCTCCCGCTGCCGAGGGCCGCGCCACCCGGTGGCAGGTCGGGGAACGCGAACGTTAATACGGAGCCTGTGAGTTTTCGGGTGAGTTATCCTTGGTTTCGTTTTGTTTCGTTTCGTCACGTTTGCGTGCTTCTGATCCATTCACTTCCCCTTTCTCAAGGAACCAGGAGAAGCCTTTGGGGGTTATAGAGTTTCAGGGTAAGGAAAGGGGTCAGGAGGAAGGCAAGAAACGTGTGTGCTGATTGGGCTTCCTGCAGAGCCCGCCTGCAACGCCTAGGGCACAATCTGATACTATACAGGTGGGTTCTCTGGCTATTATTCGATTTGCATGATTCTATCAGGAGTGCAAACGCCATGTCATTGGCATCCACCCAGAAGCTCGACAGCACTTCAGCCTCCAAGTTCCCTTATATAACCATACATGCAACAGAAATGGCTGTGCAGGGTTAACTAATAAACTCTCCGCAGTCGCGAATCGACAACATTGTCGCCTCGACACCTTCAACGCCCACGCACCACCAAGCGCCGACATCATCCGGCACCGCCGCCGGCCACCACTCACACGCACACTCGCACTCGCATCCGCACCACAACTCGCTAGCTACCCCATCTACGAACCCCAGCATCAACACCACCAGCACGAACAAAAACCCACCGCCGCACCCCGGCTCTCACCACCACAACCATCACTCTCATCATCGTCAACCACACCCCCAACACCACCAGCACAGCCAGCAGCAACAGCAGCAGAGACGCCCCAAGATCTACTGCGACAAGTGGGTCCACGAGGGCGTTTGCGCCTTCACGCAGCAGGGCTGCAAGTACAAGCACGAGATGCCCTTCGACAAGGTCACGCAGCACCAGCTCGGCCTGTTCCACGGCTTCCCCGCCTGGTGGAAGAAGCACCAGGCCGAGCTCGCGCGCCAGCGGGATCCCGTGCCGCCCCCCTCGCCTCTGGATAGCGCTGGCGGTGCTGGCGGTCGTGACAGTCGGGGTGGGGGTGGTCGTGAGGACGACGAGGGAAGATTGGCGATGGATGTTGGCGAGAGATTCCTTACGGATCGCAGTGGCGGCGCCGCTGGTGGTGGTGGTGGTGGTGCGGGCGTCGGTGTGGGTACGAGGGGTGACCAAGGAGACAGTGTCATTGGCTGCCACGGCGTAGACGCAGGCGGTGGCAGAATGATGCTGGGGGGATCCGGCAGACTTAGCGCTGCCGGTGCCCCGGCGGCAGATTTCGCGTGGCGTCGTGGTCCCATCCTTCCTTCTAACGCCGGTCTAGGCATTGGAGTAGGCGTCGGTATCGGGGAGCACCCCGGAGATGCGCAGGTCGGCAACATGGCAACCTCCATGGCGGTTCCATCTGGCCGGAGCGGTACGCTCGGGAGCGGCGGCTTACAGCGAGGCGGGAGAAATCCCCTAGGTACGTTTTTTCCCATCTTTAATGCCCTCAATACATATCCTTTTCCGGATCCCGTCAGCATCCTAATTCCTTGCCCCGTCTTCGCTCTCCTATTACCATCATCCCTGAACCGTGAGCTGACGAGCTCTTTCCTGTACACATAACAGTCTCCTACGGATCCCCCTTTGGACCCATCGCGCCTCCCACCCGAACTGCTGCTGCGGTTGCTGCACCTGCGGCGGCGGCATCAGCAGTGGCTGCGAAGACCGCCGGACCGGGCTCGGGGTCAAAGACGACCGGCAGCGGTGTTCCTACCGCGACCGGTGTGAATCCGCCTAGGTCCACCGGCGGAGCCTCGTCGATCCCCACCGCGAATCCGTATGCGTCGCTGGAAGCCCTCGACGACGAGGATCGCATCAGTAAGGGTGTGGACTCCGCCGCCGTTAGCGAGAGCGGGCGTGAGAAGGAGAGCGAGAGCGGCAGTACCAAGGTGAAGAAGGCGAATGCGGATGCTCCGCGTTTCGCCTAATCATGGGCCGCGGGCGCTTGCGGGAGTGAAGCAGAAACGATGATGACGACGACTGTGATGATGACGACGGAACGGGACGATGATGGTTCCGGTTACGAATGAGACGGGTGCCGGAAGGATCCGAGGGCCGATGTTGCGTGTCAGTGGACGGACGGACAAAGATTGGTAATTTCCACGTTGCGTTGAGTTGAGTCGGGATAGAGATGTCGCGGTTTCACACACCTGCCTACCCCCGGTATTTATTGCGTTGCATATTCGCGAAGAAGAAGGCCAGTCTATGCGTCGACACCTACACCTGAAAGCACAGCGCATATCACAGTGGGGTTCCCAGCACTGGCCCCCGAACATTTCACCCCCTATTTAGGGGTACGATACAAGACCTGCGGCGGTCTTACGACTAGGACGAAGATAATGAGTGACGGATTATTTGCATTTGGCTTGACGACCGTTCAGTCGCCCGAAAGGAGGGGCAGCGTGCAGCGAAAATTAAATAAGTCCCTAGGTAATGAGGGGTACGGATGGATGTACTATAGATCCAGACACAGAGCGATAGATGCACAGGCAGGGCAGCACCAGCGATGGTCGGGTCCGCCATCTCATCAGATGAGATATATGAATAACGAGGCCACGGTCTTTTTTCCCCCCGCGATTCCGAGTCCGACCTTACGTTCCTTTCTAATCTTGACCATTCGTAAACGAATGCCATGGCCAAGACGTCCGACTTCTTATTTACTTCCACTCGACGCTCCAAGTTGGCTTGCCCCGTCTGAAGTTGATGACCTCGACGCCCGGCCCAGTGACGGAGTCGGTGATGACCTCCTCGCCCTTGCGAAGCGTAATCCGCTCGTTCTTGGCATCATTCACGCCGTAGAATGCGCGCCCGTAATCGCAGAGGAAACCCTGTAGGACGTCGGGAGTCACGTCCGAGGCCGCGATGTCGCCGCGGTCGATAGCCTGTGTTGCTCGGAGTCAGGTGGTATCAATCTCTTCGTGGACGATGTTAATGAATAAATGGGGCTTGGGGGGCGTGTTCTAAGAACGAATGGCGTCCATGATGAATTCATTAAGGGGATTGTACGCATGCCGAGAACGAATGGATGAAGAGTGTAGGAAACTGCTTACCTCTTCGAGGGCTGTAAGAACGAGCTGGCACGCACTGTAATCGTGAATGTTAAGGCTATCTTCCGTATAACGCCTTTAAAAGGATCTGGGTGCTGCAAAGTCCGCCAAAGCCCAAACCATGCTTGACGGTTTTGATGTTCAATGACATAGGGAATGACGTACTATGGCTGGGTGAAAACACCGGCAGGCGTGCTGCCCTTCCCCTTCTTGGCGCTGTTGTCGTGAGGCGCCGAGTCCGTCCCCAGGAAGAATTTCCCTCTGCTGTTGACCACTGCATGGAGCAGGGCGCGTCGGTCGTGCGGGAGCTGTTACTCGAGCACGTCAGGCAAACATGACAAGGAGTCTCGCCTCAACAAACTGTCCGAGCAAATCGACTCCACTCGCCTCGAGTCTACGACGGCCGGACAAACACTGCGAGGCAAGACAGTCCAGGAAGGTGGGACGTAACGTACCTTAGCTACCGGTTTGCAGTAACAGTACTACCGGGCCTAGTGTCAGTCCATGCTGAGTATGTACCTCTGAACACGATGCTAAGCTTACAACGTCGCTGATGGCATCGTCGATTAGAATGTAAAGATGGTGGCTTGTAATGGTTCCGACCACCGTGTCGCCGCAGCTGCGGACTGCCTCGACTGCGTCCTTGGTTGTGCAGTGCTCCAGCACGATCTGGGAGAGAGTTTGTTAGGAACTGGTGTGCATGTAAGTGGGCCTTTGCCATTGATTATACCTTTAATTTGGGGAACTTCGCATGGATGCTCTTCAGCGTGGGCAAGAAGCTGACTTCGGCGTTGAGGATTGTTATGCCCTGTTTGTGACTGAGATTCGTAGTCAGTATTGCTCTTTGAGGTCAACCCGAGTGCCAAATGGATTGTGAGGAATAAGTCGGATGATAGACAGTCCACGGACGCTTCAGTAAATAGTTTATGCCCATGAATAGATAAAGGGGTAGCTGGGAAGTTCCTTACTCGGAAGGGCACTCGCCGTGCAAATTCAATACCTATAGCGCCTACAATTAGTTTCTGAATCCATATCTTCACACATATCCTCAAAGAGTTCTCTTGTGCAGTTTGGTCAGAAGGGCTAATCTGATACCCATGGGCATTGCTTACCAGCCCCTCTTCCTCCATAGCCTTGAAGACTGGGTAAAATGGCTCATATGAAATGACTCCCGATGATGAGTTTGTCGTTACACCTAAAGCTCAACGTCATCAAAGAATGTCACATTTAGACAAATTTCAATTTTGCGAAGGGGCCGTAAGAATGGGTCATTTCGGGACGTGTGGCTATGCGGAATAGGATATCAACTAACCTGCCGGGTAAGACTTAATACCGACTATCCCTGCCTTCTTTGCCTCACGCACAACCTCAGGAGTGATGCTCTCGTGCAGGTAAACTTCCACGAGTCAGCACTCTGTATTAGAAGCCAGTTCTCCTCCTAGTCGGTCACGCTGGCAAAGAGCGTATGGAGATAACGGAAGGGGAATTCGAGGAAAGTCTGGAGGACATACTGGCGAGTTATCAGCCCATCAGTGCTTATGTTTGACAACCGATTTTGAATTCCGGGACATGGATAGTTCGGTACTTACCGGGTCATTAGGTAGTCGATGCTGGAGTCTACGGCTTGCAGCCGGGCTTTGTAGTCCAGTGCCATCTGCATCACAGCTCGGAGTCAATAATTATCCAGTAGCTACTCTGGAGAATGGTGAAACCTAGAGAGGATCGAAGGGTGTCTTAGAGCCCGCTAGAAGAACTCGGAACTAACTGAAACCCTTGATGCTGAAAACATGCTCTTGAATCGGTCGTGGGATGTAATCGAGTACAAGTGGGCACTCACCTTGACGGTTGTGACCGGCGGGACCAAGTTCCTATGCAGAAGGTTAACACTTAGACGACTTCATAGCATAGTTTGGAGAGGCTGTAAAGTCATAGAAATGCTCTAATTGACTTGGTTATTAAGGCTCACTTACGGCATCACGTATACCTGGTTAACACCTCCTTGCCGGATAGTGGGCACGACCGCAACGGACATATCACCATCACGGAGATGTACATGGAAATCTGCCCTACAAGAATTTAAGTCAGACCATATACCTTGAAATGCTTCAGCGATCGGGTCCGGCTTTGGAACCTATTTCAGGGCGCACCGCCAAAGATGAGTTCCATCAAGCACGTTCGCTGTTGTCTCAGCAAACGGTGATTGGCAACAATTCTGGAATTGCTTACGCCGCGGGTAACTCAAGAGATGTGAACGAAAATGCCATTTTGATGGTATCAATAGCCCCTGGCAATAGAGCGTGCCTGTGATGAATGTCAGTCGGGGTCTCCTCACTACAAGGAACCTGATAATAAGTAGATCAGTTTCTTACTTTCCGGAAGTATGCGCGGATTGGCAAACAGGAATAGTCTGCCTTAGGGTCTGAATGTTCGCTTCCCTCAATGATATTCAATGTCTGCCTATCTTCGAAATACCTCAAACTAATAAGTCTGATCTGCGCTGGTGGAGGTTACTCCTCAACCTCGAAGTTTCTTTAGCCCGCCCTTAGGTAGTAGGTGCTGCGCCACAGTAATTAAGCCACACCCCTTTTCCTGTGGCACGCTTAACGGATTTCTCCTTTTCTATTCTGATAGTATCCACTCCATTCGGCCCCTGAAGCTCACCAGCTTTCAAATTGGACTTGCAGCCACTCGAGGGAATCTACCAATATAACTCGACCTGCTTTCTATCGCATTACCCACCTGCACAATATAGCTTATGCAAGTGGTTATATGGAAGCCTGAGCGATAATCGGCGCTCGGCCGTCCATTCGAGCCTTGTGATCTAGTATTCAGCTTGCCATAGCAGACAATAGGGTATCTTCTCGCTGGATTGAAGACAAACACCGATCCTGCCCGTTGACACCCATGCTCAGACCTGGTTTTCAAATCAGTTGCAAATTATCATACTTTAATCCTTCCAGCATGGAGTTCCTACGTAGCATATTGGCTGCGATCGGGGCTTGTATTGGGTGAAGACAGCGGGCTTAGCGATCATGTCATCGGCTTCAAAAAGGGGCAGGTTGGTATCCTAGCCAGTGGCCGTGTTTGAAGCCACTGCGTGCACAATCTCATGCTCATCTAATATTCCACCGAGATCCGTAGGGAAGTCGACGCGTCTCAAACGTACACAGGATCTCCAGGAATATCCGTCTGGGTAAAACGGCCGACCAAGTTTAATCCATAAAACTCACATATCTTGGAGACGAGGCCAATTTGTGCGATTAGGGGCTGGAAGAGTGCGTCATTTTCACTGGGACCGCTAGTTACCTCGACGTATTATTGCACGTGAAGACATAGAGACTAAGGCGAGCGAGCTGAGATGCTAGCCGCATAAGGAAATTCGGCTCCGTGTTATGCAGCGTAAGGTATCTGGCCGTCTTGAATGGGTCGATTTTGGGTGGCCGTCTTTGATTCGGTTTTACGCGGTCTCTACAAGGGCCATCGTGGGTTGCCGACACTCTATGCCTCAAGTTAGTTCCGTGTCCTTTGATAGTGCTTCCTCGTGAATACAAGCCCGGATACGACTTTCTAGAGTTGGACAATTATCCGGAATCGTGTCATCGAGGCCCTTTCGCTCTAGTTCCTTCTGCGAGCTATTCCTTCCTCCTTTGTATAACCGAAGAGATGTTGAGCCTGTAATAAGTATATCACGATCGGCGATCCAGTGGAGTCAAGGGATCGAGATGGTCGTCTTACTCGCGGTGAGCTTGACCGTTACGATTTCGAGGCGGAACTTTGTTAGGCTTCTTTCTACCTAGTGTGTGTCGATGTCGATGTTGAATAAGGACGCATGCATATGCCTCGATCGTGGGTAGAGGACAGAATATCGTCGGCGTAGGTATATCATTTAGCCACACAACTCCGAATCATGATAGACACCTGTAGGTCCCCTATGCTTTACAACGATCAGATTTCTGACGTACAGATTATTTAGATGACCATGACGTCCTGCCCCGTTGTTCAATGGCCTTACAACATAGGAAAGAATGGCGGTTGTCACCACCTAGATGTTCTAGAAGGACACATGGAAAGCACGTCCGAGTCGTCCGGCTCCGTGCACATCACGACAGCCAGACAGGAAATGGCATTTACAGGTCGTCAGCTTCCTTTCAAGCGCATATATCCAGGCTGGGACTGCAGTCATTCGGCATGACATTCACGCATCTCTGCGTTCTACTGGCTCTACGGCTCACTTCAAAGGATATCCATTCGCTATGTGGCTCTGAGTTGGAGCTATACTCATGTTTCATTAGAACCTATCTCTGTGACACTGTTCTATAGACTTATCCACCTCCTCACGAGCCCTCTCACCATGTTACCGCCCTTTGGCTATCATACCCATTACCTCGACCTGCTCCCAGCCTCGACCGCTCCCAGCCTTGCCCCCCCCTACCCACGGCCCGCAAACTACCAGAATGGGCGTGAAATATACTTTGTTGACCTCCTTTACGCTGATATATGCACTTGGACACTATAGACGTATGAAGTTACCCGAGTTATAGCTGTTTTGCCACTAGCTTATCCTACCTAAATACTTAATGTCCTTTACTCTGTCCTTCTTCTATCCTCCTACTCTTCCTTCTCTAGTTACAGCTTCCTGATTATCGTCACCATGCCGTTTTCACGTACTGCAACAGCGCTCGCTACCCTTGGTAGTTCCACTCCTGCGTCGACCCGTAAGTAATGGCCAACTATGATTATACTACCTCCCTCTCTCCTCACGCACGAGTGCATATATTATAGTTAAGCCCAATTAGCAGCTTCTACCCCCCAGACAGATCTCAGAGCTTCCTAGTGGTTGTCGCTTTGTCCCAAAACGGCAACCACTGACTCTAGACGATGTAGGGATCTTATCCAGGCCGGTGGTTAATGTCCACCAACCTCCTTCCACGCCTACGGATAAGGGTACCCATGATATAAGATGGGAACCATGCCCTGTTCGATCATCGCGTCGCGGTGCCCACGGGTTCAATGAACTAAGGTGGGAGCCACGCCCGACGTGCTCTCTTTCGCTTCTCTCGACTCTTGCTGCTCGTCAACTGTCAACGCCCATCAACCCCGTTCGGCAACGGCTCCAACGCGTTGCTAATTGGTTTGTGGATGCATCGCCAATCGTCTCGGACAACTGCCCGCCTTCCCTGCCTGACACTGTGTGGTCGCCTGATACCTCTGATCTCACCTCCGTCAGCCTAGGATCCCCTGGCTCTTGTGGACGACGCATCCCGAAATTTGACGTTGAACGTGAGATGATCGACCCCGAATTCACCGTTCCAACCTGGCCTTCCTCTGTTTGGTCCGGCTCAGCCTCCAGCTCGTCTTCGCATTCGCACTCTCTTCTGCGACCAGACATGGTGACGCCTTCCCGGGCTCCCTCTCGGCCAAGTAGCGTCTGGTCTCCGTCTCCTCCTATCGCCGACGATGCTGTTTGCTCGCCAATTACCTTCCGTCGTCTTCGTGGTGTCGCGCCTTTAACATCAGCATCAGTGCGCTCCAGGGTGCTCGCTTCGGCTCCTAGGCACACCGCGCCTCAATACCCTTCCCCCTTGAAGCACTCTTCGTTCGCTGACCATGCTCGACAGTTTCGGATAGCCGCCCAGCTACCTCGCAGGTATCTCGGTGCTCGGCAACGAGCTTCTCCTCTTCCTTTTAATGACAGCCTCCCGGCTGCTGTCTCGTCTGTTCAACACGTTCCTACACCTCCAAAGGAGATGTATTCGCATTCCGTCCGTAATGAACCGCCTTCTGTCACTCCTTCATTTGCCTCACTTTATGACTTCGTCCACCGGGATGATCCAACTACAGCCATTCATTCGCCCACCAAGGGTGACAAGCCACTTTCTGTCACTCCTTTGAAGCCCTGCCAGGACTCTGTCCGCAGCCATGTTCCATCTATTGTCAATCCTTGTCCATTCTGGGAGTCTGTGTCTGACACCCCTTCATTCTCGTCGCTTGGCGATGACTACGCCCTCGGAGAACCCTACCGAGTCCAGGGACACAAGCCCACTCCAGCCACTCGTCCGTTCCAGTCGTGTCACGATTTCGTTCGCAAGAATGTTCCAACTACAGTCATTCCTTCACAACGTCCCCGGCCCTGGAGACGCCCTGATGGCAAGAGCCATGTTCGGGCTCTGCTTAGAAGACTCGAAGAAGAGCATGAGACCACGGTTAGCTCAACATCCACTCCGGCAGCGTCCCCCGCCAGCCAGCCTTCTGTCGCACCTCCTCGCAGCTCCTCTGCCAGCCCTCCGTCTACGCATCTTGACCATCCAACTATTGTCATTCCTTCCCCGTTGCCATGCGATACCCAGACACCTTCTATCAGTCCTCCTAGACCGCCTTCCGCGGCTACTCCAACTATTGCCATTCGTTCTCCATCGCCCTGCGAGGTCTCCTCACCTGTTGTCACTCCCTTTCGACCAAGTTTCAATGGATTTCCAACTATTCCCATTCCTTCCGAGTTCCCTCGGGACCATCCGCCAACTGATGTCACCCCTTTAGCCCTGCCGGATGCTGTCCTCTGCCAACTGGAGCCCGACGCCCGTCCTCCAATCCAGCATTTTTCTCAGTGGGCAGTCCCTTCTTTTGAGCCACCGTATCCGCCGAGGACGTCATCCCGCTTTGGCTGGAAATCACTCGTTTTGTCTATGGCCACAGCCACTGTCACTGTCGCCATTGGCGTCGCGACCTACTCTTGGTTCTCCGGCTGAACCCGCACTCGCTCTGAGATCTGTTCCCTCAAGGCAATTGCACTCGTTTATACTCACGTTGGTTTCAGTGCAGGTTTTATTCGGGCCATTGGCGGCTCACTTCCGTTCACATTTAGCAGTGCTTACCACGATGTTACTTCTGGGCTGGACTTGGATGGATCTGGGGCTGGGCGGGGGTCGGGTTTAGTGGGGGTCCGGGTGGGGCGGTTTGGACTCGGAATTGTGTACATAGCTTAGGTAGATGGCTGCCCGGGGACGGTCCCCGGGCAGTCGGGCTCCGAAGTCGGACTCCTGCACGTCCCCGTGCGTGGTAGCCCGGGAGCTGGACTTGTCTCGACGAGTTCCAGCTGCTGAGCAGGAGACGCGAATATATGAGGGGGCTGGGGCCCCCTCCTGTTCCTTCTTTTGCCACCGTGATATCAAGTAGGTTTTGGAGGCAGTGTCCTCCCCCTAAGACCGCTAATATTAGACAGTTTAGATAGAACACAATCCAATTTGCTTTCTTGCCTTCATGTTAATAGTTGTCTCTCCGCGTGAACTACGGTGTCCTTGGCCCCTACTCCGGCGCTCATTAGACTGATCGCTTGGAAGGCATTGGTTTAAAAACGTTAAAAGGGACATAGGACGACGGTAGTATTCCCCGAGTCGATGGGGGCTTGCTCATAGCCCTTGTGGGCTTGGACGTTATCTACAATCTCGTAGTTATCTTCGCGTGCCGTAATCTTGTGTTCCGCGAGTTTTCTAGCGTCATTCTGAGCCAGCAGAAACTCAACGGAGTGAACTGTTTCAGGCTCTGCTCTGTCGTGCTTACCATTCCAATTCAGCATAACCATACCATCAAGTCTGACAACAAATCGCTGAAGCTCTAGTCCAAATCGCTGGATCAGAGTCCGAAATGTACACCAGGGTTCCGAATTAACCGGATTCATCATTACGAACCACTTCATAAGGGATTATTAGGCACCTCGGCCACTGTCGGCGTGGTAGTATCCATGAGCTCGATATATTGCTGCTCCGTCGGTAGCTCGGCGGGCCTGAAATAGCCGGGACCCAGCGTGCCGCTGTGGGCCGACGGCGCCGACGGCGAGATGGTGGGGGTGGCCGTCTGCTGCCTGTGTTTGCGCCGCCGCCGCCAGAGCACCCAGGTCGCGAGCGCGATTAGCGCCACCCCCGCCGCCACGCCGACCCCGATTCCTGCCGCGGCACGCGCGCCGTTGCACGAATCGCCGTCTCCGTTGGTCGGCGGCGTCGCTGTTTCCGGGGGGTGCTCTGTCTGTGGCGGGTTTTTCCACGTTAGCATCCGGGGAGACACTTTCTTTTTTGGCCGGCGTAAAATCCGGTCGTCTTCCCTCCTATTCGGCGTCGAACCTAAGGAAGAGGACTGGGACGTACCGGCGTGTATACCATGGCGAGGGCGAACAGGTGCTGATGGGGCAGCAGCGGCCGCGTCACGACTTCTATACCGTTGTCCCTGAGGTCGGTCAGGGTGATCACGGCGGTGGCGTCCTCCGTGCTCCACCTCGAAGCACAGCGGAACATCTCGCTGTGCCCGCTCGGCCCAGGTGGCGCCGCGCACGTGAATTCGTAGACGCTGCAAGCGAGGGGTTAACCTAGGATCTCCTTTCCCGGCTCAGTTCCCAATGCATTCTACCCAAATCCTCGAGAGCCGGACGTCCTCCTCTACCCGCCCAGCAGGGGCAGTTGCGAGAGTGCGAAAGAAAAGGAACTAACTCTGGACAGCATGTCACGGCCTCATCCTTGCACGCCGGGGTGTAGTTCGGGGGGCACTGCGTCCCGGCGTACACCACGTCGGATTGCCATGTCGGCGCTAGGCAGTCGGTCGTCTGTGTCGGCCCGCCCAGGACCGTGCGCATGTCCGAGCTCCGGGAGTCGGGGTGGTACTGCCATATCCAGAAGTCGGTGGACCGGAGGCAGCCGGGCGCGGTGGGGGCCCAGCTCCCGGGTAGCGTCTGCGTCGGACTACTCGTCGTGATCGTCGTCATTACAGATGTAGCGGCAGCATAATACTACCAGACATGTACTCGTCGGTGGTAGTAAGAAGGCAGGCAACACGCCAGCACCGCGCGCGCAGGGCGGCTGGCTTGCGTAAAGTAGATATACGTACAGCGCAAACATGCATTACCGTATGTTGTCCCTGTTCTTGGCCGATATTGCTGGCGGCGAGGCCCGGCACCTCTTGGCCCCAGTTAACAGCCACTCATCTGCTTGGGAGTCACCTCAGCTGGCTCAGGCCTCCGCTGGCTCGTACTCGAGTTTCTCTAAAGCCACCTACGTACCTATTCACAACGCTAAAAATTAACGATCCAATCCCAATTCCCCCTACCGAATTAGCAAAATCCGATTTTATGATCATATTAGCAATCTTGTAATTGCTAACGAGCGGTCTCGTTTGGAAGATATGGTAACCTATTGCTAAGGTAACAATGACGTACGAGCTGGCCTACTATATGGTTACTAAAAATAATCAGGGCAATCTGCTCAGGGGCCACAAGGCGCTAGCACTAACAATTTTCCTAAAGGAGCTCGGCCTAAAGCGGAAGCCAGTCAGCGCTGCAACATGCTGTAGCCTCCTAGAAGGCTCACTAAAGCCCCATTAAGCTGCGCTACTTCACAGAAACGTAAGTGCGAAGGTGTTGTAAATGTTGGCGTCAACTATTGCTGTCCTTTTCTGCCATTTAACACCTCGCTTTAGATTGCAGGTAATGGTATTGCGAATCGGCAGCTAGCCCGATACATAACGTCTCGGTGCGCCGAATGCAACGTCGCAATTTGTAATAATGGCCGGTATTGGTACATGTATCGTAGTGCAGAAATAGGTGTGGCTAAAGGTAGCTTTTCCTGCGGAAGATGATTGGGACAATGTGGCGAATAAAAGAAGAGTGCCGCCCACCTTCAAGTAAGTTGTCAGCGCAAACGCCTCGTGGCCGCCTCTAAGCAGATATATCGTCTTTTTCCCAATTGCGAGCGGCTTAATTATGCATAAAAAGAGACTATTTATGCAGCTTAAATTACTGCCCAATGTGGGGAAAGTGCTGTGGATCGTAACGTAAATGCAGATGCAGATGCAGGTATATAGGGAAAAGATATATCTGCAGTCGCGACTGGGCGAGGGTAAACGGCCCTTGTCTTTTAGATGTTATAAGGCGCGAGCACTAACGATTTTTAGCTGCTAACCGGCAAGTTAGCTGAAATGGTAAGTATCCGCCTCTCAAAAAGTTATAACGTTAATCCGTCTGCCACGGCCACCTGCAGCAGCTATTAACAGCGTTCTTTTACCACCACCTTTGCTATCGGCCTAAAGAACTTGCTTATCCTGTATAGTAAGTCTTCCTTTTTATTCCCAACCTTTGTTTTAAATCTTTTAATTGCGTAGGGTCGAGTCAAAACCCTACGATACGGCTTCGACACACCCTACAACATATTGACGCGCCCCGCGAGACGCCCCGCAACGCGCCCCTCAACGCGCCCCCAACGCGCCCCCAACGCGCCCTCCAATACGTCCTACAAACACGTTCCCCGACGTATTTTGCAACGTATATCTTCAACGTATTAAAGCCGGACAGGAAATGCTCGCATATTTGGGTTAAAAATTTGGTTAATAATCGTTTTCTCGTCGATCAGCTTTAATTCTTACGAATCGGGGGTAGTATTAGCTGGGACGCGTTAGAAGGTAGTCGGTCGCGGACAGGTTAGGAGGAAGAAATGGCAATATGGCGTCCGTAACAAGCCTTTATATAATGCGTGCATTTGTTACAAAGCTGTAGATACGGTCAATGAAAGGGAGTACGGTTGATTTAAATCAATTGGATGTGTTGTGGTTAAGTTATTTGGATTGATTGTTGCGAGGTGCCAAAAACGGCTCGCTCGCTTGTTTGGCTCGTTCGCTTGTGTGGCACGTTACTGGCATCTTGGGGCCCTCTATATCGGATAGTACCTGTAGGAGCCACGGTGATTCGCTTGCGGTACTATGGTATCAGCCGGAAGTTTTACCGCGCTGTCAGGTAACAGTGGATCGTACTAGTAGTCACGCTACCTAAATTCGGTGTAGCTTTTACATGGGTTAATCGCAGGTACATGCGAAAAGTTGCAGCCCGTTTGCATCCCCTAATCCAAGGTAGGTTATTATCCAGTGGGTCTCCCAGTTAGAATACCTATCAGTTTGATAAGACTTATCCACAACACCATAGTACGGGGTGGGCTCGAAAGGACTCCGGAGTTTTAACTAGACTTCGTACGAATTACTAACCCCGGGAGTTCGCTTCAATCACATTACTACGAGCGGCAACCACGCTCTCCAGAGGGTCGTATCTGATTATAGTGGGTTACCAGGCCACTGCGACGTGATTAGCGACAGATTGTCGCATAGAGGACTGAGGCCGGTTATGCGGAGGTTCCCGCTGGACGTGGAGGGCAGTCCCCCTAGTCGGGCCTATTCCACGAGCGTCCTGTGTAACTCGCCAAAAGGGGCAGGGAAGGGACATTGAGGATCCGTCAAAGCCAACCCAACCATATCAGACTCCGGCAAACGCTAAAAGGGGGGGTTTAGCGCCGCTCTACGAAGAAGGGAAGGTTTACGTAGGTAAGGAACTCGTGGCTCGCTTTTGGGTAGCGCAACTTATGTTCATCCGTCGGCAATGTCTTCTTGTGGGATATGCGAAGACGCGATGTCAACTCATTAGACCATGCATGAGGAAAGCCTGTTGCGGTTCGAGGTCGGAACGATCTGTACCTCGAGGCGGGATAGCTAGCAATCTCTGATATCCGAAACATCACTCGACGTTTCAAAAGACCCTTGAGAACATCCCCCAGGCTTCTTCGCGGGGATGGTCACAGGGTGGTCTTTGTCAGTGACCGTCATGCCCGATCTTGAGGTGGGTGATTCACCGAGTTGAGTAACTAACCTGATGCAGAGGTGGTCGAAGAGGCGATACGAGACGGCAGTAGTGTAACACTGTCAGGGTTTATAACAGTGATTATGTATGGGACCCTGACATCACACACTGAAGCATATAACTGAAGAGGGATGGTATTTATCAGGTTGGCCTCTAAGAGGTTCTAGATAGAAACGGAGGGTGGTGAAGCCTCCTTATATCCACATAAAACACCCGTAGCCAAGAGAAAGCCGTACCGAGGATGCGATCAGCAGTCTCCACCAGTAGCAGTGCCGCCTAAGCCAAGGCTTAGCTAACGGACTTAGTCTTCAGCTAGGTCTGACATTATGACAATAGTTTTCTTTCTTATTTTTCGTAACGAGATACTCCACAAGAAGTCGAGTTCTAGCATGCGTTTTCAAGTGGCAGAGCCGCCATGGTGAGCACCACGTTGTGTTAGCGGACATACGGATCCCTCGTGCGATGTCCTCCGTTGCTAAGACGTAAGACGCGGATGGGACTGGCTTGCGGACTGCCTACCTGGTGGGTAGGCTTCGGGCATAGTGATCGTAGATGGTGGTAGGAAGGTATATGGTGAAATAAAGCTGCAGATTGTTAACAACAAAAAGCTCAATAGGTACATTGGTTAGCACACCACCATGTTATGCTCGACGGTTTGGGCCCATTAGATTAGTTGTAAGTTCCTATCAAGACCCGTGGAGGTACTCTCGGTGAATCCAGGACTGGGTATTAAATTTTTTTTCTATGGAGCTACTTAACATGTGTTACAATGAGACTGGTCACGAGAAAAGGCTCCCTAAGGTATGGGAAACGTAAATTATCCTGACTAACCTTGGCTTTACGGAGCAGTGGCCAGAAAACCTTATATATAATATGTGATCCCCGGAATAACGTTATTCCGGGGTAGGCTTTGCAATGGGTACCCACGGGTACCCACACACCCACCCACGACCGTGGGTGGGTACCCGTGGGTGGTCTTGGCATTTTGGCAAAAATACCCACGGGTACCCACCCACGAATTTGTCCACCCACGGGTACCCGTGGGTGAAAATTTCGCTAAGGTTAGAACATAACGAATTAAAACTCTTTCTTGTTCTAATAGCAATATCAT
>QJNY01000154.1:0-151447 GCA_004155945.1 Monosporascus sp. mg162
AAAAAAAAAAAAAAAAAAAAAAAAAAAAAAAAAAAAAAAGACTTACCCAGTACCTAATTAAGTGGAAAAACTACCCAAATTCCGAAAACACCTGGGAACCTACAAAAACTTTACGAACGCCTAGCGCCTCCTAAAGAACTTTCACCAGCAACGCCGGAAACGCCAGGGTTAAAAATATTCCAGTTTAGGATACCAAAAAACGGCCAGTTAGCAGGTAAGGAGGTTTACGCTAACGTAACCTCGGCTTCCAGCTGTTATTGCTTTCGTTCCAAACGTTCGAATTCTTCCATCGCTTCCGTACCTTTAATACCTTTACACAGCATTTCGATTTTACGCTTACGCAAAAGTTTCTTTTAATTTCACAAACGACCTAAACGGCCGAATAATTCGTTTAAATATTATTAAACCCGAAGAAGTTCCTCCTTAACAAAACATTCTTAAAGTTCGATACGGTCCTTTTCAGCAACTAGCCTACTATGCTCGACTTCGGAAGGCCCGAATAGGTTATAAGAACCACTATGTTCGGTACAACACGCGCACTTGCCAGAATCGTGATAAGCTTTGTAGGTCTTTTTCTCGGATTTACAACGGAAGCAAAAAAAGAGGACATATCAAAACCAAAATTATTAATTCTTTTAGATAAAATTAAAGCATTATTACGCTTACGGGATTTTTACTTTTTAATACGACTTAATATGGCGGTTAAATAACAAAAGTAATATGTAAAAGGAGAAATTATTTACTAAACTAATACGACGAACAAATTAATCTTTAAGGGCAAAAATCCTAGAAAAAAGGAGATCGTATTATAACTAAAGGCCTTAATTCGAATAATAAACGGTCGGAGGTTATGGAACATACCCCCTATATAAATTCCAAGGTTACGTAACGGGCTCGATAAGCTTACGGCGTTTGATTGGCGAAAATATATCGAGGCAGTCGAGCTGGGGAAACGGCTCGATGGACTCGAAAAAGCTCGACCACCGGAAAAAGGATCGAGCCGGTTCGAGTGCCTTAAGCCAAAACTAATATGTATACGTTCATTATTTCCTATAGCCTAAATAGCACCAGCTTGCAATATAACTTGGTTACCCAGATCTATATCTGCTATTACCAGACGTAATTATCGCTTTATTGCTCAGATTTCTACGATACCACTACTAACATAAATCGTACGACTTAGATTTAATAGTTGGTTAAGCCCATAGCCGTCACAGGGCTATAAAACGTTTTAATTAGGATTAATATAGTCCTACAAATTATATCCTTTGGCTTTGGTTTTGAATTCGTCCTTGAATTTGTCCTAGTCCTTAAGGCCGGTATAGATGATTGCGGACGTCGTCGGTACGGTCGTTATTATAACCAATAAGTATACAGATAAGGCGACCCCCCCACCAACGCTCCACCCCATCAACGCGCCACCCCACACCCGTGTTGCGCGTTGATCCACTTACTGATTTCTTTCCTTATAAAAGACCTCTCATCAACGCTTTAGAAAATTGAAAAAATTATCTTCTTATTCACCAAAATCTGCGCTTTCGAACGATATGCAGCTTTCAGCTCAATTCCGTACGGCGCAAGCGATTAACGAAGTAAAGCGTAGGAGATTCCTGCGTTCAGCCTCTAAAAGATACCAGGTCGACAGACGATATATAACACGCCGTATCGAAGGCGTACCGACGAAAGAAAAGGTTAATAAGGCTCGTCAAAAGCTATCACAAGTCCAGGAGGAAGCTTTAGCCCATTGGGTCATCGTATAGGGTCAATTAGGCTATGCGCCACCCCATTCCCGATTTCGCTTATACGCACAGCGCCTCCTAATCAACAACGGCAACCCCGAACGCCTAGGAAAAGGTTGGGTGGCCCGATTTCTGCGTCGCCATCCTGAAATACGGACTTTCAAGGGCACGACGATCGATTATAAGCGTTTAAATGGCGCTTCCCCGGCCTCCATTAACGTTTTATTCGGGCGTTTCGCCCTGCCGGAGGTCAAGGTTATTAAATAGGAAAACCGATATAACGCAAACGAAATCGGAATAATAAAAGGTATAAAGAAAAACGCTTTCGTTTTTGGTAAAGCCTTTAGGAAGTTTATCCTTTTAAAAAATATCTTCAAAAAAGGGTAAATCATTATAATCGTATATGTTAATGCTAACGGACATTCGTTATTACTATTCGTAATCTTTAATAACGTTAACGTATAACAATAATAATTTCCCGATTCGGATAATAAAATATACGAAAACTGGTATTTTATTACTTTAAAAAACGGCTAAACGAATATCGAAATCGGCTTAAAGTAATTTCGCAAAATTTTTATCTTTAATACCAAACCCGAGAACCTTAACGAATAAAGGTTTTTAGTTATCGACGGCCACAATAGCTATATTACCGAAGAATTTATATAAATATACCTTTAAAATAAGATTTATATTATCTTTTTATTTATTTACGTTTTTTATATTTTTTAATCTTTTAATATAAGTATATTTATTACGTTAAAACGGAAGTTTCGTTATTAGTTCCGGAAGCGCTGTTACGGGCGGGTTTCCGAAATTATAAATAAAACCGATTTCCTTTAAACGCTTTCGAAAATATAATACGAAATTATAAAAATTTCGAAATATATCTTAAAAAGTTAAAAAGTAACAGATTTACGTTTTATTAATAAGGCGAAGGTATTAAATAACAAATACGTTAAAAAAAAGAAAAATAATTAATATATTTACCTTAAAATCGATCCGTACCTTATTACGTTTTAACTTTTTTATTTAAATAGCTACTTTAGGTATCAAAATACCTAAATCATTTAAGGATTTGGCCCGGCTCGAGAAATTCCTGGTAAAAGTTAATCCAAGCTACGGAAATCCTACCATACGGCTTTTGTTCCGCAAGTTCGCGAAAGCCTTTAACGAAAAAACGAACAGGCTTTCCGCCGCCGAAGTTCACAATAACTAATTAACTGCAACCCTTAAAAAGGCGAAACCTAAAAAGCGTAAAAAGATACAGCCCGAGCCAAATAAGGACTTCGTAAGGATAATATCGGTTAGGAAGGTAAAGGTAGGACTTGGGGCCTTTACGAAGGGACCTTTTGCTGTCATTCGGCGAAATCAACAGGAAAACGAGCCTTCCGAAAGCGAAGAAGATAGTGATTATGATCCGGAATGCATTATTATGCGTGGCGGTTAGTATGGAATTAATTGATTAAGTGGTTATTGAGATATTCTTAATTGCGCTGAAGGGTTGTGTTGTTGATGGCTTCAAAAATGGGTGGCGCGTTGATGGGGTGGAGCGTTGGTGGGGGGGTCGCCTTAATTGCTACTGATATGCAGCCTATATCGTCTTAGCAACAGCTGATTAATTAATAGATAACCCGAATTAAGCAAATAAGACTTTTAATTGTCAGATATAAGGGATATCAGTTGTGTTGTATTAATTGGCTAGTTACGTATATTCTCGCACGGCGTACTGATCTTTTAAGTAGTCTAGCCACGGAACATACATGTTCCGATCAGAGGGAATCTTATCGTATATGGGTGCTAGCGCACCCCCTGCTAGCTGACAAGAAGGAAGCGGATTGCATTATTGTACGTATGCGTTAGTTTGGAATCAATTAACTAAGTGATTGTTGAGATATTGTTATTTGAACTAGAGGGTTATGGTGGCGATGGCTTCAAAAACGGGTGGCCCGTTGGTGGGGAGGTTGCCTTACCCCCTCTCGATCGAAGTAGGATAACTTTGTGTAACTGTTTATCAGAAATATCCAGGTGTACCATGTACCCCTTTCTAGCCTTCGCGTTTTACTAACATTGCTATTACTATGCCTGAATACGGTAGACTATCGAATAAGGTTACAGGTTAATGTTAGAGTCTGACTCGGCATCTGATTATACTCCTATGCCAACTGCCCTACTTGTCTAGTATTTCTATCGTTGGAACAATAGACCCAGAGACGAGTCTTTCCATGGGAGCTTGGTAAATGTTCATGAAAATCCATTTCATTCGTCCGTCATTGGGTGGCTATTTACATGCAGCTATGATGGCGATCATTATCTACATCATTCATCTAGTCTCACTAAATCTTTTCAGCCCCTTCCATGAGTCAGCCCCAGGCTTCTCAGTGGCACACCCCTAAGCATACCTGAGCCCATGGCCGAACTTGAAAACGGGATCCCGCGTGTCGTAGGGGACATCCTCCATGCTATCCTCGACAGCGACGTCCGACCTCGGCATGTCCCAGGGCAGCTTGCCCTCGGGCTCCGCGACGCCGAACACGACGTCGAGGAAGGCTTCAGTGCTGCTGCTGTAGCTCGCCAACAGCGCCGCGGCTTGCTCGGCGACCTCGGGGATCGCGACGGGGCGGTCGAGGTGGATGTCAACAATGGAGGGCACTACGGCGTAGATCGCGGCCTGGCGCGCGCGCTCCTCAGCCGAGTACTCAAGCGAGCCTGCGTGGAGGCTGGCCTCGAGAACTCCGGAGCGCGGTTCGTATGGGGCCACGAGGCGCAGGAGCGCGTAGTCTGCCTCTTCCGGCTGCTCAACGACGGCAAAACCGCGGTCCTCTATCAGCGCGGCGTTGACGCCCTCGACGTAGAACTTGGTTTCGGCGGGCAGGTCGCGCAGCGGCAGGATCTGGTCTCTGTTAGTGAGCAGCGTGTAGGAGCGGCGCTGCGCCTCGTTGCCCTGCCGCACGAAGTCCTCATTCCCTACGATGCGGCCCGCCGCCTCGACATCTACAAACGGGTTGTCGAATAGTCCGAGTAGGAACTTCTCCCTCAGCAGCTTGCGTACGGAGGCGTCGAGCCGCTCTTCCGAGACAATGCCCTCCTTGACGAGCTTTTGGATAAGGTCCACGCGTGATTCGCCGCCAATAATGTCCGCGCCGGCATCGATGATGCGAATGGTGCGCTCGAGTTCGGTGGCGTCCTCGAGACCCCATGAGCGGGCCGGATGCCAGCCCTGGTTTGCGATAAGATGTCAGCATTTGCATACTCAACGTGGTTCTAGAACTCGCCATCTGTTCAAAATCGGTCTGAAGGCGGTTCTTGAGGAGACAGGGGGAAAGGCTAAATCCCGTTGAAGAGGCCACCGTGGGCGATAACAGGAACAGGAGTACTCACCTCACCTCCGACGAAAAAGTCGGTAATTAAGTTCCAGTCTGCCACGACGATGCCATCAAAACCAAGTTCTTCTTTGAGCAGGCCCGTAACTATCTCCTTGTTGAAGCCGAACCCCACTTCCTCGTACTTCGTCCCAACCGGTCGGCCGTAGGCGGGAATTATCTGTCTGGCACCGGCCTCGATGGCGGCTCTGAACGGTTTCAGGTGGTATTCGAAATTGTCTCCGGGGTATGTCTGGTTCTTCCCGTACGCAAAGTGCGAGTCTTCGCCATCCTCCAAAGGTCCGGAGCCCGGGAAGTGCTTAGTAACAGTGGAGACAGACTGTGGACCGATCTCATTGCCCTGAAAGCCATTGATGTAGGCTATGAGTAGCTCGGCAGTTAAATCCGCATCCTCACCGAACGTGTTGCTGCTACGGGCCCACCGAGCCTCCGTAACAAGGTCAACCTGGGGGTGCAGGGCAGCGCGGAGGCCGATGGCGCTATACTCCTGGCGAGCGATATCAGCGAACTGCCTAACCAGCCCCGCGTCTCTCAACGCAGCCAGTCCGAGCGTCCCAGGCCATTGGGATATGCCACTGTCGGTGGTCTCAGAGTAACGGTGGAGCGGATCCGTCGCCAGCGTAACGGGGATGCCGAGACGCGTTTCGAGCGCACACTTCTGAACCCGATTGTACCACTCAGCTCTTTCAGTGGCGTCCTCGACGGTTCCAGATATGTGAAAATGTGAGATAAAAAACTCTCCGATAAGCGTGTCAGTGCTGTTCCGATGGGCGGCCGCGTCGCCCTCGTCCAGTTCGCCGTTGGGTCCCATGTCGAGTTGCAGTATGAACACTACAGTATCCAAACTGATCAGCATCATTCCCGGTTGAACAAACTGAAGTCTTGTTGTTTTGAAACTAGTTGTGAGGGTTGGTCGCCCTGACAGGCATGGATCTGAAGCAGTAATGATGTTGATTTACATACGCTGCCCGGCCTTCTCCGCCACCGTCATGCGATGGAGAAGATCCTCAACACGTTCATCTACTCCTCGCGAGGCATCACGATACGGTAGCAGGGGATCTGAGCAGAAGCCAGTCGGAAATAATACTGAAAAGACCAGGGTGCACCCCGAGAGGAACCGCATTGTGATCATCGTCGGCTAGACGGATGCTAGTCGTCAGAGGAAGGCTGGGGTTTTGGCGGTATGCCGCTTGTGGGATCGAATGCGGATGATGACTTTCTTATTGACTAACAACAGATTCACCTTTTGATATTTATACTCTGGCAGAGTCGACTACTAGGCCCGGGTAAGGGGACCGAAAAATCTGAAGGCTACTACGCCGCTCTCAGCATACTTTGCTTACTCACATTACCTGGGTAATGTATGGCTCAGGCGGCCGCATTGCACCACAATAGCCCTTGTTCCCAATGCCTGCTAGGTATGTTTGGGACCCAGAAGGATTTTGTCTTAGGTTAGGTCGTACCAAACGTAACAGAATTGCTATGACATCGTTCTATAACAGGATTAGCTGAGTGTCTTACA
Organism: Monosporascus sp. mg162; assembly: GCA_004155945.1. Lineage (NCBI taxonomy): Eukaryota > Fungi > Ascomycota > Sordariomycetes > Xylariales > Monosporascus > Monosporascus sp. mg162. Next base: position 6,645 of record QJNY01000154.1, read on the forward strand.
TGTGCCAGATCACCATTCGCTGACCACAGAGATGCTCTTCTATCATTGAAGTTATCATGAATTCCATCTCCGTTAGTCCCCGATCATCGATCTTTCCTTAGTCCCATTTCTTTTGTGAACTCTCAAATCCGTCGGTTTGAGTGCCTTTCTAGAGTTTCGATAATACATAAACTCTATACTAAACACGAATGCTAAGCGGCTTATATAGCTCAACAGCCGTCATCGAGACCTGGACCACACCGGGAACCCAAATATTTGCATGGTAAGTCCACCTTCTAGCTGTTACTCGACACTTTGGCGGCCTAGGACATTGACTTTCTTCATATGTCTGATCATTCCCTCCTCACTGCGGATCGGAGGCTGATGATAACATTATGACTTGGGAAACTGAGAGGGGAAAGAAAAGGGATTTTACGGTGGTTGGTCAATGGTGAGAGTGATGCCGCCGGCATCGTTAATGACGGCTACTTGGTCCCCGACGGCTGGGTGCTCATAAAGAGAACCTGCATGACACAGATCTCTCGACCGCGCCTACGCGCCCTGGTTGAACGTTCCATAGCCTGCAAGGCTCCAAGGGTTCGCCGCGCGGAGGTTCCGGGGTCGTGGATCCGAGGGTACTCGTGGGTCTAGGCTTTTGGGGCCCCATAGTCCCTAGAGGTACGGGCCGTACAACTCCTATGATGTTACCTTCCTATTGCAGGAAAGACCGCTGCCATTTGTTTGCTTATTTTTAGGCTCGCGGCGTCATATGCAGGACTTTATGAAACGTTGCATATATACTTCGTCCTAGCTATAGAACCTGAGGGACCCGGTTACAAATGCGCACCCAGACCCGATATGCCTAAGTGCCTACCGACTGTATATGTATGTAAAAACTGTCAGATAGCGGGAGAAGGAACATAATGTTAACGAGGCCCCGAGTATCGAGAGCAGCAATTTGCGCGATTGCTTCCTGGTTGGTATGCGTTGATAGTCATACCGTCGAATATCAAGGATTCTACAGCCTAGCTACCCCACGCCTAAGCGAAACTGCCCGTCCTACCCCCACTACATACGTACGGTATGGGCCATGGCACCGAGGTTGTTACCCGATAAGCCGCCTTATGCGGGGACCCTAGCGGGCACTAGGAAGATTAGGTCGGCAGTCTCTTGAGGCTTAAATACAGTCAGCACACTAGCAAGCGCCCGGCTCAGCCTCCTTCTTTTTCCCGAACACATACATATCTTCGCCTTATGCAGTCTCGTATATGCCCGAAACCAATCAGGACCTTCCTTTCTATCATAACAACGTGCTCTAACCCCCCCACCTTAAGGGTGCGAACCTCTTAACAACCGGGGTTTCCAACTTTCCACCTATTAACGCAATCGAAACCCATCTACACGTGGAGTGCGGACCCCGGATCTCCCCCCCTCCCCCCCGGAGCGCGGCGCCCGCAATCCTAGGGAGAACTAATTACCTACTAGTGGTAAGCGTCTTGGCTGCGCAGTAATGCTGAAGTTAAGAAATCTGTTAGCGAGGCAGGCCGCAACGGAGGTGACCCATGAGGAAGGTGTGATTTAGATGTGGCTGCAACAGGGGTAAGACTATCACGTGGGCCAATCCAGTCTGATCGAAACAGGTTCGCCATTGCTAAATGAATGTCGTGTCCTCAGTCAGTGATAGTTAGCGCCGGTCAACGAGTTAGGGCCCTTGTATGTACTAGTAGTGAATGATCCGACATGTATCATTCCATCTTACGATGTCGAAATCCTCCAAAGCCGAGGCTAAATGCCTCGCAGCTTCGTTGTTCCAGGTTAGAGACACCGAAGCCGAACATTCCAGATGGTATGCGACCGAGGTGGTTTTAGTTAACCACTCAATTTGAAGGAGGGGCTTCGAGACTAACCTCCTTCATATCGGAGAACTTGTGCTCACTGACGGGATATGGACTATGTTCGACAACGGCTTAAGATCGGGAACAGCAAATGCCATTCTTGCAGCCACGCTAATCTATACGCTTGATCTGTAGTACTGCTGCCACTCGGAACCATCCACAGCGAAAAGTGACTTAATGCCCACAAAGTCGAGTTTATTCGCGGGTACCCTGACCTCTTCTTCGCGCTCTCTTTCAAGTGACAGTAGCGCAGCGTGAAAGAACTGGACTCAGAAGTGTGCCTGACTTTCCGAATAGGGAGATATCTATAACCTTTTTGCGCGGGCTTGGGTAGTCGAAGCCTTCCGGGACGAGAGGGCCTGCTTAATGGTAGCTCCGCGGTACGCATCATTGACCATAGCTTTCTGGGCGATGTTGAAAGCGAATTGTAATAGGATCTCTGAATATACTTCAGAATGTAGCGCCAAGGATGGTGCTCTGATGGCTCGACTAGCAGACGGCAGGGGGAAAGGTCCTGCAATGCCCAACCTTCGCGTGCTCGGGGACCGAATAAGAGGGTCTTTGGTATAATACTTGCCCGAGAGTCGACTGTTCATCGGCGACGGCGTGTGGAAAAGTACTTCTTCGAATTGGTTACTGGAGGGAAGCTGAGTGCCGTTGTGGTCTATACGAAAGTTGAGAATGGCCATATGAAGCTGATGCATCCAGAAGATCGTCATAGCCCTACAGCTGTTATATATGAGCGCCCCTTGCCAAGTTATACTTACTTATGCGATGTATTTCTGAAACGATCTGGGTCCGATGCCCTCGATGTCACCGCCTGTGGCTCAAGAATATCTCGGCGCTTTCAAATAGCCCTGAGCCATCCTTAAAAGATCTTAGAGAACTAGATATCCGGCTTGCAGGTGGCTCCGATGGTCCCATACCATTAAGTGTCCTTTCCCGAAGGATTTCCAAAACTCAGCCGCACTTAGAATCTCAGTACGCTCTTTCCCAGTTGATCTAGGAGCCCATCATCGCTGGACGTATCCCCCAGACCCTTCTAGAGAGGAAGATGGTTTCCGTTTTTCAGGCACCCAACTTGGCCGACTGATCCAGTATCTAGTCGATATTGTTCGACACCGTATAAAGGTGGGCTCCCTTCCTGCAGCTCAGTCCAGGAGCCGCTAGTATACGCCATTGAATTTTCTCATTGTCACGGAAAAGGGCCCCCCTATTGAGCCCATTAGAGCTTCAGGGATCATTCGGAACAACGTTGATCCTCTCCGGAGCCCTATATCAGTGGATCACCCACAACTAGTGGGATCACCGGGTTTCTAGCTTTCTAGATATCAGACAATTATCAATATATCCTCAAGAGCTGTGCATCTGCTCCCTAGTAAGTGTGACACTCATTGTAGGTAGAGAGCCCGTCGTCGAATTTTTGGCCCAATTGTGTTACAGTGCGTACTATGGCATATTCTGCAAGGGAGTCTTGCTTGTTTAATAAGCTCTAAAGCAGTTTTGACCCTAAGTCAAGCATTTATTGTACACGGTCGGGGAGCAACGACAGAGAAGTCAAGGCGGGCCGCATCAGTACAGTCGTGGATGAACAGAACGAGGCTATGTTCTACGATATAATGAATCATTGGGTAAACATCTTCCTGGGCAGAACGCGGCTAAATCCAACCCCCTATTACATCACCAATGCTACGTGATCCGGCATCTTGGTAATGGCGGACGAGGTCAGGATACTGATAAGGAGTCCAAGAAGCGACTGGTGGCGAGAGCGAAGAACGAGCGAAACGCGAATCAGCTGAATTTTACGGGGCCTAGCCAACGAGGGAGAGCTATTAACAACCGCGAGGAGCACGAAACCACCAAACTCCTCAAAGACCGGATGGCTGAGGGCGGAAGCGGCTCTGTAGAGCTGCTCGTTCAATGGGTTGGCAAGGAGGAAGGCACCACCTGGGAGGCCGAGGATGAGATTCAGAAAGGAGCAGGAGAGACGCTATATGGTTACTGGAATTCTCAAGGCTGCCGAGCCAATCTCCTCTTCATGGAACCCAAGAACGCTCCGCCCGATGCATACCACGTATTTAAGTTTTGGACCACGAGAATAAGGGAGAGAGGAGGTTTTCAATTTGAAATTCAGCGGGTTGGTCAACCTGGTACGTGGGGCGGCACCTCGATTGAAGCTGACGCGAAATTGAAGAAAAGAATGTTGTGCTAGCATATGTAGGGATTCTACACTACTTTTGCCAAGACATTGGGTTTCTTGTCACTCTATTCCAGGACAGCGATTCCGCCAGCAGGCTTTAATGACAGGTGGTCGTTAGTGGCATCATGGGCAAAGCAGGTCTCGATCATCTTATAAGAGACCTCGACCAGGAACACCACTTCATTCGTGAACGAGTCTAGACAATCAATCACTGAGATGCAAATAACCTTTTTTTTTTTTTTTAAAAAAAAAAAAATTTTTTTATTAGGCGGCGCTCGACATAAAGTGGTATGTTTTTTAGAAAAAAAATGTCGACTATGGCAAAGAGGCTGTTAGCGGTTAGGCCAAGGTCGCTGCCGGGTTGGAGTGGGTGGATTAAAGTGGGGGCGGGCGGAGGAAGGACGGCATTATGCAATGTAGAAGGTAAGGGGTCCGGCGCCCTTGACCGGTTCCTCGACGGTTGTCCAGGTTGCCGTACGTAGGAAGGTAAAACGGGAAAGTTCGGCGCTTAGAGGAGGCTAAGGCGGTCGCGTAGGGCAGAACCGAGAACGGAATAGTGGGCTGGGATGAGCCAGCAGATACCGGATACTTAACATGCCTACAAGCGGGGTGCTGCTTACAGTTGCAATGCATGACCAGGATTATTAGTGGTTATGGACTGACTTCTCGGCGGTGTGAAGAGTTGCCATTCAGCTTTGTGTCAAAGTAGTTGGCTGCCCGTAGCACACTATTGCTTGTCTGTCTTGTCCTGGGCATTGTTCCGATGAAGCTGGTGAGCCTAGGACCTACTAGTGGAGCCATTGTTTGCTAGATGTTCTCTCGCACCATCCCGCAGCCGAACTCAACCGAGACGTATGGACCCATGAAGAAAGGTACCGGGAGACTTTCCAAGAGGCTCGATCATGAAGGCTGATCCCGGACACGTTGTATAGTGGAGGATTACAGAGCTGGATACCCTCGCTATACCGCGCTCATATCCTCCCATGGCCCATATTTCATGTGCAGGCGCTTTGACAAGCTACGGGCGCGCCTTTTGCTATTGAAGCAGGACAAGCTCGTTGAGCTTGAACAACAACTCGAGCAGATTGATCAAGATGAAGCTAGTCCGCTTTTTCTCGGAAAGAGCCGCATCGATCAGAATTCTCAACGCACAGCACTCTTGCAAGAGATAGAAACAGCCTTGGCTGATTACGGTGTGTAGGATTCCAATCCGCGCTCGGGTTACAGACTGATGTGTGTAGACCAGTTTGTTGAGAGAAATCGACAATGGCTGAGTCTACCACTAGCAAAATCGCGAGATGCAGAGAGCTTGCAGAACTGGGTTGACGGTACTGGCTGTATAGCCAGAGAAGAGACCGAGTATCTCGAGTTTGGTCGAGAACTAGTGTCCTTGGCCACAGTAGCAGATAACGCTCTGCTAAAATTCGAGACTTGGGTCGAGGATAAGTTAATTAAATATGTCACTGGATTCCGAAAGGTATACCAAACTGCTCGTTACTGCCGGACAGGGCTAACTGACTCGTTCCCAGAGGCCTTCTCACGATGTCTCTACGGACCCCAATGTGTACCTGTACTCCGGCCGGATCATAAGGGGAATTGCCACGACTCTGCTCTTGGCACTTATCACATCATTATTACTGGTACCCATTGTGATCTGCAACCTGGTAGACACATTCCTATATCGTATCGTCACAGTTACGGCGTCTACGGTAATTTACTTGACCATACTCTCCATGTTAACGAATTCAAAGAGCATGGAACTCGTCCTCGCCGGCGCAACGTAAGTTCAGAACAAACTGAGAACCACGTCTACTAACTGCTGGAAGATATGCGACCATACTCATTGCGTTTGTGTCTGGAACCAATAATCAGAATTGAGGAGACTCTAGTGGTAAGTATTTTAAAAGTCCTAGCCGAGCCAAAATTCAGGGTTCTACTTCTACAGCTTTGATTATGTGTAAATATCAATGCTTAGGGGAAACTCAGGAACCTAAGTTTTTGGCCTTGTTTCTACAAGTAGGACATTAGCTAACTGGAAAGATAAGGCGCAGCATAGTGGACGAATAGACAAGACAGAAAAAGTATTAGGGTAGGCGTTATTAAGTGGTAACGTGAGCTATTTATACTCCATAGTGAACATATGGTACCCACAGTGGAGCCACCTCGTCCTCGTCCTCGTCATCACTCTCTCCCATCACAGTTCTCGGCATCCTGCTACTTCCTTGGCCCCTTTTGCCCCAGATGTGATCGCCTACATCTGTCATGCCTGGGAGCTTTCCATCGGGCATCCGTCTATCTCTAGCCGTTACCGCCTGAATCATCTTGCGCCGCAGTTTGCCTATTCCCTCTGTTATGCTTTCGTCCTCAATAGGTGACTCAACCGGCCTCGCTTCGCGCTTCTGCCTAACGCTCGCCTTTCGGATCACGCCGCTCGCCTCAAAGACCCAGCGGTCACGAAGTCTTCGACTAGCATTATGCAGTCCCAGACAGACAGACTCATCACTCATGTTTCCATCTCTCATCCCTTCGTAGATGCCCCTCGCCATGTCTACGCAGATGGTGTCGTTCACTTCCCACAGAGTTCCAATGACATGCCGGAATCCGGCTAACTGGCAACCACTGATCAAATGGATGCTTTCGTCGATCAATTCGTCTGCTTTCATCTGTCCTGTGCCGCAGGCTGATAAGTAGGCGAGGAAAGGCGGTTGTTTGTGTAAGTTGATGTTCAGAAGATCGGAAACTCGAATCGAATCTTCGTGCCCGCCTTCCAAACGCAGATGGCTCTTGGAAGGATCTGACGCGTGTGTATACCCGTGCCCTGCAAAGTGAAAGACTCTGCATTCCTGCAGGTGCTTCAAGATTTCTTGCTTGCGATGCTCAGGATCACTTGGTTCGAGTTGCATTGTCCTGCACAGCTCGTCAAGCATCTGCACCTCCTTAATTGCAAATGGCAGTCCGGCATTTCGAATGGCAATCAGCAAGGCTTTGCCTGGCCCGGTAACTTCGAGGCGGCGTCGACGACCGTTGATGATGGCCTTCACGGAGGAGCTGTAGGATGATATGACGCGATCTAGCACACTTTTACCACGCACGCCGTGATATCCCGCTGCATGAATAGGAAACTTTGTCAAATGTCCAGTCGGTATCCACCACACATGCGGCCACTCATTGCCAATGACAGGCTCTGTGAAACCGAGCGCAGTGAGAATCGGGTCCATGGTGGTGTCCCATAGCCACTCGAGACTGTTGCGGCTCCCCATAGATTCTTCCCGCGCTCTCCTTTTAATGTCGTCCCAGGAAAGTCTATCTAATGGCAAGGTTCGAATCTGGTCCTGCTCGACCAATATAGCATCGCAACCTGCCCGACTGACATTAATGATGACAATTGGACCTTGATTGGCTGCGTTCTGTGTTTCTGCCTGACTTGGTGTACCGAATAGTCCTTCCATCCCAGGAAGCTGACGTATCTCATCGATCAATTTGCTCAGCTCGTTACCTGCGTTGTTACGTTGATCTGGATCGGATGAGTCGTCGCTTGAATCCTCATCTGGTGATTGCAATTCTAGGTTTGCAAATTGTTTTTCAAGACCATCATGTTCTTGCAGCTGTTCCCGAAGACTTTGAAAACGCTCTGCCAGGTCTGGGTGGGCCTGCTGGAAGGCGGGAATATCAATTCTCCTCATTTCCTCAAGAGAAGTCCCAAGCACGCCGCGACTCCGTTCGAGTAGCTCTAGTGCGACAAACGGGTTCTTCTTTGCTCTTATCGCTGCAGTCGCTGCGTCTGAAGCTATACCGAATATGAACGCAAGGGAGAATTGCTTGTCAGAGAGTTCCAACGATCGAGGTACCCATCTCGGGATGAGATCGATCAACTGGCTCAAGACTTCAAATGCCCGCGGCCAATTTTCCTTTGCCATTTCACTGTTGGCTAGTACGCGCGCGGCGTAGAGTACTTCTGCGTCTGCCAGATTAGAAGTCGCGGATCGATCCAAAATGCTTCCCAGAATTACATTGGCTTCGGCCATGTCTTCTTGGGAATTTGTTTGGCAGGCCCTCTCCAGTAGAAGGTTTGCGAGCTTCTGCGACCTTCCCGACTGACCGAACCCTTCATTGGGTCGAGCTGCCACAGCTCGTCTGGCGGCAGAGACTGCTTCATCTAAGTCTTTGATGTCGTCTTTGAGGATATATCGGTCATGGAGCATTGATGAGAGATCAGCCAAGTATGTCGATAAGGCGGCGTTGTCCTCGAACACCAAGTCAATCGCTTCCCTTGTGCGTTGAATGGCTTCTTCTAGGTGCTCCTCGTTCCCATTTACCCTATATGAATGTATAAGCTTTCTCGATAGCTGTATTATGTGGTCTGCCCGCTCTGGATGGCCTTCTGGTATTGAACGTAGGACTTCTCTAGAAATTTTCACAGCATTTTCGAGCCCCGTGGCTTTCTTTTGCCGACTGGCCAGCGCATCCATTAGAGTCGCTAGGACTTGTAAACGGCCTGCTCGTTCGGGGTGATCAAGCGGTGTTATATCAACGACCCTCTCAGCAATCTTAACGGACTCTTTCAAGTCGCTCAAGGCCCGTGTCTGAGTGTATCGAAAGCCTAGCGTAGGAGCCAACCAGTCTAGATGTAGGAATATGGAGGGATTCCCTTCTGGTATGATGGAAACCGCTCGACGGACTATCTGAATTGCCTCGTCCAAGTATTCCATTTTCCCCGTCATCACATAGAACCTGTGAAGGCAACTTGGGAGAATGAAATGCGGCTTGCCTATATTGGTAAAGTCGTCCGGTGCTAAGTCGACTACTGTTCGTATCATCGCTACATCTTCTTCAAACTCTGCGACAGTTCCGACGGCAGGAGACCAGTGTAGAAGACTTCGTGCAAGCTGCATCAGTCGAGCGATCCGTTTTGGATGCGTAACAGGCGTCAACTCAACTGCATGTCTCGTCACGCGGATGGTTTCTGCAATGTCTGCTGCGGCTTTTGTGCGCTTGGACCATTCTAACAGCGACGAAGCAAGCTCAGACAGAAGCGTAACCTGTTCTGGGCTACCTGCGGGCCTGGTTTCGATGTACGCCTTTGCGACTTTGGTAGCTTCCTGTTTTGCTCGATTTGCCTCATCGAGGTCCTGCGGCTCCCCCATCGTTTTGTACCGATCGTAGAGAAAACTTCCAAGCCAAAAAAGTCGTTTAGCCTTTTCGTTATCATTTCCTCCCATACGTATCAGCTGCCGAGATACTTGAATCATTTCTTCGAGGTCAGACATAAGTCTTGTCTCTCGATAATGCCATTCCAAATCCTGGAGAAGGGCCGCTGGCCACGCTGGATTCTTCTTATCAATGCTCATGGCTAGTCGCATTGCTTCGATTGCTTCTTCAAGATGGGATATCGATTTTACTCTTACGCAGCGAGAAATACAGCCAGCACGAACGACGGACAAAGCGAGGGGGAGGACCAAGCGGTTATCACACAGCTCAACTACCCGTCGTGCCGCAGCGAGACCTTCGTCTAAGTAGCCGAAGCGCCCTAGGCTCTCGTAAGCAAAGAAAAGAATCCTAGCGAGCTTCTGGAAGCATTCGAGCTCCTTTGGATTCGCAACAGTCGCATCTCTAAGTTTCTGGATTGCTTCCTCGAGGTCGACTACTTTCCTCATTGCCAGATACTTGCCCTCGAGACTGCGAGCAAGGTTGATCATGTAGTCAGGGTGATTAGGGACCATGGAGTCTGCTTCCCTTGCAAGCTGAACAACCTTTTCAATCGTCGCTTTGTCTTTCGTCTGCTCGTAGGATTTACGCAGACCCAGTGCTTGTTTATGTAAGCGCCGAGCCTGGTACTTGATCTCAAGTTGAGTCCATGGCATGGACCATCTAGACGACTTCTGTTTCTCATCCATTTGGTGTTAAGGCAGGTCAGTAGCATTCGCCTTGCGTTGCGTAGAAGATGTCAAGTCAGACTGCTTCAGATCAGGCTCCGGTTATGGGAGGAGGCTAGAGAGGAGAACACTGCTTGTCGAAAATGCTGAGAATAGGATGTCTCCGGTTGGGTAAGTAAATTAGTCAGCCGCAAAGTCCGAGGGGTCGAGGGGCTGTTGCCTAGAAGAAGAATTTCTCCAGCTGCCCTCGCTAGTCATAAGGATTCTAGACATGGGTCGTCGAGACGGGGCCTTAGTTAGCGCTTACAATGCAAGGCAAATGGCATACATAAAGCCATCATCCCGGTCAGAGCTTTCTACGGATTGGAAAGCGAGACTGGCCGCAGGCTCCTCAGGAACTTAATTAATTTTTCCTTAGCACTGCTGTTCAGTTGGCTGCAAAGCCCCATCACTTTTGTCACTCACTGCTTTCATCATGTCTTCCCAGGAGTTAGTGGACCCCCTCTATTTAAACCTCTGCTACGTTGACATGTCACTCTCTAGCGCAAAAAAAGAAGAGCCGAAACTCGTCAATCCAGCCCAAGAACAAGACAAGTCGCTCGCCGCAAACAAGGGAGAGGCTGAGCCTGAGGTCGCCGTTATTGTGGACGAAGATGAGGAAGAACCCAAGATTGTCGACGACGACGACGACGACGACGGCGGCAACGACGAGGAGGAGCCTAAGGTTGTCATAAATGACGATGGCGAGCGTCCATACGTGAAGGCCTACGTGACCGTGAGTTCACCCTCAACGAGCCCTGCCCGAGTCCTAACAAAGATCCATAGAGGCCTAGCTTTCGCGTAGGTGATAGGGTTTACCTGCTCCGCTCAGGCAGAGTACGAGAAGGACCTTATCTGGTTGCGTCTATTCCTGGGCCCGGAAGAGCAACTCTTTGTTTTGAGAATGGTGCGCCAGTGGAGAATGGTCGGCCGGTCCCGGATAGCGGGCTGGAGGCTGTGCAATCGGGCAGACGTCGCTAAAATAAAGCGCGGAAACTTTGTGCCGATTGAATGGAGGATGGTACTTTGGTTAACCCTGGCCTCCACCAATGCATTTCACCTGTCAGCTTCTTCATCGCGCTGTGTCCCGATTGTGCTAAGTGTCGTCAGCTAGGCGTGACTGCATTGTCAATGAGTTGTGCTAATCGCACATTAGTTTTTTAATAGGAGCTACACATTACATTTTTCACACCTGGCAACACCCCGCCACCGTTTCAAACACCTCATAACACTTATTGTTTACCTATAAAGAACTTAACAATTTAAGATTTAAATATGCTTTAACCTGTATTTTAGTCCGTATTAATTGTAGATCATAAATTCCGAAGGCCGTTTAATTTTGCGATTTTTTTTTGAAAGATATATATAAGTAAAGTATGAGATATAGGAAAGGGATGCAACTGCAAAACGAAAAAGGGGGTCGGGCTAGGCGTTCTAAAAGGCTCAGGCCTACAGCGCACCCACATAGCGCTTTACTCAACAACAACGAAAAGAACGATTAATATCTCAACGCGCACGCATTATATCACGAAAACCTTTATATATCTTTTTTCGCTTCAATTAAGGAAATTGGTGTATCGAAAAATATTATAATAGTACGACTAGGTTGTTGGTAGATTTATTTAGGTATTGGTATAGGGAGTCGGGGCGATTCTCATGGTTTCTGTTGCAACGCCACAGATAATTGCGAAATCACTGCAGAAACAACGCGGTCTTTAGCGGGCTGAAAAGCGCGTGATACGGCCCGTCAGGAATCTGACGGGCCGTTTACAGGTGTAAAAAAGTAATGTATGGCTCTCATATAAAAAACTAATGTGCGATTAGCACAAACTCTTGTCAATAGCATCTTAGGCTAAAATATGATCTCCACCTGCGTAAGCGATCGACCGTGTCACACAACCCCTCTCGGAACTCAAGGGGCGGCTGTCCAGCCTACAGCATCGTCAACAAACCTCTGGGCACGTTAACCCATTCCTCACGTTCGATGAAATCCCTGAGACGCCATGGATAGAAAAGGAACACTTGTCAAACACCATGCACTGCTAATCGGCGTCGATGCTTATCCTCAAGACCCTCTAAATGGTTGTGCTGCAGATGTCCAACGAATGAAGGCATACCTTGAAAAAAGCCTCACAACGGTCCAGACATACATCTTTACTGCGACGAAAAGTACGACCGCTGGGAAAGCCCTAGCCGAGAGTCCGGAGTCATGGCCCACATATAACAACGTAACTTCGGCTTTCGAATCAATAACTGCCCAGGCACAAGCTGGCGATTTCGTTTACGTTCATTATTCGGGCCACGGCACGCGCGAACCACCTAACCAGGAGTTCTCGAACGAGTCCACAGGCGACTTAGTGCTTGTCTTGCTCGAGGGAGACAATGGCGACCAAGAGAGCTACATGTGGGGGTCAGAACTGGCTTTCTTCTTGAAAGACATGGTCGACAAAGAACTCGTTGTAACGCTTGTTTTGGACTGCTGCTTTTCTGGCTCAGTCTACCGTCAGGACTCTGATGTCCGCTTCGCCCAATTTAAGCCTGAAGTCGCTGCCAGACATCCTCGCAATCTCGAGAAAAGCCTATCAACACCAGGCAGTACTCATGCGACGCGCGACGTCTCCATGATGCCGAACTGGCTGATTAATCCCGACGGATACGCCATTATATCGGCCTGTGGACCACATGAAGTCGCCAAAGAACTCACCCTCGAGCAGGGCGGGAAGCGTGAGAAATTTGGTGCTCTGTCCTACTTTCTGCGTCTGACCCTGCTTGAATGCGGTGGTGTCAGTAGTAAGCATCAACACATATATTCCCTCCTACGCGCAAAGTTCCGCAAATCATGGCCGAGGCAGAACCCTGTGCTTTATGGGAACAAGCATCGCGGTTTTTTTGACCAATACAATTCAAAACTTGCAGCAGCAGAGATCCCTCTCATGGAGAAGAATGGTGTTCTTCATATACCACTTGGTGAGGCGCATGGAGTCTGTATTGGTGATACGTTCTCTTTGCAGTCCTTGGGCGCACAAAACACGCCCAGCGCTGACACTGGACTTTCTGCTGCAGTCACAGCAACTGGTCCACTGTCGTCAGAGGTTAAATGCCAAGACAGGGATGTGAAGTTAGTAAAGCGCAATTTGTTCGCGAAGATGCTCACGCGAAAGTGCTTGAAGAACTTCCCGATACAGCTCGAGGCGAAACTTCAAAGGCAAGAGGAATGGGTGGCAGAGCTGACAAAAAGGCAACTCGATGTCCAGACTGAAATATCTAGTCGCTTTGCTTCGTTCCAGGTAATGCTAAGCCAGGACAAAGAGTATGAGATTCGCGACGCTTCAACAGGCGCCCAGATGGCTAATTTGCCTCCTTTAATGGAGGGAGAAGCCGATGTGAGCTACGTCTGCGATATTTTGGAGCATTTAGCTCGCTTTCGATCGATACAAGACTTGAAGAACCAGACTCCGGCGTATCTTCTCCCAGGATCGTTCGATGTGCATATCCGAACAGCGAACGGCACCTTCGGCCCTGACCGCGTGATTGACCTAAATGACAACACAATTGCCCATCTCGTCACACAGAATAAGAGCAATAAGCCTTTGTACGCCTTTGCGTTCAATCTGGGACCGCATTGGCAGGTTGAGAACATCTATCGCGGGCCCTACGAAGTCATTCCTCCACAGAACTTGGACATGATGTTCACTGGCACGGCCAAGAGAAAACTACGAATGACGGTTCCTTCGGACTTAAGAGACAGTGGCTCATGCGAAGATATTATAAAGATAATCTTGACCACTCATCCAACTACCTTTGATCTATTGGAATTGCCGGAACTAGGCCAATCAGTCAAGTCCAAGACTGTTCGATCAGGTAACCGACAGGATGCGGTACATGCGCCGGAGGACTGGATTGCGTTTAATTTCCGGATCCAAACGTCAATCAAATAATCCCTATACCTATAAGTAGGGTTTAAGGGGCTTATCATATGTTATGCCTTATCTGAGCAATAGTTGATATCTATATTCTTTCGATCTTTACTTTTATAATTCCATTTACTAATAAAAGCGTTTAATATCTAAGTCGGAACCCCCTCTTACGCTCCACCCCCCCCCCTAATGCGCCACCATTTTCCCGTACAAAACGCCGAAATCCCTACATTTTCAAAAAGCTCTTAAAAGTCATAGACAAGTGGTAAAACTAAAAAGTTCTCATTTTTATTTAGCGATTTAGAAATTGATTACGGAAGTAATAAAGGGAGAAAATAATTAAAATTGCTTATATAATAACGTCTCGGATAAGCGAACGGAACAAACAAGCAAGCGGAACACTTTTTAGCACGTTGCAACAACAAATTCAAATAACTCAACAACAATACATCGCATTGATTCAAATTAATCAGATTCTTTTTCGCTAAACGTATCTATAACTTCTTCACAAATACGCGCATTATGTCCGGGCTTGCCGTAGACGCCTATAATAAACCTGTCACACAACTACCTAGAAGTGTGATCAGTATCCGAAATGGGTTCTTGATTTGCAAGTAACAGTAGGGCGAAAAATAATTTAATAGTTTATTCGTTAAAGAAATTTACGGACTTTTCCTTTAATCGAAAAACGTTACGTTTAATTAAAGATTTAAGTTGATAGCCAAAGAACGAAACTAAGTAAGTAGCTATTTATAAGGAAACATAAAGGTCTTATATATTCTTTTTCTTCAATATAACCTCCGTTTGGTTTCTGTAGTATCTCTGTAGTATCTTTATGATATCTCTATAATATCTCTGTGGTCCCCGCAGAAACCATTCTTGGCACCGAAGTTTACCCGACCTAAATCCATTTCCCTTTTGGTCAACCGCAGATAGGACAGAAGATCCCAATCCGTAAACAAAACTACTTATAACGCCGAAATGTAAAAATAATTCGCCGCGGACTTCGTTTTATAAACGAATTAAAAAAACAAAAAAGATTAAATAAGGAAAAGGAAAAGATAAAATAACGTCGTATAGAAATAAAACGAACGTAGCTTGCTTTAAAAATAAACGCTACGGCGGAAACCTTTATTTCTTTCGATTAAAACGGCGTAAGGTTAAACCTGGATATTAGGCCGCTATCGCCTACAACCTTGGCCGTATTAAAATCGGTCGGTTAGGATTTTGACGGTAAAACGTTTTAATTAGGTCTTTCGCGTTCGTTAAATGCTTAAAGGGTTTCCAAGTATTTTTTTTCGTATAGGTGATCCTTTTATTTAATCAAATACTGGACCTTATTTTTAATTACCCTGAAGTCTATATCCGTTTAACTTAGTACTTATCGTTTTTTTTTTTTTTGGATTTCCAAACTAATTTTTAATGAAATGTTTTTAGGTACGAGTTTAAATAAGGAAATATAAAAAACAGGGTATATTTTTATCGTTTTAAGTAATAATAATCGGTAGTTAATCTTGAAAATAATTTTATTAATTTTAAATAAACCAAGCTTTTTGAAATTAAACTTATTACTAGGTTTTTTTAAGTCAATTTAAGAAATATTCGAAGTTACGTTTTGTTTTCAGCGTAACAGATAAACTTTATTTCTTTTCGACAGAATTAATCATATAATTCTTTTCCTATTATAATATTAGATTTTTTTTGTTAAAGGAATCGTAATTTATTTTGTAAACAGACTTGTATTATCTAGATTTCAGTTATTATTATTTCTATTCGGGAAGCTTTCGTAGTTAATTTTGGAACTTCGTCGAATAATTGCTTTAGTTGTTAAGTTTTTACTTTGAAACCGTATACCGCTATATGGGGAAAAATGCCTATATTTTTCGTTAATAAAAGTACTATAAGTTACTTAGATTAAAAAAAAAATACTTTAACCTAGTTATCCTGTTGATAATTAATGTAATTTTTTAAATACTTGTTATGACCAAAGGGACTTGGCATAAAAAGAGACGGTCGGAGGATATGGGAGATATCCCCGATGTGGGTCCTAGGCTACGTGACTGGCTTAAAGGGCTTAACGAGCTCAAGGGTTTAAGCTGCTTAAGCACCTTAAGCCAAAACCAGTATATATACATTTATTATTTCCCATAATTTAAATAATACCAGCTTGTAATATTAATTGGTTACCTAGATTTATATCTGCTTTTACTAAACGTAATTATCGCTTTATTGCTTAAATTCTTACGATATTACTGCTAAAATAAACCGTAAGATTAAATTTAATAATTGGTTAAACTTATAGCCGTTATACGTTGCAAACTTTTGTTTAATAATACCGTTAAACTTTAAGCAATATTTAACACTATCAAAATATCGACCAGTGCCGAAACCACCGTCCTTACCTTAACTTAGCAGCTGCAAAAAGGTATCCAGTAGCTTAAGGCTTACGTCTAATAGCTTATTGCCCAGGCTACTGCTACCTTAGTCGATTTGGTACCAATAGTTATTATTCTAAAACTTAAAGTTAAGAAACCCGAACTTTACGATAGCATAAAAAGCGTTTAAGGTTTCTTAACTTAAGCTAAAATATATCTACGATTGGAAAAAATCGAAGGCGACGCCGACAAAATCCTTATTATAGCAGGATTCCTTAAAGAGAACGCTTTAAATTGGTTGAAGTTTATTTTATGCAATTACCTGGAAAATACGGAAAACAATTAAGAAACGGTTATTAAAAAGATTTTTGAAAGCTACGTTAACTTCGAATAAAAGCTTAAGGATAATTTCGATAACCCGGACGTAAAGCGAAAGGCTGCATAAAATTTTTTATAGCTTAAACAAAAAAAATTAGCTTTTAAATACGCCGTCGAGTTCCAAGACTTTATATTTAAAGCAGGATAGGTCGACGATGAAAACGATACCCTGATCGACGTTTTCTATAAGGGATTAAAAGATAATATTAAGGACGAAATTATCAAAATCGAACGATTTAATGCATTCGATAAATATATCGCTAAAACTGTAAAGATCGATAATCGACAGTTTGAACGACGACAAAAACGACGTAAACAATTCGCTTTACGGTCCAAGTTTTAAAAAGCTAACCAGGGTCGAAGGCGCCTTACGCTTTCCATTTTTTATAAAACTTAATTAGGGCTTATAAAATTAAGGGCCATCCAGTCGAAAAATAAGAAGTCCGTTACCTGTTATAACTGCGGTAAGCCCAGACATATTACGCGAAAATGCAAAAGCTTTAAGAAACATGTATATTAAGCTTTAGTTTCTGAAAACCAGCATAAAAAGAAACCTGGCGACAGAAAAACGGTTAACATAATTCGCGCCAAAAATAACGATAACCCTTTATTAAAAGTGCAACAAAAAATGAAAGAAGCAAAAAAGCTAGCCCAAGCAGGAGTTAAAAAGGCCAAAAAAGCTAAAACTATTAAACTTATTATTACTTAATAGTTATAATAGTATAAGGGATAGAAAAAGCTAAGCGACGATAAGCTATTTACCCGCGTACAGCGGAAACGGTAACAGAAAAACAATTAGTTAATATTTAACGCATAGTTAAAAAAGTACCGAAAATAAGACGAAAACCTGTACCTAGGAGAACCCGATCGGCACGGAAAGCTTCATACGGTTAGCTGTCGACGACCGCAATGCGAGGTATACGAAAACGAAAAAAAATATATTGCGCGACGAATTATGCACATGTAGCAATAAGGCTTCGATTTTAAGAATCGAACTGGAAGTGATCTTAAAAACCAAAAGTAGTATCGCTATATACGAAAAGCCGTAACGATAGAAAAGATCGACGAACTAGCAGCAATTAAAAACTGGCTAAAAGGAAAATATTGCCCTGTATATAAACCTTAATGTTATTACGAATAGTACGATTACCAAACGGAGGAAGAATTAATCCAAAGAATAATAGAAAAATACTGCCAGAAAATAATTACCGATTTACGGATCCAGTTAGCCTTTACGGAGAACCCATAAAAGCGATTAACTATATGGGAAAAAAATTCGCTTTTTTTCGAATTAAAGCTGGAAAACCTTAAAGTTAAAATATATTACTAAAGAAACGTTTTAAAACTAAGTGGAATACTTAACAGTAACGTTACGCCGATAAAAGCAGTAGTTGAAATAAATTTAAAACGAAAATATAAAACTTGGAAAAAGAATTTAACAGTTCGAAAATAGCTTAAAAGATTTAAGTTATTTATAATAAGGCTTTAAGTTAATAAAAAAAACAAAGATAAACAGTAATATTTTAAAAAAGCTTTAAACGTAATAAAAATAATACGAAAAAAACTTATAACGGTATAAGTACGAATTAAAAACAAGCGATATACCGTATTTATAGATTGCGGCATAATAAAAGGTAATTATATCGCCTTAAAAGTAATAAGTAAGTTATAACTACCGTAAAAAAACAAAAAATATCTTTATAAGGTTAAAAACGCCGAAAGTTAAATATTTAATTACGACGACGGATAAGTTCAATATAAAATTGATTACCTTAAAATCTTTATCGAAAGAAGAAGATATATTATTAGTTTTGACGTTATCGCCATCGAGAATTTCGATTTGATCCTAGGTTTGTTATGGTTAAAACAGTATAACCCGGCTATTAATTAGAAAATTTGCAAGATGGATTACGATTTATTTTTTAACGAAAAGCTAAACGACGAAAAACTTTAACATTTAATCGATAAGTTAAACGAATATAGGTATAAGGAAACGGTAGAAACTTTATTACTAAAAGTAATATAGTATATCTAAAAGAAAGGGCATAATTGAAAAATACGACGTATTATCGCTAACCTTAAAGCAAAATTTAAGCAAATAAATAACGATTTAAAACGACCGTCCGAAAAGTTACCGGAATAGATAGTTAAAGTATTTTTATAGTACTATAAGTACGATAAATTATTTGGCAAAAAACTTGATATTAAATTGTTAAAGCATAACAAATAGGATTACAAAATAATTTTTAAAGATAATAAAAGTATTGCTTTTATCCGATATATAATTTAAATTATGCAGAATTATATATATTTCGCGATTATTTCGAAAACAGGTTTCGAAAAGGATAAATTCGACGTTTTAAACTACCAGCCGGATACTTTATGTTTTTCGTACCGAAAAAAGGGGGAAAGTTTCGATTAATAGTAGATTATCGATAATGTAACAATATTACCGTTAAAAACAGAATGCCGTTACTATTAATTACTGAAATAAAAGATTGCTTATACGGAACAAAATAATTTATAGCTATCGAGGTTCGAAATGGTTATAACATAAATTTCATTAAGGAAGAATACGAAAAAAAAATAACCTTTAAACAAAATATAATTTATACGAATACTTAATTACCTTTATAAGGTTAATTAACGTATTAATAATATTTTAACGAATAATAAACTATATGCTAAAAAAATACCTGGATATCTTTATTATTTGCTACATTGACGACATTTTCATTTATTCGAAAACAGAAAAAAAGCATAAAAAACATATTTATTAAGTCTTATAAGTACTATAGGACGTTAAACCTTTAGTTAATACCGAAAAAAAAAACCATTTTTACCAGTAAAAAGTCGAATTTCTAGGACATATTATTACGTTAAAACAAATTTGCATAGTTATACTAAATAAGCCACCAAATCTTCTATTAACTGAAAGTACTTAATTATATTGCATTAGGTATTTGCAGCCGCCTAAAACTTTTTACCCTCGATCTGCTATTGCAAGTACCGACCTATAACTGGACTACCGATAACGCTAATAAATATAACCCCGAATATTTATATTAATTAGCAGATTTTATCAACGATGTTATGAAAAAAATTAAGTACTTACCTTAATATACTTAAATATAACGTAATATATAACATTATTTTTATTCCAAAATTTAGCTAAGTTTTAATTATTATTAAAATAAATACGGCGAAAACGTAACGTTCCGATGTTAATATATGGCCTAAAAACCCGATTAATAACCCGAAAACTTGCTCGACGTACTGGGATTATCGAAATCGTTAATAAAAACCTGGCGAATAAACTGCTATTAAGTATTAGTAGGTTAATTAAAACAGATACAGGCGTTACTGATCGCCGACCACCGATTATCTGTTCAACAATACCGAAAATTAAACTAAACTTTGAAAGCGTTTCAATTACCTTTATTAATAGCAATACATATCGCATCGGCCAAGGTTTTAAAAGCAACAAATTATTTATAACCGGTATTTCTAGTAATAAAATATCCTAATTAAGATTTATACTACGGAATCTATACTGGAAAATAAAGGTAAAGTTAAAAATGGGTACTTAACGATACATTAAGTTCTGTAACTTGCGAATATCATTAGAATTATATGGAAATTCTAAATCCCGAATATTACCCAAAAGCTTATCGATACGACGGGTTAATAGCTTGGAAAATATAAACGAGTTTGATACCGCCAAGATTTTACGACGATAATCAAAAATTTCGTTCAGCTTATTAATATTAGCTTTAACCCTAGGATCGACAGGCTTCTTAGTATCAGGATCTAAAGGCTTATTATCTGGACCGGACTTTTTCTTAATGGACGATTCTTTTATAGCATAGACAAGATTACCTGGGCCTATATTTCCGCGAAAACTTTAGAGATTACGTAAATCTGATAGCTGACGAGAACTTATGATGGCATTAATTAGTACAACGAAAATGAATATGTATATGTTTGGATATGTGTTAAGTTTGGAGGGAAAAGTTAGAATAGTGTTGCAAAAAAGATGCAAAAGAAATGTGGATGCAAAAACGAGTGTATATACCTGATCAAAGAAAGCGACGACGATAGCACTTTCCCATATAACTTCGGATGAAATTTTCTGGGATTTTCTCGGCGCATACGTTTTATCTGCAAAAATTCGGTACATGGCCCTAGATGCACTTGATCAGTTGGACGTACAAGTTACTGGCAGATTCTGGCGAATTCCTGCACCCATATAACAATTACACCTACACCAATATACTTATACACACATATCACATATCATCCCCAGCTACTATTATTGCCCCCAAGTTATCTAATATCACACTTAAGCACATTAATCAGTACATCCCCAGTTATCATATCGTAGTTCAAGAAGCGTACCATATAAGATAGAGGCGAAAGCTTCAAGAAGTTGAACATCTTAGATTTTAAAAAGCTTGCATAATCGGCTAATGTACCTGTATGGAAAAAAGATGATATGGTACAATTCCTTAGAAAGATGTATAACAATAGTTTTACTTTTTACCTTATAAAAAAAGTTGCGCCTTAAATTCGTTTTGGTCGGCTTATTTCCATATACCTAAAGGATATTAATAGTTAGCGTCCATGGAAAAACATTAATCCGCTACCATACTGGTTAACAAAACCGTGGTATAACGAAATGGCTGGATATCTGTAGCAAACCTTTATAATCGTTCAAAATAAAACTTATTTACGTTCCGAGAATGTTACTGTTTTTATTCAGATAATCGTCCAGGACGTACCTTTAAAAATCATCGCCGTTATTCCAAAAGCTGGACGAATAATCTTATATGGCAAATCCAGACTAATTTTTAATAAGACCGAAAAGGCGATTAATATTAATAACCCAAAATATGTATAATTTATCGCTTAAACCAAAATCCCGACTGATAAAGGTTTAATGGGGTATTAAATTAATATATTATACGACCGATTAAAGCGTTTATTGCTGATCTTCGATACTTATATTACCGAAAATCGTACTTAATTATTATTTTAGCTGTACCAAAAAGTATGGAGAAAATTAAAACTTAATAATCCGCCTGCTTATATGGTAATTGTTAAAATGCTTACTTAAACCAAATATTATACTTACGGATTATAGATTATTTATATCTTTTATATTAGTACCCGCAATTTTGCAAAATAGGAAAATAAAATTATAATTAAAGGAATAAAATTTGGCGAATATCGAATGGAAAATAACATTACCGACATAATTAAAGCATTTCTGGGCCTAAAACCAAAAGATGAAAACGTTAAAAGAAACGTAAAAAATTAACCTGGAAACCTTCCGTCCTTATTAACTAAGGAAAATGATAATAAATTAAACTTTAATTAATTTACCCGATTATTTTATAGTAAACGACGTTAATTAAAGCAGCGTTCTAATCAGTTTTATTAATTATCCGTACGACTATTTCCGATATTAATGCCCCTTTTTTTATTAATTTAAACTGGTCCATCGGCATTTAAAGCTATACGACCTGATTTGATACTTACGAAACTACTATTCGACATAAAGTATAAGCCTTAACCGAAGGTTGGTAATCAGCGAGCAATGGTTATAGTACAAGGTTAATATGTTACGCCGTACAAATGGGTGGGAAATATATTCGAGGATGCAGGGCAAAGACCAGAACCATATTTCCCGTAAGGATAGCCAAGCTGGGCTAAGTACAAGTCTTTGATCAGTACGGAAAAAGCAAAGAACAAGGCTCAAAAGGAATAGGAAAAGGCCAAGCAGCGAAAGGATCTGGCTAAACGTCAAGGACGAAATCTTAAATTAAGAATAATAAAAGATAAGCCGCGTAAGCGTTAATTAAATTAATTAATAAGTTTTATATATAATCCATAACGTTGAAAGTTGGTTACGTTATATTTTTATTTATTTCTTAAGATAAATTAAGGATAATTTTATCTAAAACAAAAAGGTTAAAATGGTACAGAGTGCCGGACCAGGAGGTATAGCTTGGCTAATTAGTTAATCAGCTCCATATATATATTTCTAGGAGCTTTTTCTACCGGGCGCAACCCCGAAACCTGTTTATTATCGTTTATCGCCTTCTCATACACTTATGTTTGATTCTAGAGTCCGGTTCAATACGGACCCAAATACAGTATTTTTATTTGCCTTCATTACTACTACACTCGGCTATTCAATCGTGACCCGCCCATCAAAGATGCTCTGATCGGAACTAAGTCTCCTCGTTCCAATTCATTATGAGTTTAAAGCGGAGGAGGAAAAAAAACGACTAACGGAAAGATAAAAGGGTAAAGAAAGAGAACTTACTATTAACGAGAAACAGAATATTTTCGTAAAAGAAATTAGGACCCTGAAAGACGAAAATGCTAGATTTATCCGACAATAAAGATCTTCGACCTTACCCTTATTTGGAACGAACAAGATTTGCGAAAGTACTGTTCCTTTTTCCAGTTACCATAAAATGCCGGAAGTTAAGGGCTATAAACTAACCCCTTTAAAGCTTTATGATGGAATTACGGATGTAGAAAGATTTTTAGTTCAGGCCAAATTTTATCTTAAATTTTATGAAAGTTCTTTAACGAAGAACTATTAAAAGGTGATGGTTATTTTTTAACTGTTCGCTGGAAAAGTTTTTCTGTAGTCCGAACTTATTATAAACGATTATTTTGTAAACTACCTTAACCAATTTTTTAACTTAATTAATTATGTTTTCGGTAACTATAAATATATTAAAGAAAAAATGCGAGCCTTGTTTGGGAATTCCGATAAAGAATAGCATGCGGTCGAACAGTTGCATTTTTTCCAGCAAACCAAGTTAGCGGTTAAGTACCGGATTAAGTTTAACCGCCTTGTATTAATTTCTAATCTTTTAGAAAGCGCATTATTTTATCCTTTTTATAACGGCCTAAAATCGTAAGTTAAGGATAAGATGTATAGAATGCCTAAGACTGGCCTTTTCTAGGATTACATTAACAAAACTATTATTGCTGATCGACGTACTTTTGAAAATTACTTAAAGAAGAAAAGATCCGATAAAAAAAAAGAAAACTAAAATTTAAGCAGCAAGTTTTACAGGGATAAAACTAAGGGTAAATCCTAGAAAAAAACCAATATTGGTTTAAAGGAACCTAAGAAAGACAAGTCGAATGTTAAATGTTTTAATTGTGGCAAAAAGTGTTATTATAAGAGCGAATGTCGCTTTTTAGCAAAAAAGGACTTTAAGAAAAAAAGGATTCCTTAATCCTAAAAAAAGGTTAGGATGGCCGAATAAGAATTAAATAGTGAAAGTGAGGAAAAGAGGGAAGTTAATTCTATTTCTTTCTAACAAGAATTTACTATTGCAATTATATATTACGAACAAAATAGCGACCAAAAGTACAAGCGTTGCCCGATTTGTTAGAACCAAATTGCTAAAGCCTGTAGATATTATCCCGGATAAGTAGCTTTTAGAATAGCTAAGGAGTTAAAATGTATTTGTTATTTAGATAAGCAGCAATGTAAATTATACGACGAATATGGCTAGTTATGTTTTAATTTTAATAATTATGGATAGTTATTCCCGAAGCCTAGTAAGCTTTTAGAAATAAATGTATTACTTTAGGAACCCGTTAACAGTTACGACCATTTTTATTTTTCTACTTGTTATAACGATGATTATTTAATTTATTTCCGTACTAAGGAAGATAATAATTATTGGCCCGGATAAAATAAGGAAACTTTTACCGAACCCGACGACGAATGCAGATGTATTAAAATACCCAAATAGCCAGATTACCTCCGATTTTGTTATTTACATCTTAAGTTAAGCCAAAGTCGAAGGGTTATTACTTAGGGATGCCTGTATTATTTCTCTATGTTATGTATGATGTACGAATTATTAGATATAAAAGTAACCTTTTTAAAAATCTCGACCTCGAAACAAAACTTTTTCCGGACGTTAAAAGTTAAAACTATCAGAATAACTTGCCAGATTGGCAAAAGAAAATGGTAAATTTATATAAATGACAAATGTACGAAATATGCGCTTAAAAAAGCCCGAAAATGGAGACGCCTTTTAGCGAACAAGATTAATAAGCCAAAAAATTACGCATGCTTTCGAAATTAAGGCATCGAGGAGTTCCAACTTTTAAAACCTTATATAAGGCAAAGATTGGATAATGCAGTTAAATTAAGATTCCCTTTTAGTGTAAAAATAAGATATTTAGTGCTATAATCGATTTAGAAGAAAAAGGAAACTTTATTTTATTATCAGTTGCAAAAACACATCTGATTCCTTAAAGGTATAAGTTAAAGTCGTAGAAATTACTTACGGTCGACGGAAACTTATTTAAGTACGAAATTAAACGAGTTTTTAAAAAGACGGAAGAATTTTTAATATAGATATAAGGATATTTAGAAAAGAATCAGGCTGGATATAGCCGATATTTCGAGATACGACATTATCCTTAAAATGTCGTAGTTTCGTTTTAGCAATCCTTACATTAATTAAAAAATTCAAAAACTTTTCTAGAACTATTTTACATCCTTTTTAAAAGAGGAATTCCGAGAAATCTGCTACCTGATCAAAGAAGCCAAAATGGTACACCCGACTGTTAAGGTACCTCTTAAATACCGAAAATTCAAATACTGTTTAAAAAACGAATTCAAAAGGAATTACCCCATTATAATTAATGGGATTATAAAATCCTTATTAAGGAAAAATACCATTTAAAACTTTATCAGATTTACTATATAAACCTTAAAAAGGCTAAGGCCTTATAGAAAAGCCTATAGAAAAAACCTTGAACGAAGATACATTTAAGAATTTAAATCTCCCGCAGGATATCCCGTTATGATGGTACGAAAAATAAAAGATGGTAAAATTCGAATTAATAAGAACGGAAACCTTATGTATAGAAAAGTTTACGACTACCGACAATTAAATGATATTATTATTAAGAATAGATACTTTTTAACCTTAATGAATACCATAAAGGAAAATATTAGTAAAGCTAAATGGTTTATAACGTTGGACCTGCCAAAGGGCTATTACTTGGTCCGAATAGCTAAAGGCGAAAAATAGAAAACCGCCTTTAGAATAATTTATGAGCTTTACATGTATAAGGTAATGCACTAAAAACTTATTAATGGCCTTGTCAATTTCCAACATATGTTAATAATTATTTTACGACGACTTTTCAATAAATTCGTATTCGTTTATTTGAACGATATTCTTATTTATTTTGAAACTTTAAAGCAATATAAGAAACATGTTGTTTAAGTAGTAGAAATATTCGAAAAAGCAAATTTATTAACTAATACTGAAAAAAATGTATGGTATACTTAAAAGCTAAACTTTCTAGGTTTTATTATTACCCCAAAACAGATTTAAATCCAGGACTTTAAAATAAAGGCAGTTAAGAATTAACTGATTCCCGATAAAGCGACCGTTACAAACGTCCGTTAATTCTTAGAATTTACGAGTTACGTACGTAACTTAGTTAAAATTTTCGGAAAAATCGCCAAACTTTTAACGAACCTTATTATTAAAAAAAATATAACGTACAACACAAGCTCGCGGCCCAAACAAGCTCGCGGACCGTTTTTGAGTACTTCGCAACAACGAACCCAAATAACTCAACCACAACATATCGCAATCATTCAAATTAATCGTAATCTCTTTTATTATACGCATTTACAGCTTTTTAACAAATATACGCATTATACCAAGGGTTATTGCAGACGTCATATTACCATTCTTCCCTTCTAACCTGCCCGCGACCGACTATTTCCTAACGCGTCCAAGCCAATATTATCCCTATTTCGTACAGCCCAAAGCCGACCGACTAAATAACTATTCTCGACCGAATCCTTAACCCAAATACGCAAGCATTTCTTATGCGACTTTAATACGTTAAAGATATACGTCGGAAAACGTGTTATAGGACGCGTTAGGAACGGGTTAGAAGCGGATTAGAGGGCATAGGGGGTCCGTACGGGAGGTCTCGCGGAGCGTCTCGCGGAACGTATAGCAGGGCGTATCGGACTTGATTTTGCAATAACTCGAAACCTATGCAATTATACGATTAAAACAAACGTTTCTCAGAAAAACGAATACTTGCTATATAAGATAAACAAGGTCTTTTAGCCAGCAGAAAGGTTGTAGCAAGGAATTGCTGCTAATAACTGCTGAAGTTGGTCGGTTACGGGCGGGTTAGCAGGAAGGAATAGCAATATAGCATCCGCAACAAGCTTTGATATAATGCGTGCACTTGTCCAGAAGCTGTAGATACAGTCGACGCAAGATAATACGATTAATTGGAATCAATTTGATGTATTGTAGTTAAATAATTTGAATGTATTGTTGCGAAGCACCCAAAAACGGTCCGCGAGCTTGTGTAATACGTCACTGGAAAAGAATTTAAGTTTTTAAAAAAAGCTAAAGTCTCCCTAAAGGAGACGTAACTATGTAGAAAAAATTGGATAAAATAAAAGATTGCTACCTCAATTCCTAGGCTTCACTAAACCCATCCCTCTCGCAGGCGTTTCACTCCAAGGCGACTTCAGACTGCCTTATCCCGCTCCTATCCACGTCGATTCTTATCGAAATTTTGGACGGTTTTCGTAATCCGGAACAGCCGGGCAAACCATCGCTCGTAATTTTCCGTACACCGTTCCAAAATCTAAACGTCGAAGTTATTAAGCGGGTTATTATCTTTCCCTTCCAGTTTCGCCAATAGTTCCGTCATAATCGTTATATTCTTCGGCATATAATCTTGCAAACATCGATTACCGTTACTTTCTCGAATCAAATCGTATCCGAAAATCAAAAACCGAAATCGATCTTCTTGGAAAATTTTTTTTAGGTCGACAGTAATGTCGACAGTTTTAGTTCGTCCGAAAATTTGGTAGGAATTGTGTACCGTTAATGAAATAATTTCTGTGGAAATTCTGCGGTTCCGGATTACCGGTATCGCATATTCGGACTTACGCGGCATATTGTCTTGGGTAATTCGAGAAGGTGCTATAAGAACGATCGAAATGCCAGCCTTTTATACGCAGTTAAGGTTTACCGTTAAGGTTTGCTTTTAAGATTTATCCTTAAGGTTTACCGTTAAAGTTTACCTTTAAAGTTTATCTTCAAGGTTTATTACGTAAAGCTTAACATTTCCTGAGTTATATTATTTAACTCTGCCGAACTAGCTAGCGGGTATAAGGTTTATTAAGATCGAAGCTTATCGGCAACCACGCATTCGGCTTCAAAGTAAGGCTCTATAGAACTAAGATATTAATTTATCCTAAGCGTAAAAACCATTAATTAGTTATCGTGTTCGAAGATACTGGGTATAGTATCTATCGTACAAATTACATCGTATAATAATTTTCTGTATATTTGGCTCAGCCTGGAAAATAAGGCTTGAACCCATTCGACCTTGCAAAAAAAGCTAAAGAAATAATGCAAATACTTAAAGATAAAATTATTAATGCTTCTGTTAAGGGTTACAATGGTCCGGGCACACCTGCCTGCTTTTCGTACATATATACCTACATATCCTTACGTAGTTTTCGATAATATACGAAATCCAGACTTTTATATTTTTATACCGTTATACGTATCTTATATAGAGCTATTCGTAATACGTAAAAAACCTTAAGTTAACAGCTGTAATAATTTACTATTATTTTGTTATCCCTATTATTACTTAAGTAATCCTTAACAAGTAATGCTTATTACCCGAATTAAAAACCAATTTTCTTTATTATTTTATTATTTTTACTTATTTAAAAGGGAATATACGAAAAAAATTACGAAATAAAAGTAATACTTAACGTTAAATTTGATAAGTATACCCATACCAGGAAGAAAAAAGCTCGAAAATATACAAGAAATATACGTTTTTATCGTTAAATATCCTAATAACCGGTACTTTTTACGAAAGTATTAAAAAATTATCGAATTTTTTAAAAAAGAAACT
This sequence comes from Monosporascus sp. mg162, assembly GCA_004155945.1. NCBI lineage: Eukaryota > Fungi > Ascomycota > Sordariomycetes > Xylariales > Monosporascus > Monosporascus sp. mg162. Next base: position 35,280 of record QJNY01000154.1, read on the forward strand.
TATTTTAACGTTGTTTTTAATAATCCTTACGGTATAATAATTATTAACGTATTATATTCGACAATCTTTTTAATTTATTAAAAGAAAATCGATAAGTTATTCGATTAATAATTTAAAATTGCTTACATATATCTTAAATTTTTCTGCGGAAAAAACGACGAACTCGATAATATCTTTTTTAAAGGAAAAATATTTAAGCAGTTAAACCTTTTGAAAAATCCGATAAAGTTAATATTTATATCGTTAATAAAGCTAATACTTATATCGCTAATAGAAAAACGAAAATAATTAAACCTTTCCGAAATTTTAACAAAATTAATATTTATATCGACAAATAAACCAAAGTTTTAGAAATTTTAAACCTTAAAAAATACCCTGGTTAAAGTAACCTTTAAGCAAGAAAATATGTTAGTCCGTTCGTTAAAAAATCCCGGGCTATCGGCTTAAAGCGTAAACTAAAACGGCCTTTTAAATTTATCCGAACTTTCGAATAAAGACGACGGTATAGTACAAACTTTGGCTTTTTTATTTAAGGAAGTAAAAAAATTTCGCGTTAATTAAGGCGTAACGTCCGTTATATACAATTAAACTTTAACTAAGGAAATTATAAAGTTATATTAATTCCGCGTAATAAACGTTAAATTGTTTTGGTTAAACGCCCAAAAAATTAAGTATAACGGCTTAATTATTTTTTATAACTAAAAATAAATATATTATCCCGCTATATATTTATGGGCCAAAAAAATAGAAAAATAAGCCAATATAAATGACCGAAAATCCGTTATTTTTAAAAAAGCTTAAATTTTGTTTCGTAACGACGTATTGGTATAATAAAAACAATAACTTTCCGAATTTGACAAAAGGCGTTTTCGGTTAAGGCTAACAACCTTTTTAAACGTTATATTAAAGTAATTCGGGATTAAGTTAAAGAAAGCTTAAAAATAGTTAACCAAAAATCGGTATACCTTTAAAAATAATAAATAAAGGAAACCGGTTAAAGTTTACGTTATAAAATTATTTAAATACGTTAAATTATAAAGTAATTTAACCGATTTTTAATTATTTACCTGCTTATACCAAAACTTGCATCCGGTTTTTTAGGTATTATATTTTCGACTAAAAAAAATAAATAGCATTATAACGTATCTAGATAAGGTCGACGACAAAGCCAAGGCCAAGGAAATAAAATTAAACGATTCGCTGAAACCAAATTTTACCTTATAAAACGATTTATATAATAATATAAATAATTTGGATAATACGGTTTATTAGACGAATAATAATTGTAACAGCCGCCGGTTTTAACGTTAAAAATCGTTATAACGTAATCGAAGAATACCCGGATTTCGTCCTTTTAATTCGAATTCCTGTAATTATTCCGGAGACCGCCGAAGATAAAGATAACGACGTAAGGAATTACGTTTTCGTTAATATCTTAAACGCAAAAAAGGTTCGAATTATCCGGATTGCGGAAGTTATTAGCGCCGTTTTGGACGGTACCGAAAGTTCGATTAAAAAATCCGACGTTAGGATAAAACTTATGTATTTGTTAAGGAGAAAACCGTATAAAAATACGAAAAAAACGCCGAAAATTATTAATTTATTTTACAGGTTAACGGTTACTATTATTTTAACGAAAACGAAACCGAATTAAAACCTAATTATAAAGAAAGTTAAATATATATCGAAAATAACGTTATCGATAATACGTATTTCGTATATTTCGAAAAATCTAACGAAACGTTAATTACCAAAAATACTAATAAAGAACCGAATTATTTATACCAACGATACGATACGTAATACGGTACGGTTAACCTTTTTGCCGGTTACGTACAAAAAGAATATATATTTAAAGAATAAGCAGTATTAAAAATTATACGAACAGTAAATTTTTCGAAGCTTATTTTAAAAGTTACTAACGTTAACGGGATAATATATTTCGTTTTAAATAACGAACAAGTAATTAAAGTTAATCCGAATCCGGTATTAAGAAATTATATATAGCGAAAAACGTCGTACTTAAAGGTAAGCGTTAAGGTTAATATTAATGCGTAACTTATAAACGTTTATATAAATACGGAAAATTTGTCGATTTTCGTCGACCGAAAATAAATAATTTTGTAAGCTAAAAATCCGAAGTTTTATAAGTATAATTTTATTTAAGTTAAAGGCGTTAATTTGTAAACTTTTATTAATATTTAAATAAAATTCGATTTTTATATAAAAGATTAAATTAAAAATATATAAATTAACGGTTATTTTATAATTAAAATAAATATAATCGATAACTTTAAGCTAAAAACGTTATTAAATACCGAATTTTTAATTTAATATAAAGGTAAAATTAATTTCGTTAAAAAAAGCTGCATTTTCCGATTAATTTTCAATATAAAGGTAAAAGGGGAAACCGTTAAAACGGTAACTTTAAAGCTAATACGGCGAAAAATTACAGTTACCTATATAATAATTATTTCTGCAATAATTACAACTTTTAATCGACGTAAATTATGTCGATTTACCCAAATTAACGGACAAAAAAGATCGGATAATTTAACCGGTATATATAATAGCGGATTATTCGGATACGTTTAACTTTATTTTTAATAAGTTTAGCTTAAAAAAAGCCTTTTTTTATAATATTAAGGCTTAACCTTTAATAATTAAAAAGAACGAAAAGATCGGTATTATATATAATTATGTCGGTAACAAAAAAGTTTATTTAATTAATTAGGACGATATTAATTAATATTAAAAAGCCGGTTTAACTCGAAAAGAATAAGTTAATATAATTAAAAAAACTTATTTCCCGTTATAAAAAAACGTAAAATACGCCAAAATAGACGAACGTTTAAGCGCTAACTTTTATACCCCGTTATACGGCATAACGAAACTAATAAATATCCCGTTTATCAAATCCAAAAACGGTACGGCTATCGTTAACAATAACCCGGTAATTAATAACAAAATATGCCGCCTAATCGACAGTTACAACGTTTTTCGGAATAAAGGCATAATATTAATACCCGAAAAATATAAAATATATATCGATCTTGTCGACGGATAGCAGAAATAACTTAAATTAATTAGGATATACCCGATAAGCGTTAAAAATCGCTAAGTTTTCGATAAAAAATACGACGACTTACATAAAAAAGGGAAAATATTTTTTTAAAACGAACTTACTTCCATTATAATTTTAATTTTCGTCGTATAAAGGAAATTGGATATTAAACATAAAAAAAACGCGTAATAGCCGACCTTAAACCGTTTAACAAAATAATTATTTTTAATATTTATCCTTTGCTTAATTAAGATAATATTATAAATAATATAATTAACAAAATATAATTTAATTTATTCGATATATTTAATTTTTACTTTTAATTATTAATACGAACGGAATACCGGAACCGTATAGTAATTATTAATCTCCGAAAACTGGAAAAATTTAACGTAATTTTAATAAATTTTTATAACGTTTTTATTTTTATTTAAAGATTTATAAATAGGTTATTTTTCGCATATAAGCCCTTTATACGTGCATATATTAATAATATTATCGTTTTTAACATTAATGCCGAAAAATATATAAAGCATTTACGTATCGTATTAAATATATTTAATAAAACGCGGGTTTATATTAACGCGGAAAAGTCCTTCGTCGGTTTCCTAACAATCCGCTTATTAAGTTATAACGTTAATAAAAACGGAATTTCCAAAATTAATAACCGCATAAACGCGTTTAAAAAATTTATTTAAATATGGCAACCTAATTACATAAAGGAATTACGTAGTATAATATTAAAGCAATACCTTTCGAATAACGAAAAACGAAGCTGCTAGTAAAACTTAAAAAGTTAAAAACCTTATTTATTAAAGTATCGAAATAAGCGAAACAGATATATATTTTTAAAATTAAATTCGTACCGACGGACGAAAAAAAAAGGTATAAAATTAGCTTTAATATTATTTATGCATTTAATACGTTACGTATTACCATTAAAAAAACAAACCTTTTTTCTTTAAAGTAAACGCTTATAAAAAAGCTTATAGCATTATAATTTTCCAACTAATTAACGAATAAAACGGTTAAATTATCCCTAGCAAAGATATACTTAAAACCGAAATTAAGCTTATCCTTTTTATGTTTAAGCTAACCTTTAACGCAGAAAAAAAATACGGATTTACAGAAAAAAAAATGGCCGCCTTAATATAAGAATGCAAAAAGTTCCGAAAACTTATTTAGTTTAGCCGATTTCCGGTTAACGTTTTTACCGATTATGTTTTTACAAAAAAAATCGTTACTTATACGTTTTTAACTATCATAAACCTTAACAAAGTTAACCTTAAATTAATTAATATAGTTAATTTTTTATCGTAATTTTAATTAAAAATATATTATATCCCAGAAAAGCTTAACGTAATACCAAACGCGTTATTACGCTTACCGATAATAATTTCGGATTAAAAAGTAATTAAACGAAACGAATTTAACGAATTAAATAACATATAAAACGACGCCAATATTTGGTATTTCTTAACAAAAAAAGATAAAACTTTCCAAATTACTCCCGTTATCAATAACAAATTTAAAGCCCGTATTATCGCGGAATATGCAACAGATTACCGGTACAAGCACGTATACGTTATGCTGCAAAAAATGAAAACTGGCGAACGCAAAATATAGCAGTACAAGCTATTTAAATTGCAAGATAACTTCCTATATTACGTTAAACTGGATAACTAAAAAAGGTTATGCATTTTTTATATCTACGTCCAAAACGTCCTAAAGCTTATAAATAACAAAAAGCACTATTTCGGCAAAAATCGCATAATAAAAAGTTTACGCAACATCCACTTCGCAAAAAAATACTTCAAAATATCGAAATACCTCAGCTTTTATTTAGTTTGCCGAAAAGACCAAACGAATCGAAACAAACTATCAGAAAAATTATTACCCCTACCAGCGGTCAAGTTACCGTACCATACGATAACTATGAACTTTATTACGAATACGTCGGAAATAATATCTATAAATACCTTTTAAACGTTAATAAAGTATAATACGTTAAATAACTTATACATCATTTCGTATAAAACTAGCAAAAAAACGTTATTAATACCTAGCAATACGTAATATACGGCTAAAAATTAAATAATAATAACGCTAAAAATGCTACAATTCTCCAATTAAAGATTATTTATTACTATTATCAACGATAAAGATTTAAAATTCATATTTACCTTATAAAACGAAATATTTAACGTTTTAGGTATTAAATTACTTTTTTTTACGGCATATTATCAGTAAACGAACGGATTATCCGAAAGGAAAAACCAAACCGTTAAAATCGTTATACGTTTTTATACAGTTACGGACCTTAACGTTCCATAAACGGATATAATACCCGCTTTGCAATATTATCTAAATAACTTCCTAATAATTACGGTAAAGCGATCTCTTAACGAACTAATGCTCGGATTTTAACCTAAATCAACTTTGGACATATTAAACGAAAAAAAAGAAACGGTAATTTCAGAAAACGCAATAAATATCATACGAAAAAATCATGCTAAAAAAGCCGTATAACTAACCGACTTTGCTAATAAGCTCGCGAAAAAAAAGTACGATAACCGGCATACCCAAACGGAATTCAAAAAGGGCGAAATAATATACCTTAAGCTATACCAGGGATATTACTTACCTAAACAACCTAAGCAGAAATAATCGCCCATTCGGGCCGGTCCGTTCAAATTTTCGAACAAATAAAAAATTAAGCATATAAGCTAAACTTTCTTCCCAGTTAAAAAGTCCACCCTATTATTTCGGTAATACAGTTATACAAACCAAAACAAGGAAAAAATCTATTTAAATAAAACACTACTAAATTTAGCCCAGTAGCCGTAAAGGATAACGTATAGAAATAGGAGATCGACGGTATCGTGGACCGGCGAATTCGGTAATACAGAAAAAACCCATCCGTTAAGTATCTCGTTAAATGGACAAAATATACAGCGAAGGATAACGAATAACGTTCCAGAAAAAACCTTTTCATAACGGTTAAAAAAGCCGTTACGGAATATAAAGCAAAATACCTAATTAATTAACCAAATAAGTTTTTAAAAAAAGGACTTAATCCGCTTTAACGATATTAAGGTAATAAATAATAAATACGTAATCGCATTTATTATCGATATAAAAAAGGAAAAACCGAATAAAAGATAATTATTAACATTTATTATATCTTTCTTATATATTTTATTAAAATCGTCAAATATTCCGTTTTATTTATTATTTAATCCTGCTAAAAACTTTTTATATATATTTTCCGTACTTAAATATTATTATCTTTTCGTTAACCTTAACCAATTTTGCGTTATATTTATCTTATACCATAAAACTGTTCGTACTTCTTTTTAAAAATCTTACATTATTAAAAAGTTGCACATCGTCGACATCAGAAATTTTCTAACTATAAAAGGGCAACTTTTACCAAAAATTTCCACCCTTTCTTTTCTTTCTTTCTTACCGCCGATTATCAACAATTCCTATACAAATCGGTAATCGTTCGTAATCTTACACAAAAATTTAATTACTCCTAACAAAAAATCCGTTTAACTTATTACTTAAAAGTAATTAAGCAAATTATAATTCCGTTATAACAAATAAAAAAACTACTTTTAATATTACCTCGAACTTTTAATCCTTTAATAATAATAAAAACGAACAAACTTATCGCCTTAACGTACCTATATATATAAACAACAATTTATTTAAAATTATAAATAATAATTAACTTAATAATAACGATAACGATAAATAAAACGAAAACAATTTTAATAATTAAAATAATAACATATCCGTCGAGCAAATCGATATAATCGTTATTACCAAACCAAACTTTTTTGCCGGAATCTAAAATAATATTATCGTTAAAAAAGGTAAAATTACCTTTAATCTTTTAATTCGTTTAATTCCACTTTAAACCAAGCATCTTTTACCGAAAAAACGGTTACCTTTAACGAAAAAATAACTTAAAAGGATAATATTATTTCGCCTAATACCTAAGTCGTCGTCGACGATTTATCTAAAAACTCGGATAAAAACCTTTACGTCAAATAAATCAATTAAGCCGCTATCTTTAATAAAAACCGCGCCAAGCTTAACAAAACAGTAAATAACTTCGCAAAAAAATCGGCATTTACAACTATTAATCGATTCAGCCCTAACATAACCAGCTATAATAATAATAACGACAAAAATACGGTTATCGACCTAAGTAGCTTTACCGATTTTTAAGTAAAAAAGTACGTTTTAATAAATACCAATACCGAATTTCCTAATATTACGCCAATACCAGCTCGGAAATTTACCTTTGCAGAAAAAAAGCTATCTTTAACCTAATAACTAAAGCAAACCGCCAAAAAGCGTTTTCCGTTTATTACGACACTTTTAACGGCCAAAAAGGTAAAACGTAAATTAATTAAAAGTATCGAACAAAAGGTTACAAATATATACGACGAAAAGGACGAAAAATCCGACAGCTAAACTGGAATAAAAGCTTACCTTATACGTACTCGCAAAAAATGCGCTTACGATACCCGTTTAATAGCTAAGGTTACCAAAGAAATTAACAAATTCGTCGCTAAAGATAATACCAAAACTTATACTGGATACCTTTACGTCAAATCGGTTAAAGATCGCGTAAAATAAGCATATAACATGTAAAAATCCAAAAAGGCCTACAATAGCAAGCTGCCAGCCAAAGCGGCCATTTTAACTACCAGATTTTACAATCCGAAAAGCTACCTAAACGGTAACATTAACAGCTATCTTGCAAAAATAAAACACCTTAACTTGTACTAAGTTACCTCTAATACCAAAAAAAGTAACGCCACTGTCGGCAACAACTCCGTTATGCATTCCGTTATCTTTTTACTCCAAAGAAACATTAATACCATTAACAAAAAGCTCGAAAAAAAAACCTTTTATAACGTTAATAACGATGCCTTTATCGATACTGATACTATCTACAAGGCCATTAAGGACAAAATTAACAACAAAATCGATAAAGTTATCCAGGATATCAAAAAAAGGTGGATTTAACCGTTAAGGCTAACAAGAAACTTCTATCCGGTATCACTAGCGATTTAATCGCTATCTAGCGCCGCCTAGACATAATCGAAAACATTCTTTTACAAAAGTAAATCTAACGGCAATTATTCTAGAAAAATGGTTAAAATTCTCGGATATTACGTTAAAATTGTCGTACAGAATTTAAGCAGTACACGCCTACAGGGACATGCAGAAGTTTCAAAATTTGCGGTTATCTTTACATATATAAGAACTAAAATATGGGCGTTGGTTTTTTTACCTTAATTAGCTATTTTAAACCATCTGGCCGTATTCCTGGCCATGGCGCCGTACGCTACACGGTTTCTTTTAATATAAAGGGGGGACTTATAAGGAGTTACAATAGTCCGGGCACACTTGCCTGCTCCTCGTACATATATACCTACATATTCCCACGTAGTTTTCGATAATATACGAGATCCAAACTTTTACACCTTCATACCGTTATACGTATCCTACACAGGGCTACTCGTAACACGTAAAAAACCTTAAGTCAATAACTGTGATATCTTACTATTATTCTGTCATCCCTATCATTACCCAAGTAATCCTTAACAGCTTCCGTTATGAAATTACCTAACTATAACAAAAGAAACGATTAAAAACTAATGCATTAAATGGAATTTTAAAACCCGTTTTAAAGCAATAAGAAAATAACGAAAAATAGTACTTAGTAACCTATTATTTTAAAGCCTTAAAGGATGCAAAATTACGATACCCCATTTACGACAAAAAGTTATTGGCAATCATTATGGTATTCAAAAAGTAGGAACTTTATTTTAACGGAACTAAAAAACCTTTTAATATTTACTTTAACTATAAAAATCTTATTTATTTTATAACAACTTAAAATTTTAACAAACGATATAAAAATTAGATAATTTTTTTATCCAAGTTTAACTTTAAGATTTATTATATTAAAGACAAAGAAAGTATTTAAGCAAATATCTTAAGCCGAAAAGGATATTATAATATTAAAGTCCCCAAACGCCGTATGCAAATATTCCAAACTACTAAAAAAGATAGCTTAAGATTATATAAGATCTTAAGAAAACTTATATTTAAGCTTATATCGAAGTTTAAAAGCTTTTACGAATTTAATAAAAGGAACGAAGTTAAACAGTTAAAAAGATAATCTAAGGATTAATTGTTGTATTATGGAAAGGTTTATGTTTTACGAAAACTTGTTACATAGATATCAGGGAATCGTCAAAATAATTAAGCGATTCCAGGAAAAGTATAACTTTCCAGAACTTAAATAAATTATTAAACAAGTAATTAAGGATTATAATATTTGCAATAAATCTAAAGCAGTTCGCCACAAACCGTATAAACTGTTACAACCTATAAAATTCCAGACAAAACATGGAACACCATAACTTAGAACTTTATCACCGGCTTACCCCTATCTAAGGATCCCGTTACCGGAACCCAGTACGACGGAATATGGGTAATCGTCGATAGACTTACCAAGTATAGGTACTTTTTACCCTTTAAAGGAAATACGATAGTAAAGCAGTTGGCATACGCATTTTTAAGATATTACCTTAACAAATACGGAATTCCGAAGAAAATCAGTTTAGATAAAAATAAGTTATTTACTTCCAAATTTGGTACCAGTTTTTTTTAAATAAATTAGTACCAAATTTAAATTCTTTACGGCATATCACCTTTAAACGGATAGATAAACGGAACGATTAAACCAAACTCTGGAATAATACTTCAGAAGTTATATTAATTACTAGAAAAATAACTGGGTAAAACTATTTCCGTTAGCGTAAGTAACTTACAATATATCTATTAATAAAAATATGGGCGTTTTACCTTATACAGACGTATATAAATAGGACGCAAAGATTGAACGATTAAAGTAATTATTCGGTAAAGCTCCGAAAATTATTTCGATAACCCCCAAAGCAAAAATAATGGTATTTGAAATTAAAACCATTTAAGTTCGTTTCAGGACCGAATTACAATTTTTCTAATAACGGATGGCTTAATATTATAATAAAGAAAGAATTAAGGAATTAATTTTATCGAAAGGAAATAAGGTTTATCTGTTACGCCAAAAACAAAACGCAACATTAAACATTTCATAAATCAAAACCAAAAAACCCAGTAACAAGCTTTATTTTAAGAAATTCGGTCCGTTTAAGATTAACGAAGTTATTTTTAAAACTAATTATTAACTGTCGCTTCTTAAAATAATAAAAATATACCTTGTTTTCCATATTTCCCTATTAAAACCAGCACTCAATAACGCTCTATTAAAGACAAATTTGGAAATCGAATAAAATATTGATAAGTACGAAGTCGAAAAAATATTGAACTTAAGAATAGTTAAAAACAGAATCTAGTATCTAGTTAAATAAAAGGATTATCCACCTAAAGATAATACTTGGGAACCCCTTAAGTACCTAACGAATACGAAGGACCTGGTTAAAACGTTTTACTGCCAGAATCCTAACCGACCGTCTCCAACGCAGCCAAAGTCGTAGGCGACAACGGTCTAACCCCTAAATCTAAACCTTCGGCGCTCCAGTCGAAAAAAGCAAACGCTTCCGTTATAACGTTAATTTCCGAAGCAAGCCGCGCTTATTTAGCCTCTATACGACGCTGTTCTTTTTCCACCTTTTCTTTTTCTTTTAACTAATTTAACCTTTAACCTTTTTTTAATATCTTAAAAGCTTTTTTTTTCAGGATATCCTCCTAACGACGCAATCGTTGCAATTTGTTTATTCTTTTTAACATTTCCTTTTAAAACTTTTGCTGTAACACCAAAAGTTTATTTTCGGCAGCGCGACGTTCCTTTTAAAGACGATCCCGTTTAAAATTAATGTTTTTTAAAGAAAATATGGCGATTAAGCATCCGTTATAATGACGTTAACGACAAGTGCAGTAATAACAGCTTGAAAGGTTTTCAGTTATAAAATACTGTTCCTTCCCGAATAAAAGATAACTAAAGCAAGGTAAAACCTTAAAGCCGTACGTACGAATAAAGTTCGAACGGGGATTACGGGATTAACGCTGGTTTGTGCGTACCTTGCGAACTGGTTTTTTTATGCGACCCGCTATGGTAAGTTGGCATTCAGGAAAGGTGGTTTTAATTGGGAATAGGAAAAGCGCTTACTTTTTTATCTTTGGGACAAAAGTCTTAAGAGGAAGAAAATGGTGTTACGGTTTATTCGGTGGTCCGTATTGGAAAAGGGCCTTAAAAAAGGTAAAGCCTTCGTCTGATTACGTAACTATATAATTTATTTGATATGGTAAATTACCTAGATTATGTAACGAACCTGTCATACATCCACCTGGAGGTATGAGCAGTATCCGAAATGGGGTCTTGATTTGCAGGCAACAATAGTGCGAGGAATGATTTAGTAGTTTGTTTGTTAAAGAGGTTTGCGGACTTTTCCCTTAATCGGAGAACGATGCTTTTAATTGAAGGCTTAGATTGATAGTTAGAAAGCGAAACTAGGTGGGTGCTATTTATACGGGGGTTCTGTTTATTATATATCCTTTTATTTTACAGTAAGTATGTCGTGGATTTAAATGATTTAAGTGATTTACTTAAATTACTTAAATCCATTAAATTAATGTTAAAAGTTAAGCCTTTTTTTGGCCCGGGATTTAGCCGCATCCGCGTTAACCTTTAAGAACTTGGCTTTTTTCAGATAAAAACCTTTGTTCTTGTAATACCATTTCCTTTTTCCAAGAATCTTTGTCCTAAAGATAAAAATCGTAAGTAACCTTTTTGGTGGTTGGAAAAAGTATAAGGATTTTTTAACTGATTTTATTATAACAGGCCGTATCCAAAAAGAAAAAAGGAAACCTCGTTTAAATTAACGTAAGGTACGCGACATCCGTACAAATTATATTAAAAGATTCGGCTTTAAAGTTGTTTTTTGTTCCAACTGCGTTCGTTTCGGGAAGTTTAAGTATTTCTTTATGGTCGATATTTTAAGTTGCAGTTATTGCACTCGTCGCCAGCGCTCGGCTTGTAACGTATTGGACATAAATTCCTTAGTAAAAATAGGGGAAAAGTAAAACCGTTTGCAAAAAAAGCAACGGGAAATAAAGAACGCCTTAGTAGCTTATCAAAAGTTTGCCGAGAAAAAAATAAAAAAGCTTATTAGTCGATTAAAACGTTTACGTTTCCAATAAAACGTTTTGAAAAAGAAGGCTTTCGTTATTTTAAAAGAAGGTTACGAATTAAATTAGTTGGAAAAGTAAGAGAAATTGGAGGAAAAGCAGCGTCGTATAGAAAAAGAATAAGCGCGGCTTACTTTTAAGATTAACGCTAACATAAAGGCGTCCACTTTTTTTAATTGGAGTGCCGAAGGTTTGGATCTGGGAATCGGACCGTTATCGCCTGCGACCTTAGCCACGTTAGAGACGGTCGGTCAAGATTTTGGCGGTAAAACGTTTTAATTAAGTTTTTCGTATTCGTTAAGTATTTAAAGGGTTTCCAAATGTTATTTTTAAATGGGTAATTCTTTTACTTAACTAGGTATTAGATTTTGTCGTTAATTATTTTTAAATCCAGTATTTTTTCGATTTTGTACTTATTAATATTTTTTTTAATTTTTAAATTTATTTTTAATAAAACGTTATTAAGTGCTAATTTTAATAAAAAAATGTAAAAAATAAAATATATTTTTATTATTTTAAGTAACGATAATCGATAATTAATTTTAAAAATAATTTCGTTAATTTTAAACGGACCGAATTTTTTAAAATTAAAATTATTATTAAATTTTTTAATTTTAATTTATAAAATATTTAAAGTTGTATTTTGTTTTTAACGTAATAAGTAATTTTTTTTTAATAAAACTAATTTTTTAATTTTTTTTTATTATAATATTAAATTATCCGTTATTAAAAAAATTATAATTTAATTTAAAACGAACTTAAATAATTTTAATTTTAAATATTATCGTTTTAATTTTAAATATTATTAAGGTAATTTTCGGGATTTTATTAAGTAATTATTTTAATTATTAAATTTTTATATTTTATTTATATACGGTTATATAAAGCGAAATATTTATATTTTCGTTAATAAACGTATTATAAGTTATTTATGTTAATAAAAATAATTTTATTTAATTATTTTATTAATAATTAATATAATTTTTTAAATATTATTTTAAGGTTTAATTTAATCGTTTTATTTATTTATCGGTTTAAGGATAATATATTATAAAAAATTTAAATTTAATATTAATTTATTTAAAAAAATTAATACCAAATTTAAAAATAAATAATTTATTTTTATTTAAAATAATTTTTTTTAAAATTTAATATTTATTAAGATAATATTTTACGAACGCATAAGTTAATTATTTTATTATCGTATTTTTTTTAAAAGGTAAAAAATATTTATATTTAATAAGTTTGTCGACGATTACTTATATTCCGTTATATTAAATTCCGATAACGGGATTTTTAAATAAAGGTAAGCCAGTAATAAAGTTTTAAGTTATAATATTTTATATTTTATTTAAAATTTTTATAAATTATAATAATCCGTATAATTTATAACGAATTATTTTAATTTTATTATAAATATTATAATTTTTAATTATTTATTTAACGGTTTTTTTAAATTTTAAAAAATTATATTTTTTTTAAAGTTATTTAATTATTTTAAAATTATTTTAATATTTATATAATAAGTTTTTATAAAATTTTTTAATAAATTATTTTTATTATTTCCGTAAAACGTAAACTTTTCCGTAATATAATAGTTAATTTTTAAATCGTTTTTTTAATTATTTAAATTTTTTTTTTAAAATTATAAAAATTTTTAAATTAAGTTAAAAATTTGGAAATAAATTTTTTTAATATTTTATATAACTATAAAATATTTTTCTTTATAAATTATAATATTTATATACGTCGTTTAAAAACTTTAATATGGTAATTTTTTTTTTAATTTAAAATATCCGTTTAAATATTTTTTTTATTTTTAATATAATAAATCTTAAAATTAAATTTAAATAAGAAAATTATTTAATTTTCGTATCGTTTATTAAAATTTTAAATTATTATAAAACGAATAAAATTTTTATAATTAAAATAAATATTAAAAAAAAAATTTAATTTTATTAAAATACAATTTTTATTTTTTAAATATTATAATAATTATTAATAATTTTTTGTCGTAAATAAAGTACCGTAATTTTATATTTTTTAAGGTTTTAAAGTAATAAATTATTAAATATTATTTTCCGTTATTTTTTTATTATTTTAAAATTATTTTTAAAATTTTATTTAATACGTTAATTTTTAATTATTTTTTTTTGTTATAATTAAGTAATTTTATAATAAAGGCGTTAATAATTTAGTTTTTAAGTATTTATATTACGTTTTTAATTTTTTTTAAAAATTTAAATTTTTTTTTAATATATTTTTTGGTAATAAAATCCGTTAAAAATTTAACGATTTTTCCGAAATCTTTAATTAAGTTACGTACGTAACCCGTAAATTTTAAAAATTAACGGACGTTAATAACGGTTATTTTATCGGAAATCGGTTAATTTTTAATTATTTTTATTTTAAAATTTTAAATTTAAATTTATTTTAAAATAATAATAAAATTTAAAAAGTTTAATTTTTAAATATATTATACGTTCTTTTCGGCGTTAATTAATAAGTTCGCTTTTTCGAATATTTTTAACATTTAAACGATATATTTTTTATATTTTTTTTAAGGTTTTAAAATAAATAAAAATATCGTTTAAGTAAACAAATATAAACTTATTAAAAAAATTTCGTAAAATAATTATTAATATATATTAAAAATTAACGGGGGTATTAATAAATTTTTAAAGTATTACCTTATATTTATAAAGTTTATAAATCGTTTTAAAACCGGTTTTTTATTTTTCGTTTTTAGTTATCCGGATTAAGTAATAATTATCGGATAAATTTAATGCCGTAAATTATTTAACCTTATTAATATTTTTTTTTATAATATTTATAAAAGTAAAAAGGTATCCATTTTTAATAATAATATTATTTAGTTATTAGTAATCGTGGATTCGTCGGTATATGAAATCTTTATTTTTATCGATTCGGATTTTATTATTTTTTATCTTAAGTATTATTATTACAAGGTATCCTGCGGAAGATTTAAACTTTTAAATATATCCGCGTTTAAGGTTTCTTTATAGACTTTTCTATAAGGCTTTTGCTTTTTCGGGGTTTATATGGTAGATTTGATGAAGTTTTAGGTGATGTCCTTTTTTAATGGAAATCCGATAATCCTATTAGTTGTATTCGGGTAATTCTTTCCGAATCCGTTCCTTAAACAGTTTCTTAAATTTATGGTACTTAAGGGGCACTTTAGCTATTAGGTTCATAACCTTAGCTTCTTTAATTAAATAGCAGATTCTTCGGAACTCCTTTTTTAAGAGATTTTCTGGTTGGTTCTAGGAAAGCTCCTGAGTTTTTTAGTTGATATAGGGGTTATTAAAACGAAGTTACGGCATTCCAAGAATAATATTATGTCCTGAAATGTCGGCGACGTCCAAAATAACTTTTTCTGAATATCCTTATATCTGTACTGGAAATTTTTTCGTTTTTTTAAAAACTTGTCCGTTTTCGTATTTAAATAAGCTTCCGTCGATTATAAATAATTTGTACAACTTTAGCTTATATCTTTAAGGGATCCGATATTTTTCTGCAACTAATGGTAAAATGAAATTTCCTTTTGCTTTTAAATCGATTATAACTTTAAACGTTTTATTTCTGTATTAAAAAAAATTTTTAATTTAACTGCGTTATCCAATTTTTGCTTCGTATAAGGTCTTATAGGTTAAAGCTTTTCGATACCTTAATTTCGAAAGCTTACGTAATTTTTTAACTTATAAGTTTTGTTCGTTAAAAGGCGTTTTTATTTTCGGGCTTTTTTAATTGTATATTTGGAACATTTATCGTTTATATAAATAAACTATTTTCTTTTGCTAATTTGGCAAATTAATTTCGAAACTTTTATTTCCGATATTTAAAAGGGTTTTGGTTTTGGGGGTAAAATTTTTAAAGGGTCGGCTTTTATATCTAAGATTTCGTGCATTATGCATAATATAAGGGCGTAACATAGGTATTTTTAGGTAATAACTTTTCGGCTTTGGGCTAATTCGGGGTAAAAGTAGCAAAATCGGAAATATTCCGGCCATCTGGAAGTTTCGATATATCTGCATTTATCGTCGGGTTCGGTAAATATTTTCTTTTTTTATCCGGGCTAATAATTATTATTTTCTTTAGCGCGGAAGTAAGTTAAATAGTTATCGTCGTAACATGCAGAAAAATAAAGTAAGTTATAGTTATGGACGGGTTTTGGATTTGGCGTATCCGGGCAAGTTGGTTCCTTAATTTCGGGAGCCTTATTAGCTTTTGATAATATTGGATCGTATATTACCGTATTAAGGCGTAACTGGTTATGTTCATTATGCATTTTGTACCGTTACTTATTTAAATAATAAATATATATTAGCTTTATAGCTATTTTAAAGGTTTTTTATCCGGGATAATATTTGCAGGCTTTAATCGTTCGATTTTGATAAATCGGGCAACGTTCGTACTTTAGGTCGTTATTTTGTTTATAATACGTCGTAGTAATAGTAAATTTTCGTTAAGAAAAAATGGAATTAACTTTTTTTTTTCTTGCTTTCGCTGTTTAATTTTTATCTAATTATTTTAACTTTTTTCTGGAATTAAAGAACCTTTTTTTTTTAAAGTCCCTTTTTATTAGAAAGCGATATTTGTTCTTATAATAATTTTTTTTGCCATAATTAAAATATTTAACATTTAACTTATTTTTTTTGGGCTTTTTTAAAGCAGTATTAACTTTTTTCTGGGATTTACCTTTGGTTTTATTTTTTTGGAACTTGCTATTTAAACTTTAATTATTTTTCTTTTTATTAAATTTCTTTTTTTCCAAATACTTCTTAAAGGTACGTCGATCGGCGATAATGGTTTTGTTAATATAATCCTGAAAGGGGCTTATCTTAGGTACTTTATACATTTTATTCTTAACTTATAATTTTAGGCCGTTATAAAAAGGATAAAATAATACGTTTTCCGGAAAATTAAAAATTAATACGAAGCGATTAAACTTAATTACATATTCGGCTGTTAACTTAATTTATTAAAAAAAATATAACTGTTCGACCGTATGCTATTCTTTATCGGAATTTTTAAATAAGGTTTGCATTTTTTCCTCGAAATATTCGTAATTGCCGAAAACGTAATTAATTAAGTCGGAAAATTGGTTAAGGTAATTTATTAAATAATCGTTCATAATAGGTTTAAACTATAAAAGAATTTTTCCAATAAGTAACTGAAAAATAACTATTACCTTTTAGTAATTTTCCGTCAGAAATTTTTCGTAAAACTTAAGGTAAAATCTGGTTTAAACCAAAAATCCTTTTACGTTTATGGTTTCATTATAAGGCTTTAAAGGGGTCGGTTTATAACCCTTAATTTCCGGCATTCCATAGTAACTAAAGGGGGGAATAATGCTTTCGCAAATCTTATTTGCACCAAACAGAAGCAAAATCGAAAATCGTTACTATCGAATAAGTTTAGCATTTTTATCCTTTAAAGTCTTAATTTCTTTTGCAAGAATATTTAGTTTTTCGTTAACGGTAAGTTCTTTTTCTTTACCCTTTTATTCTTTAATAAATAATTCTTTTTCTTCTTCTTTTATATTAAACATATAAACCTTTATAATATCTTTTGTTAAAGTAAACTATTATAAGAGCTAAAAGGAAAAAGGTTCTTTTTGAAATCGGGTAATAAAAGGTATTATACTGTCGATTAAGGAAAAATTTTCTTTAATAAATAATAAATCGTTTAATCTGGTTATTAATCCTTTATTAACTAATAACGGTAATCGAATTTGTTATCTTATTTTTTAAACGTTATCCTATAATATCGTTTTTACTGCGTTCAGGAAAGCTTATGCCTAATTAGGCCTTAAATTATTCGTCGGCTATTAATTAAGAAATTATCAAAATATAACGAACCTGTTATATATTTACCTGGAGGTATAAGCAATATCCGAAATAAAGTCTTAATTTATAAGCAACAATAATACGAGAAATAATTTAATAGTTTGTTCGTTAAAAAGGTTTACGGACTTTTCCCTTAATCAGAAAACGATGCCTTTAATTAAAGGCTTAGATTAATAGCTAAAAAGCGAAATTAGGTAGGTGCTATTTATACGGAGGTTCTGTCCATTATATATCCTTTTATTTCACAATAAGTATGTCGTAAATCTAAGTAATCTAAATGATTTACTTAGATTACTTAAATCCATTAAATTAATGTTAAAAGTTAAGCCTTTTCTTGGCCCGGGGTTTAGCCGTATCCGCGCTAACCTCCAAGAACTTGGCTTCTTTCAGACAAGAACCCCTGTTCTTGTAACAGATTACAGGATTTAAGTAATTTAGTAAAACAGAGAAATTACAGATATACTTATTGAACAATAATACGATATATAAAGGATAGACTTTCCATATAAATAGCACTTACTTAATTTCGCTCCTTAGCTATTAATCTAAACCTTTAGTTAAAAATACCGTTTTCCGATTAAGGGAAAAGTCCGCAAACCTTTTTAACAGATAAACTACTGAATTATTCTTCGCACTATTATTACCAGCAAATCAAGACTCCATTTCGGATACTGCTTATACCTCCAGGTGGATGTATAACAGGTTCGTTACACCTTAAAGTAATAAGCTACTAAGTATTATTTTTTATTATTTTTTATTGTTCTAAGATTAGACTTAAAGTATAATTTAAGACATCTGTGTTTAGGCGTTTCTTTTTAGCGGCGTTGGGTAATTTTATTATTAGCGCTTTGGTAATTTCTTTTTTAAATAACTGGAAAGCTTTTTTAGTTTTATTTAGAAGTTCGAATCTTTTTTCCGATATATTCTTTAGTAGTAAATTTCGTTAATAGCCTAATAATATTTCCATATTCCTTAATCAAGCTGTGTAAGTAATCCGTAAATCTTAAGATTTGCCGGATATCTATAACGGTTACCTTGTTAGGGATAAGCCAGTTTTTGATAACTTTTAATTTGGAGTTTTGCATTTAAATTTAATCGGGGGTAAAGGTAAATCCTAGATAGTTTAGCTTTTACGTATGCCATGTATTTTTAGCTGGGTTAATTCGGATATTTGCTTTATTTAACGCTTTAAGAATCTGGAGTATATGCTTTTTATATTTTTCTTGCGTTTCGGAGTAAATGAGAATGTTGTTAAGGTAGATAAAAATATATTTATCTAGAAAGTTCCTAAATATAGTTATAATCAACCTTTAGAAACTGGTGGGGGCGTTAGTAAATTCCAAAGGCATTATTCGGTATTTCTGATACCTGTATATTGTTCGAAAGGTAATTTTTTTTTTTTTTTTTTGTCATTTTAATACGATAATATCCGTTTCGAAGATTTAAAGCGGTAATTACTTAGCTTTGTTCTCGTTTTCTCTTAAGGTATTTATTAAGGTTAAAGGATATCCGTTTTTGATAGTAATATCGTTCAACTGCCGATAATCGATTACGCGTCGATAAACCGGGGTTCCGTCCTAGTCGACTTTTTATTTACCATCCTTAATTTTAGGTACTATAAGTACCGGGTATTTTACGGGTGATTCAGATGGCTAAATATAACCTGTTTTTAGGTTCAACTGCATGCTTTTCCATAAGGCCTTTGCCTTTTTAGATTTATATAGTAAATTTTATAAAACTTAAGGTAACGTCCTTTTTTTAATAGGTATACGATAATTTTATTATCTGTATAAAAGCAGTTCGTAGTTTTTTTTATTCTTAAAAAGCTGTTCGAAACGTTAATATTTTAAGAGTATTACACTGGCAAAGTCTGATATCTTGTCTTTTCAGATAATATAGCAGACTTTTTTAAACTTATTTTTAAAAGGAATTAATTCGTGGTCCTAAGTAAGCTGGCGAGTTTTCTAGTTAATTAACGGATTGCTGGAATTAAGCCGTGGTATTTCCAAGATAACATTATAACCTGAAATGTCGGCGATATTCAACGTAAAATGCTTTTAATACTCTTAAATTTATACTAAGAGTTTTTAGGTTTCTTTAAGAAATTGTCCGTTATTGTACTTAGATAAATTTCTATTAATTGTACGTAATTTATAAGACTCTAATTTGTACTTTTAAAAAATATAATATTTTTCGGCTATAGCTGGCGAAATAAAGTTACTTTTTACCTTAAAGTTAATCATAGCTTTAAAAGTTTAGCTTTGGTACTAAATAAAAATCTTAATTTAACTTCGTAACCTTTTTTCTTGCTTCGTATAAGGTTTTAGTTCGCATAACTTTTCGATGCTTTAATTTCGAAAGCTTTTGCCGTTTTTTAACTTAATAGTTCTATTCGCCAAAAGGCGTTTTCATTCGCAAATTTTCTTAACTGCGTATTTGGTATATCTGTCGTCCATGTAAGTATACTATTTTCGTTGGCTAATTTAGCATTTTACCTTAATGACTTTTACCTTTAACGTTTAAAAAAACTTGCAATTCGAAGTTGAAATTTCTGCGGGGTTTGCCTCCATATCTAGAAGTTTATGCATCAAGCATAGTATAAGGGTATAACGTAAATCACCCTAAGTAATAGCTTTTCGACTTTAATTAAATTCGGGATATAAGTAACAAAATCAAAGGTATTCGGGCTACCGGAGGATTTCGATGCATCTGCAGTCGTTATCAGGCTCGGTAAGGGTTTTTTCGTCTCAACCGAGCCAATAATCGTTATCTTCCTTAGTTCGTAAGTGGATTAAACATTCGTTTTTAGTACAAATTAAAAAATGGAAAAAACCGTGCCTATTAATAAGGTCTTATTCAGGGACTTCAGTTTTGAAATATATCGCCCGTTTTAGGGGTTCGCTGGATTTTTTGCTTATAATTGTTAAGTTCGGAGCGTATCTGGCTATATTCGTTGTATATTTTGCACTTCTGCATATTTAAATAACACTCGCATTTTAACCTTATAGCTAACTTGGAAGTTAGTTATTCGGAATAGTATTTGCAATGTTAATTGTTTAATTCTAACAAATCGGGTAATGCTCGTACTTTAAGTCGCCGCTTAGTTTACAGTAAATCGTTACAGTGGTATATTCCTATTGGAAAGAAATAACATTAACTTTCTTTTCTTTTTTGCTTTTACTATTTATTTCTTATTCGGCCGTTCGGGCCTTTTTTTAAATAAAATCTTTCCCTTTTTAATTTTCTTTTTAGCTAGAAAACGATATTTGTTCGTATAATAACTCTTTTTATCACAATTAAAGCATTTAATATTCGATTTATCTTCTTCAGGCTTTCTTAAAGTAATATTTGCTTCTTTTTAAGTCCTGTTCTTATTTTTGCTTTTTTAAAACTTGCTGCTGGAACTTCGATCGTCTTTTTTTCTGTTAGATCTTTTCTTCTCTAAGTACTTATTAAAGGTACGTCTATCAGCGATAATAGCCTTATTTTAGTACTTTATACATCTTGTTTTTAACCTATAACTTTAGGCTATCGTAATAAAGATAAAATCAAGCACTTTTCAGTAAATGAAAAGTTATTACGAAGCGATTAAATTCTGTAATGTATTTAACTGTTAATTTTATTTACTGGAAAAAGTGCAGCTTTTAACGGCATCTTATTTCTTATCTGAATCTTTAAACAAAGTTCGCATTCCTTCTTCCAAATACTCGTAATTACCGAAAATGTAATTAGTAAAATCGAAAGATTCGTTAAGGTAATTTTCGAAATAATTTTTTATAATTAGCTCGAACTATAAAAAAAAAATCTTTCCTGTAAACAGCTAGAAAATGGTCATTATCTTTAAATACTTTTCCGTTAAAAGCTTTCGTAAAATTAAAGGTAAAATTTAATATAAATTAAAAATCCTTCTACACTTGTAATACCATTATAAGGTTTTGAATAAATTAACTTATAGCCTTTAACTTTAAATATCTTATAATAAGCAAAAGGTAAAACAATATTTTTACGGGATTAATTTGCGCCAAATAAAGGTAATATCGAAGATCTTTGCTGTCGAGCGAATTTAGCATTTTTCCTTTTTACTTCCTGGAATTCGGTTATTAAAATGCGCAGTTTGTCGTTAACCGTAAGTTTTTTTTCCCTTGCCTTTCGGGTTGTCGGTTTCCTTTTTTCCCCTTCTGGTTCGTTTTCTTAAACCTTAATTATTTCTTTAATGGCCGGGAAGAGTTATCGTTAAAAAGAAAAAAGTTCTCCTTAAAACCGAGTACTAAGGGAGCTATATTGCCGATTAAAAAAAGGATTTTTTAAATAAGAGGTAAAATGTTTTAATCTAGATACCGATTTTTTAGTAGCTCATAACGGCGATTGGGTATATCGTTTGTTTTCTGAACGCCGTTCTATAATATCGTCTTTACTGGGTTTAGAAAAGCTTATGCTTAACTAGGCCTTAAACTATTCGTCGGCTATTAATTAAAAAGTTATCAAAATGTAACGAACCTGTTACATAATTACCTGGAAATGTGATTAATATCCGAAATTGGTTCTTAATTTGCAGGTAACAATAGAGCGAAGAATGATTTAATAGTTTGTTCGTTAAAAAAATTTACGAACTTTTCCTTTAATCGAAAAACGTTGTTTTTAATTAAATATTTAGATTAATAACTAAAAAAAAAACTAAGTAGGTGGCTATTTATAAGGAAACATGAAGGTTTTATATGTTCTTTTCCTTTAGTATAGCCTCCGTCTGGTCTTTGTAATATCTCTGTAGTATCTTTATGCTGTCTTTATAGTATTTCTGTGGTATCTTTATAGTGTCTTTATGGTATTTCTGTGGTCCCCGCAAAGACTATTCTTGGCACCGAGGTTTACCCGACCTGAGTCCATTCCCCCTTTGGTCACCCGCAGACAGTACGGGAGATCCCAATCCGTAACAACGCTATACTTCCGTTCCTTGGTCTTAACCCTTTTATAACGACTGCTTCCAGCCGCTATTGGCTGTATTTTTTTACCACCTCCTTTTTTTTGGGCCAGAAAAGCTTATCTTTCTTGTATAATAAGTATTCCTCTTTCTTAAAAACGCTGGTTTTTAATTCTGCGACGTTTGTTTAAAATATAGTTTGTTTCGCGCAATTAAACGGTTTCTTTTCATAAAAGAAAATTTTCGTATAAAAGCAATAAGTTACTTTTAATCAAAAGATTAACCCATTTAACCATTTTTATAGGCAAGCTTCTTTAATAATTTCTAATCTTTTTTTTTAAATAACGTTTTTATTTTGTTGTTTTGCGGATAGTTCTAGGAGTTTTCGCCAGGAGGGAAATAAAACCGGCGGAAGTAAGCAAGGAAACAGTCGGCGTAGGCACAATTAAAAGGGTTTCCAATTCGGAAAAAAAGTTATTAGGATCGAATGGAACAAAACCAGCTTTCGCGAATCCAGATTTGATGTTATCGGACGTTGTGGCAGCTTGGAGCGCGTCGTAAAAGCCGGCAAGAAAATCTTCTGTGGCAATATAAATATAATGGCGTCGCATTAAGTCATCGATGTACCGTAAATAAACGCGTTTCAAAATAGAAAAACAAGATACGTCAAAAGATTAAAGCCGATGCAAAAAATACGCGGGCATACAAAGCGTAATAATATTGTTATTAGCGCAATATTTTTCGAATTTTACTGAATGGTGGTTTTCGTGGCCGTCGAAGATAAGAAAACGTTTGGAATCTTTCGTACGCGTCCGAATATTTTTATTAAAATGCTGGATCCATTTTAAAGCTAATTTATTTGTTATCCAGCCATTATTACTTAATGCAATTTTCCAATCGGCTGCTGGCAATGGGTTATCGCGATACTAAAACTTAAAATAATTTTTTCCCGCTATGATAACAAATAACGGTATGGTCCAACCTTAGAAATTAATAGCTATAACCTAAATTTTATTACTTTATTACGTTTATCTAAGTTTTCTACGTCTTTCGGCACTGGTAATTACTATGCCCGTTACTATAAAAAGTTTTATCAAAAATCCAGTCTCGTCGAAGTTGTATATAACCTTTTCTGCGATGCCGTATTTTGCAATAGTAACTCGAACAAGTTCGAACTATTTGCGGAATAATTCTGAATTTTCGCATAGGACCCGTTAATAATCGATCTTCCGATTTAAACGCGTCTAGAATTTTTTGTTGCCGTCTAATAAAGGTCGACGCCCATTTAACTCCAACGCATTCTGTAACGCGTTGGGCAAGCAGTATATTGGCTATATTTTTAACATGCTGAAGCCGGACAGGAAACCCTCACGTATTTAGGTTAAGGATACGGTTGACAATCGATTTTTGTTCGGTCGCCGTCAATTTCGCGAATTGGAGATAATATCGGTTCGGGCGCATCTGCCGTTAAATCGCGCTTTTACGGTAGAAGATAGGACCTTATAGATAGAATTAAACCTTGTATAACTAAGTTTCGGGTCTCTTTTTTTAACCTGAACGGTTAAGTTCATTTTCGTTACTTTTATAAGGCGTTCTATAACGTCGGTGTTAAATAATAAATAATTAAAAATAAGTAGTTGCAAAGTGCCAAGAAAAGTGTCCCGCTTCTTTATCTGTCCCGTTCGCTTATCCGAGACGTTATATATATTATAATAAATAATAATTTATACAATTAATTAACACCGACGTCCCCTTATTACAAAAAGAATTGCGGCATATAAATATATATACTTTCTAGTTACAAAAACTTATAAAAATATTTTGATTAAAATAAATTATACGTTTACTGATAATATATTAGGTAATAAATTAAATAAAACCTTATTACATAAACCTTTTAGACATTTTAAAAAGTAACTAAAGTTAGTAGATATTACGGAATCTTTCGATCGATAGAGGAATAGCCTGCGCATAATTTTAAAGAAGGAATTGGCCGATCAAAAAGATTTAATTACTAGAGGAAAGGTGGAATAAAAAGTATGGTTTTAGGAAGTGATGAAATGTAATAATCAACGCCATAACTACGGCAAGGCGTTAAAGAGGTGTGTCAGCTAGCAAGGGGTACGTATCGTACCCCATATATGGAAAGGCTCCCTCTAATCGGAACTTATATATTCCGTGGCTAGATTCCATAAAAACAGCAGTGCGCGTTTTAGAGCACCTGGAGCTAGTCATCCAATACAACACGACTAATGCCCTCTATATTTGACAGATACTGCCGATTTATGGGCTGCTTTTTGGTTCGCCACTGAGGGAAACTCTCAGCTAGCCACTGCACCAACAGACTGGATTGATAAGTGCACGCTTATCGGGCTACTTATCTGACAAAAACTGTCCTAGTAGGTGACGCACACTCAGCTCGTACAGGACTAATTCCCTCAACCCTAGCATTCGCGAACGGCGACAACTACCTGAATGTCGGATGAGCCCTCCATGATGGTAACTGAGAGGAACGACTCCGACGCAGCAGTTATTGCGCCGGATGGCGACATCATTCTCGTCGTCGGCGCTGGGATGAAGAGACTCAAAGTCTATTCCTTGGTCCTCAAGCGTGCCTCAAAGGTATTTAGCGCTATGCTTAGCCCTCGATTTAGCGAAGGCCAAAGGCTTGCGGATAATGAATCGACGGAAATCGATATGCCAGAAGACGATGCGGAAGCAATGGAAATCATGCTCAATGTCATCCACGGCTGCAATAACGCGGTACGCGATGATCTCGACGCGAACCAAATCCTCCGAGTAGCTATTACTGTAGACAAGTTCGACTGCAAGGTTGCTCTTGCATTTGCCATCAAGGACCGGCTGAAGTGTGCCAATATCACTGATAGCAGCCAACTTTGGCGGCTGCTGAAGGCAGCTTACTGGTTTGACAACGCAAAGTCATTCGAGGAAATAAGCCTCGCATTGATGCTCCACCATCGAGGCTCCTACTTGCAACTCTGGGCCCAAGAAGATATTGATACTGAAGTTTTGGTAAGGATTTGCAGTAAGTCTGAATTATTTTGCCTGTTCTGAGATGGTATCTAAATTTGGGTGGCTAGTCTCACTCGAAGAAGGTAGAAACAGCATTCGCCTGAGCCTCTTGAAAATAGTTATCGAGCGGCCAATCTTGCAATCCTGGAACTGTCTTTGTGGTTGGTTCAGCAAGCATTATCTTGCTTATATTCAGGCACTTCGTTCGGAAAAATTACCAACAGGTATATTCTGGATGGCAGCATCCGAGGCTATCGAAACTGTGTACAGGTTGCGAGATCCGCAGCCGGCGTATACAGACCTCATGGACACGAGCTGCCCAGAGCACAGAGATCATCGACGGAACTCCGATTTTGTCATGAGTGTAAGGAAGCGTGTGGGGTTTACCGAGTCGGGGCTTTGTCTTGATTGTGTTCGCTCAGGCGGTGAGCATGAGACGCACAAGACAAGGAGTTGATGGCCTAAGTGGTCAGGCGGAAAGCTTCCAAGGTTGGAAGCAAGAGAGTTTCAGCTGAGCACATGTCCTGCAGAGCATCACTCGTTCGGAAAGGGATGTAAATGGCGATGGCTGGCAAGCGGACTTCGCAAGCGAGGGCCGGGAAGCAGGCGGGATGGGTATCTTGAAACGGAAGTGAGGCATCCAAGGGATACCGCCGAGTTCGTACTATATATAATGCGGCTTGTTGCGAAACCTGGTGCGTTTGTGAAACTGGTGACGGAGGCCAGTACTCCCAGTAGCATGACTACTCACGGCTCTCGGCTTGTTACAGAAACCTGTCTGGCGAATTGAAATACAGCGAAAGAATAAAACCATTTTGGAATAGATTTCTAGCTTTCACCAAATGGTCGATATCTAGGAAGGTGCGGACTGAATGAACATCACCATGTCGAAAACTTGTGCCAGGGCCAAGGTATTGTCATGGGAAGCCGCAGAACTGGGCCTGTAAGACGAAAGGTACCGGGGGACTCCCTCGCCATCTCGGATCACCCGGTCCTCGCCAAAAGCCAGTGTGTTGTCTGACGATTTCTCGCCCGGAAACGCAACCTAGGCCGCCGAGGCCGCCTACAAATAGATATGAAATGTTGGGGTTGAAGCGGGCCTTGCTGGGCTAGCTCTAATGGCAAGGGACCGGCCAACCTCCAGTTCCATGGAGACAATAATCTTGCCTATGTGGTGTCCTTTTTGCATGAATATGAATGTATCTACCACATTTTAGCAATTCCCTTCATCCGTATGGCGAGGTGCCTACGGTGTCATCCTCCTCTCGATACGATGCAAGAGACGCCAGCAAATTCCACGCGTGATTCCTAATTCTATTTTGCGACACCACGCCTTGCTAGTCGGTAACGTATGCATCGTATCCAAACGTGAGGATGCGGGCGGTCGGAAGCTTGGACGGGAGATCTTAGGCCATAGTTACTCCCATTTCGAATCAGAGTGTCCTATCCCCACTAAGCTTCTGAATCACACACCTTTTTTGCAACGCAAGTGTTGAACTTCGAATATACGCTTTAAAGTGATATACTTAACAATCAGAAATCTCCCAATTTGCAGCTATATATCATTATGTAGCCCTGTGCGAGGGCTATATGTTAATACTAGATATATTAGTGTAGCTGCTATATTCGATAAGGCAACACCCCCACCAACGTGACACCCCATCAACGCGCCACCCCACATCCGCGTTGCGCGTTGATCCACTTACTGATTTCTTTCCCTATAAATGGCATCTTAACAACGCTTTAGAAAATTGAAAAAAAGAATTTATTTACCGAAATCTGCGCTTTCGAACGATATGCAACTTTCAGCTTAATTCCGTGCGCCGTAAGCGATTAACGAGGTAAAGCGTAGGAAATTTCTGCGTTTAGCCTCCAAAAGCTACTAAGTTAACAGACCATATATAACACGCCGTATTAAAGGTATGTCGACGAAAAAAGAGGCTAATAAGGTTCGCCAGAAGCTATCACGAATTCAAAAGGAAGCTTTAGCTTATTAAGTTATTATATAAGGTTAGTTAGGCTATACGCCACCCCATTCCCGATTTCGCTTATACGTACAACGCTTCTTAATTAACAACGGCAACCCCGAACGCCTAAGAAAGGGTTGGGTAGCCCGATTCCTGCGCCGCCATCCTGAAATAAAGACTTTTAAAGGTACGGCGATCGATTATAAGCGTTTAAATAGCGCTTTTCCGGCTTCTATTAACGTCTTATTCGATCGCTTCGCACTGCCGGAGGTTAAAATTATCAAATGGGGGAATCGATATAACGCAGACGAGATTAGAATGATAAAAGATATGGGAGAAAACGCTTTCGTCCTCGGAAAAGCTTTTAAAAAACGTATTTTTTTGAAGGATACGTTTAAAAAGGGGTGGATTACCATAATCGTATGCATCAGTGCTAACGGACGTTCGTTACCACCCTTAATAATTTTCAGCGGTATTAACGTATAATAATAATAGTTTCCTAATTCGGATAATAATACGTACGAAACCTGGTATTTTACTACTTTAAAAAGCGGCTGGACGAATACCGAAATCGGCTTGAAATAGCGTCGCAAGGTCTTTATTTTTAATACCAAGCCCTAGGACCTTAACGAATAAAGGCTATTGGTGATCGACGGCTGTAACAGTTATATTACCGAAGAATTTATGTAGATATGCCTTTAGAACAAGATATATATCTGTAACGAACCTGTTATATATCCACCTGGAGGTATAAGCAGTATCCGAAATGAGGTCTTGATTTGCAGGTAACAATAGTGCGAAAAATGATTCAGTAATTTGTTCGTTAAAGAGGTTTGCGGACTTTTCCCTTAATCGGAAAACGGCGCCTTTAACTAAAGGCTTAGATTGATAGCTAAAAAGCGAAAATTAAATAGGTGCTATTTACATAAAGGTTCCATCCATTATATATCCAACCTTCCATAATAAGTATATCGCAGATTTATGTAATCTAAGTAATCTGGCAGATCACTTAAATTAACTAGATTACCTCGAAGGCCAAGCCTTCCTTTGGTCCGAGATTTAGCCGCATCCGCGCTAACTTCCAAGGACTTGGCCTTTTTTAGATAAAAACCCTTGTTCTTGTAATACCATTTCCCTTTTCCAAGGATCTTTGTCCTAAAGATAAAAACCGTAAGTAACCCCTTTGGTAATTGAAGAAAGTACAGGGATTTTTCAGCTGATTTTATTATAACAGGCCGTATTTAAAAGGAAAAAGGAAAAAAAAAAACCTTAATTTAACTAACGCGAAGCGCGTAACAACCGCGCGGATTATATTGAAAAATTCGGCTCCAAAGTTAACCTTTGTTCGAATTATATTCGCTTCGGGAAAACCGACTGCTTTTTTGTAATTAATTTTCCAAGTTGTAGTTGTTGCACCCGTCGTCAGCGTCCGGCCTGTGACGTACTGGAGATAAATTCTTTAGTGAAAATTGGAGAAGAACGAGAACGGTTGCAAAAGGAGCAACGTAAAGTAGAAGATAAATTAATAAAGCTTCTTGGTCGATTGAAACGCTTGCGTCTTTAGCAAAACGTTTTGAAAAAAAAGGCTTTCGCTATTTTAAAGGAAGGTTACAAATTAAATCAATTAAAAAAGCAAAAAAAGCTAAAAAAAAAAGCAGCATCGTATGGAAAAGGAATAAGCACGGCTTGCTTTTAAGATTAACGCCAACATGGAGGCGTCTGCTTCTTTCGACTGGAGCGCCGAAAGTTTGGATTTGGGGGTTAGGCCGTTGTCGCCTATAACCTTAATTACGTTAAAAACGGTCGGGCAGAATTTTGGCGGTAAAACGTTTTAATTAAGTTCTTCGTATTCGTTAAATATTTAAAAGGTTTTTAAATATTATCTTTAAATAAATAATCCTTTTATTTAATTAAGTATTAAATTTTATTATTAATTATTTTTAAATTTAGTATTTTTTTGATTTTATATTTATCGATATTTTCCTTAATTTTTAAATTTATTTTTAACGGAACGTTATTAAGTATTAATTTTAATAAAAAATATAAAAAATAAGGTATATTTTTATTATTTTAAGTAACGATAATCGATAATTAATTTTAAAAATAATTTTGTTAATTTTAAACGGACCGAATTTTTTAAAATTAAATTTATTATTAAGTTTTTTAATTTTAATTTATAAAATATTTAAAGTTACGTTTTATTTTTAACGTAATAAATAAATTTTATTTCTTTTTAATAAAATTAATCTTTTAATTTTTTTTTATTATAATATTAAGTTATTTGTTATTAAAAAAATTACGATTTAATTTTAAAACGAACTTAAATAATTTTAATTTTAAATATTATTAAGGTAATTTTCGGAATTTTATTAAATAATTACTTTAATTATTAAATTTTTATATTTTATTTATATACGGTTATATAAAACGAAATATTTATATTTTCGTTAATAAATATATTATAAATTATTTATATTAATAAAAATAATTTTATTTAATTATTTTATTAATAATTAATATAATTTTTTAAATATTATTTTAAAATTTAGTTTAATTATTTTATTTATTTATCGGTTTAAAGATAATATGTTATAAAAAATTTAAATTTAACGTTAATTTATTTAAAAAAATTAATACTAAATTTAAAAATAAATAATTTATTTTTATTTAAAATAATTTTTTTTAAAATTTTATATTTATTAAAATAATATTTTACGAATACGTAAATTAATTATTTTATTATCGTATTTCCTTTAAAAGGCAAAAAATATTTATATTTAATGAACTTATTAACGATTACTTATATTTCGTCGTATTGGATTCCGGTAACGGGATTTTTAAATAAAGGTAAACCGGTAATAAAGTTTTAAATTATAATATTTTATATTTTATTTAAAATTTTTATAAATTATAATAATTTATATAATTTATGGCAAATTATTTTAATTTTATTATAAATATTATAATCTTTAATTATTTATTTAACGGTTTTTTTAAGCTTTAAAAAATTATATTTTTTTAAAATTATTTAATTATTTTAAAAAATTTTTAATATTTATATAATAAATTTTCGTAAAATTTTTTAATAAATTATTTTTATTATTCCCGTAAAACGTAAACTTTTTCGTAATATAACAGTTAATTTTTAAATTATTTTTTTAATTATTTAATTTTTTTTTATTTATTAAAATTATAAAAATTTTTAAATTAAGTTAAAAATTCGGAAATAAATTTTTTTAATATTTTACATAACTGTAAAATATTTTTTTTTATAAATTATAACATTTATATACGTTATTTAAAAACTTTAATATCGTAATTTCCTTTTCGGTTTAAAATATTTGCTTAAATATTTTCCTTATTTTTAATATAATAAATTTAAATAAGAAAATTATTTAATTTTTATATCGTTTATTAAAATCTTAAATCGTTATAAAACGAATAAAATTTTTGTAATTAAAATAAATATTAAAAAAAAATTTGGTTTTATTAAAATACGGTTTTTATTTTTTAAATATTATAATAATTATTAATAATTTTTTATCGTAAATAAAGTATTATAACTTTATATTTTTTAAGGTTTTAAAATAATAAATTATTAAATATTATTTTCCGTTATTTTTTTATTATTTTAAAATTATTTTTAAAATTTTATTTAATACGTTAATTTTTAATCGTTTTTTTTTATTATGGTTAAATAATTTTATAATAAAAGCATTAATAATTTAATCCTTAAATATTTGCATTATTTTTTTAAATTTTTTTTAAAAATTCGAATTTTTTTTTAATATATTTTTTAATAATAAAATTCGTTAAAAGTTTAACGATTTTTCCGAAGTTTTTAATTAAGTTACGTACGTAACCCGTAAATTTTAAAAATTAACGGACGTCGGTAACAATCGTTTTGTCGGAAATCGGCTAATTTTTAATTATTTTTATTTTAAAATCTTGGATTTAAATTTATCTTAAGGTAATAATAAAGTTTAAAAAATTTAATTTTTGGATATATTATACGTTTTTTTCGGCGTTAATTAATAAATTCGTTTTTTCGAATATTTCCAGTATTTAAGCGATATATTTTTTATATTTTTTGAAAGTTTTAAAATAAATAAAGATATTATTTAAATAAATAAATATAAATTTATTAAAAAATTTTCGTAAAATAATTATTAATATATATTAAAAATTAACGGGAATATTAATAAATTTTTAAGGTATTACCTTATATTTGTAAAGTTTATAAATTATTTTAAAAATAATTTTCTATTTTTCGCCTTTAATTATTCGAATTAAATAATAGCCGTCCGGTAAATTTAACGCCGTAAACCATTTAACTTTGTTAATATTTTCCTTTATAATATTTATAAAGGTAAAAAGGTATTTATTTTTGATAATAATATCGTTTAACTTTCGGTAATCGTAGATTTTCCGATATATAAGGTTTCCATTTTTATCGATTCGGATTTTCTTATCTTTTATCTTTGGTATTATTATGACGGGGTACTTTACGGGAGATTTAGATTTCTGAATATATCCGCATTCGAGGTTTCGTTATAGACTTTTTTATAAGGCCTTGGCCTTTTCTGGATTTATGTGGTAAATCTGGTAAAGTTTTGGATGGTGTTTTTCCTTGATAAGAATCCTGTAATCCCATTAATTATGGTCGGGTAACTTTTTTCGTATTCGTTCTTTAAACAATTTTTTAAATCTTTGGTATTCCGAAGGTACCTTAGCAGTTAGGTCCATTACTTTGGCTTTTCGGATTAGATAATAGATTTTTCGGAATCTTTTCTTTAAAGAAATTGTAAAACGGTTTTAAAAAAGTTTTTGGGTCTTCCAGTCGATATAAAGGTTACTGGAACGGAACTACGGCATTCTAAGGATAATATCGTATCCTAAAATGTCGGCTACGTTTAACTTAATTTTTTCTAAATATCTTTAAATTTTCATTAAAAGTTTTTCTGTTTCTTTAAGGACTTGCCCATTTTTATACTTGGATAAGCTTCCGTTAACTGTAAGTAATTTGTATAACTTTAATTTATATTTCCAAGGAATCCGGTATCCTTTAACTACTGATAGTAAAATAAAGTTTCCTTTTGTTTTTAAGTCGATTATGGCTTTAAACGTTTGGTTTTTATACTGGAAAAGAATCTTAATTTAATTACGTTATCCAGTTTTTATCTCGTATAAGGTTTTATAAGTTAAAGCTCCTCGATACCTTAACTTCGAAAGCTTGCGTAATTTTTTAACTTCTGGGTTTTGTTCGCCAAAAGGCGTCTCCATTTTCGGGCCTTTTTAACTACATATTTGGAACATTTATCGTCCATATAAATAAATTATTTTCTTTTGCCAATTTGGCAAACTGATCTCGAAATTTTTACTTCCAATATCTGAAAAGGTTTTAGTTTTAAGGGTAAAATTTTTAAAAAGTCGGTTCCCATATCCAAAATCTCGTATATTATGCATAATGTAAAGGCGTAACATAAACATCTTTAGGTAATAGCTTTTCGGCTTTGGGCTAACTCGGGATAAAGGTAGCAAAATCGGGGATATTCCGGCTATTTGGGTATTTTAATACATCTGCATTTATCATCAGGTTCAGTAAACGTTTTTTCGTCCCATCCGGGCTAATAGTCGTTATCTTCTTTAGCGCGGAAATGGGTTCAACAGTTATCGTCGTAATATGCAAAGAAATAAAATATATCGTAATTATGGACTAGGTTTAAACCGACAGTATCTAAGTAAGTCGATTTTCTAACTTTAAGGGCCTTATTAAGTTCTAAGGATATTAAGTCGTATATTACTGTATTAAAGCGCAACTAACCATGTTTATCGTACATTTTGCACCGTTACTTATCCAAATAACAAATATATCTTAATTTTATAGCTATCCTGGAAGTTTTTTATCTTGGATAATATCTACAGGCTTTAATTATTCGATTTTAACAAGTCGGGTAACGTTCGTATTCTGGGTCGCCATTTTATTCATAATGCGTCGTAGTAATGGTAAATTCTCGCTGAAAGGAAATGGAATTAACTTTTTTTTTTTTTCGCTTTCGTTGTTTAATTTTTGTTTAGTTATTTTAACCTTTTTCTGGGATTAAGAAATTCTTTTTTTCTTAAAGTTCTTTTTTGTTAAAAAGTAACATTTGCTTTTATAATAGCCTTTTTTACCATAATTAAAATATTTAACATTTAATTTATCTTTCTTAAGTTCCTTTAAAGCAATATTAACTTCCTTTTAAAATCTGCTTTTAGTTTTATCCTTTTGGAATTTGCTGCTTAAGCTTTAGTTATTTTTCCTTTTATCGGATTTTTTCTTTTTTAAGTACTTTTTAAAGGTACGTCGATCGGCAATGATAATCTTATTAATATAATCCTGGAAAGGGCTTGTTTTAGGTACTTTATATATCTTATCTTTAACTTATGATTTCAGGCCGTTATAAAAGGGATAAAATAATGCGCTTTTCGGGAAATTAAAAATTGATACGAGGCGATTAAATTTAGTCGTATATTCGGCTGTTAACTTGGTTTGCTGGAGGAAATGCAATTATTCGACCGCATGTTATTTTTTATTGGAATCCCTAAATAAGGTTCGTATTTTTTCTTCGAAATGTTCGTAATTGCCGAAGACGTAATTGGTTAGGTCGAAGGATTAGTTAGGGTAGTTTACCAGGTAATCGTTTATAATGGGTTTAAATTATAAGAGAACTTTTCTAGCAAGCAGCTGAAAAATGGCCATTACCTTTTGATAATTTTCCGTTAAAGAACTTTTATAAAACTTAAGGTAAAATCTGGCTTGGACCAGGAATTTTTTTACGTTTATGGTTTTATTATAAAGCTTTGGAAAGGTTAGTTTGTAGCTTTTAATTTCCGGCATTCCATAGTAACTAAAAAGGGGAACAATGCCTTTGCGAATCTTATTTGTACCAAATAAAAGCAAGGTCGAGAATCGTTGTTATCGGATAAATTTAACGTTTTCATCCTTTAAAGTCTTAACTTTTTTTGCAAGGATATTTAGTTTCTCGTTAACGGTAAGTTCTTTTTTTTTACCCTTTTGTTTTTTAGTAGGTAGTTTTTCCTTTTTTTCTTTTATATCAAACCTATAAACCTTTATGGTATTTTTTGCTGAAGTAAACTGTTGTAAAGGCTAAAGGGAAAAAAGTTTTCTTTAAGATCGGGTAATAAAGGGTGTTATACTGTCGATTAAGGAAAAGATTTTTTTAATAGGTAATAAATCGTTTAATTTAGTTATTAATCCCTTTTTAACTAATGGCGGTAATCGAGTTTGCTATTTATCTTTTGAATATCGTCCTGTAATATCGTTTTTATTACGTTTAGGAAAGCTTATATTTAATTAGGCCTTAAATTATTTGTCGGTTATTAATTAAGGAGTTATTAAAATGTAACGAACCTGTTATATATTTACTTGGAGGTATAAGCAGTATCCGAGATAAGGTTTTGATTTGTAAGTAACAATAATGCGAAAAATAATTTAATAGTTTGTTCGTTAAAGAAGTTTGCGAACTTTTCCTTTAATCGGAAAACGGCGCCTTTAATTAAAGGCTTAGATTAATAGCTAAAAAGCGAAAATTAAGTAGGTGCTATTTATATAAAGGTTCCATTTATTATATATCCAACCTTCCATAGTAAGTGTGTCGCGGATCTATGTGATTTAAGTGATCTGGCAGATCACTTAGATTAACTAGATCACCTCGAAGGCCAAGCCTTCCTTTGGTCCGAGGTTCAGCCGCATCCGCGCTAACCTCCAAGGACTTGGCCTCTTTCAGACAAGAACCCCTGTTCTTGTAACAATATCATCTTTTTACTTGCCTACGTTTTTTATATCTTCTAGCCTTTTAATGTAAGTATATTTGTTACCTTAAAGCAAAAGTTCCGTTACTAGTTCCGCGAACGTTACTATAGTGTGACAGCTATGGGCTTAACCAACTATTAAACCTAAGTCGTACGGTTTATGTTGGCAGTGGTATCGTAGGAATTTAAGTAATGGAGCGATAATTACGTCTGGTAATAGCAGATATAAATCTAGGTAATTAATTATTATTGCAAGCTGGTATTATTTTAAATTATGGGAATAATAAATGTATATATCTTAAACGGGATCCTTTTAGATCCGAAAATCCATTCGGATGTATTTGCTGTAATCCTTATAAATCCGAGAATTTATTCGAATCCATACTATACTGATCTGTTTGGATCCATAGATCTATTCGGATCCATATTACGTAACCTAAGTTTTGCATCGGAAGTAATCCGTATAACTTCCGACTGTTTGCTAATAAGCTAAGCTTGTTTGGTTATAATACGATTTCCCTTTTTTCAAAATCTTTACCCTTAAAAATTAATTTGTTTGTCGTATTTGTTTGGTAAGTAACTTCTTTTTTTTATATTATTATTTCTGCTTATTTTTTGTTGTTATGCCTAACCGCATCGAAAAGTAAATATTTCGCAAACGTTTTAACTAAAAAAAGAAAGCGAAAATTTAACTGCTTATATTTAAAATTAAGGTTTCGAAGTTATGCTTTATTTTACGTATTTTAAATATAAGGAAAAATATGTTATAATAAAAAACGTAGTTCGTTATAAAAACTGCGTTCTAAAGAAAAAAAAGTTGCGATAAGTCGGGTATCCCTTTTAATTTCTTACGCAATATTATTAAAGAAGCGGAACGTTTAAAACGCAAGGAAATTTTAACCGAAAAGCGGTTGCTTTAATCGTAAAAAGAAATAAATAAAACGATTACCCGTTTCCAGCAATTACGCTATCAGCAAAAATTCCTTCGATTTAAAGGTATTAAAATAGTAAATCGTAGGCTTCAGTCTTTAAACGAACTGGAAAAGCAGGAAAAATTGGAACGCGAAACGGCTTTGCGGGCCGCATAAGTTACGTAAGCTACAGACTTTTCGGAATGGCCTAAGGTTGAAAATATTAATTGGCCGTTATTGGGCGACGCCGACTGGAATACCTTAACCCTGGCGCTTCCGGCGTTGCTAATAAAAGTTCTTTAAAAGGCGTTGGGCGTTCGTAAGGTTCTTGCGAGTTTTTAGGTGTTTTTGGAATCTGGGTAATCTTTCTACTTAACTAAGTATTAAGTAAATCCTTCTTTTTTACGTATATCTAGTATTTTTTTTACCTCGTAAATTGGTATATTTTCCATAACTTTTTCGTTTTATTCCGTATTAACTTTAATTATATCTGCTGCTAACTTTAATAAAGAAATATGAAAGATTAAATAAAGCTTAACTTTCGGCGGTAGCTCCAATTTATAGTTATTTTCTGAGATTTTCTTGGCGATTTTGTATGGGCCGATGTATTTGAAATCGAGTTTTTTGTTTGGCTTTTTAATTTGGATATTTTTAGTAGCTAGGTAAACCATTTTCCTTTCTGAAAAAGTTAGTTCTTTTAATCTTTTCTGGTTGTAATATTTACTTATCTGGTTGCGTCCGAATTTAAGCTTTAATTTCATTTCTGCCTATAGGTGTTTTAGCTGTTTTGACGTAAAAATTGTTTTAATGTTAGCTGGTTTATCTTTATATAAATCTTGGTAAATTTTAAGTGTAAAACCAAAATTGGCAGTTGTTGGCGTCGTTTTGATGTTTTCGTAGTAGTTAGTATTATAAGTTAACTGTATAACTGGTAACTTTTCGACTTAGTTGTTTTGTTCGTAGTTGATATAGCATGGTAGATACGTTTTTAGCGTTTGGTTAGTTTTTTCTGTTTGTTCGTTTATTTGGGGTTTAAATGCGCTGGATAATTTGTGATTTAGTTTAAGTTAGGCTATTAATCCTTGCCAAAATTTCGAAATAAAAGTAATATCTTTATCCGAAACAATTTTTATTAGAAGTCCGTAGGTACTTAAAATATGTTTATAGAAAATGTATGTTAGTTATTTTATATCGGTATTTTTATTATAGGGTAAAAAATATAAGAATTTCGTAAATCGATTAACGATTACGAAAATGCTGTTGTAATATATTTTTATAATTAGATCTTTTAATAAAGAAAACTTAATAATAAAATTAAATATAATCGAATCTTATAGTTGCTTAGCAACTGGTAAGGGTTATAATTTTCCGTAAGGCTTATATCGTCGTACCTTCGCTTTAGCGCAAATATCGCATTACCGTATTACCTTTTGTATTATAGTTTTTATTTTAGGAAAGTAATATGTCCGTTGTAAAAGTTTTAGGGTTTTGTAGATCTTTAGGTATCCATATATAGGGTGTTCGTATATATCCCGTACCAGATCCTTTTGCAGGTTTTCGGGTACTTATATTTTGTCTGTTTAATGCTTTATTAGTTAATTAGCATTATATTGTAAAATGCGTTAATGTATATTAGGTGGTATTGCTCGTATCGCAGTAATTTGTCGCTGTTTTAAATATCCTTTGGGCGTAATATCGAAAATTATCGGCTATACCTTAACTTTAAGTACTTTTAAGTTAAGTCGTTTGCTAAATACGTTTGCTTTGCCATTTTCTGATCCTTTTCGATAAATAATAACGTAATCGAATTTAAAAAAGCTTTTTACGTAACGTAATTATTTTCCGACAAATTTTCGTATCGTAAAGAAACAAATAATGTTCTTATAATTTATATATATCTTAATTTAATACATATTACCTTTAAGATAATGTTTAATTTTTTTAAAGGCGTTAAAGACAGTTAAGAACTTTTTGTCGTAAATAGGGTAATTTAATTCTGCTTTATGTAACTTATACCAATAAAGCATAATCGGGTAAAGTTTTCCTTAATCGTTTCGATATTTAATTATAATTTTTAAAGCGTAATCCGAAATATCGGTTTTTAGCTTAACTGGTCGCTTTAAGTCGTATATAAGTAATACTGGTTTACAAATAAAAGCGTTTTTAATTTATTAAAAAGCTGTTTCCTTTTTTGGAGTTTATTTAAATAATTTATTCTTTTTAGTAAATTCCGTTAATAACATAACCATTTTACTGAAATTACGTATAAATCGTCGGTAATAATTAACGAATTTAAAGAATGTTTATATCTCTTTAATATTAATAAGTTATGCTTAGTCCTTAATTATTAATAGCTTTTTAAGGTTTATGCGAATTTGTTTTAACGTATTAATATATCCTAAAAATTCGATTTTTTGCTTATAAAAATGGCTTTTTTCGATATTAACCAAAAAGTTCGGCGTCTTGCAACGTTTGTAGAACTTAATAAACGTGTTCTTCGTACTTTTTTTCCGTTTTTAAGTAAATAAGAATGTCGTCGAGGTAACAGATAACAAAAATATCCAGGTATTCTTTTAATATATGGTTTATTATTCGTTGGAAAGTTGCTAGTACGTTGGTTAATTCCATAAGGGTAATTAGGTATTCGTATAAGCTATATTTCGTCTTAAAAGCTGTTTTTTATTCGTGTCCCTTTTTAATCCCAATTATGTTGTAGCTATTTCGAAAATCGATAACTGTAAACCATTTTATTCCGTACAGGTAATCTTTTATTTCAGTAATCAGTAGTAACGGTATTTTACCCTTAACAATAATATCGTTAAGTTGTCGATAATCCACTATTAGCCGAAGTTTTCCCCTTTTTTTCGGCACGAAAAACATAGGGTATTCGACTAGTAATTTGGAACGTGGAATCCATCCTTTTCGAAACCTATCTTCGAAGTAATCGCGAAATATATGTAATTTTGCATAGTTCAGGTTATATATCGGATAAAAAGCGGTATTTTTACTATCTTTAAAAATTATTACGTAATTTTATTTGTTATGTTTTAGTAATTTGGTATTAAATTTTTTACCAAATAACTTATCGTATTTGTAGTACTATAGAAATACTTTAACCGTCCATTCTGGTAGCTTTTCGAACGGTCGTTTTAAATCGTTATTTATCTGCTTAAATTTTGCTTTAAGGTTGGCGATAATGCGTTATATTTTTCGATTATGCTCTTTTTTTTTTAATATGCTGCGTATTCTTAGGTAATAAGGTTTCTGCCGTTTTTTTATGCCTATACTTATTTGCTTTATCGATCGAATGTTAAGATTTTTCGTCGTTTAACTTATCGTTAAAAAATAAATCGTAATTCATTTCGCAAATTTTCTAATTAATAGCCGGGTTATATTATTCTAACCATGGCAAACTTAAGATTAAATCGAAGTTTTCGATGGCGATAACGTCGAAATCAATAGTTTGTTTTTTTCCTTCGATAAAGGTCTTAAAGTAATTAATTTTATATCGGACCTATTTATTATTATAGTTAAATGTTTAACCTTCGGCGTTTTCGACCTTATAAAGATATTCCTTATTTTTTTATGGTAGCTATATTTCGTTAATTACTTCTGAGGCGATATAATTGCCTTTTGTTACGCCGTAATCTACAAATGCGGTATATTGCTTGTTTTTAATTCGTACTTGTACCGTAATAAGTTTTTTTCGTACTGTTCGCATTGCATTTAAAGCTTTCCTAAGGTATTGTTGTCCACCTTCGTTTTTTCTGCCAGCCTAGGGCCTCGTTATAGGTAGCTTAAATCTTTTAAGCTGTTTTCGAATTGTTAAATTCTTTTTCCAAGTCTTTTGTTTTCGTCTTAAATCTATTTTAATTACTGCTCTTGTCGGCGTAGCGTTGCTGTCAAATATTTTACTTAGTTCTAGAACGATTCTCTTGTAATATATTTTGATTCTGGAGTTTTCCAACTTTGATTCGAAAAGGAGCGAATTTTTTCCTATATAACTGATCGCTTTTCTAGGTTTTCTGTAAAGGCTAGTTAAATCCGTAAATCGGTAATCATTTTCCAGCAGTACTTTTTTATTGTTTTTTGGATTAATTCTTCCTACGTTTGGTAATCGCATTATTCGTAATAGTACTAGGGTTTATATATAAGGCAATGTTTTCCTTTTAGCCAGTTCCTAGTAGCTGCCAACTTGTCGATTTCTTCCATCGTTACATTTCGCGTATATAACGGTACCACTTTTGGTTCCTGGGATCGCTTCCAGTTCGATTTTTGAAATAGAAGCCTTATTACTACATACGTATAATTCGTCGCGCGATATATTCTTTCTTATCTTCGTGTACTTCGTATTACGGTTGTCGACAGCTGACCGCGTAAAGTTTTCTATGCCGATCGGGTTTTTCTGGGTACAGATTTTCGTTCCATCTTCGGTATTCCTTTAGCTATGCGTTAAGCACTGATTGGTTGTTTTTCTGTTGCCGTTATTGCTGTACGCGGGTAAATGGCTTATCGTCGTTCAGGTTTTTTTATCCTTCGTGCTTCTGTAGCTATTAGATAACAGTAAATCCAGTGGATTTAGCTTTTTTAGCCTTTTTGGCTTTTGCTTGGGATAGTTTCTTTGCTTTTTTTATTCCCTGTCGCACTTCGGGTAAAGGGTTATCGTTCTTTTTAGCGCGGATTATGTTGATCGTTTTTCGGTTGCCAGGTTTTTTTTATATTGGTTTTCAAGGACTGGAACTTAATGTACCCTTTTCGGGCTTCCGCATTCTCGCGCAATACACTCGAGCTTACCGCAGTTATAGCAGGTAACGGATTTCTTATTTTTCGACTGGATAGCCCTTAGTTTTAAAAGTCCTAGTTAAATTTTATAAAAGGTAAAAGGCGTAAGGCGCTTTCGACTTTGGTTAATTCCTTGGAATTTGGACCGTAAGGCGAACTGTTTACGTCGTGTTTGTTATCGTTTAAACTGTCAGTTATCGATTTTTACAGCTTTAGCGATATATTTATCGAATACGTTAAGTCGTTCGATTTTGATAATTTTGTCCTTAATATCGTCCTTTAATCCTTTGTAAAAGATATCGATTAAGGTATTATTTTCGTCGTCGACCTATTCTGTTTTAAATATAAAGTTCTTAAATTCGACGGCATATTTAAAAATTGGTTCCTTTTATTTAAGCTGTAAAAGATTTTATGTAGCTTTTCGTTTCGCGTTCGGGTTGTCGAAGTTGTCCTTAAGTTTTTGTTCGAAGTTAACGTAGCTTTCGAAAAAAAAATTTGGTAGCCGTTTCCTGGTCGTTTTTTGTATTTTCCAGGTAGTTATGTAACGTAGGCTTAAACCAATTTAAAGCGTTCCCTTTAAGGAATTTTGTCATAATAAGGATTTTGTCGGCATCGCCTTCGAATTTTTTCCAATCGTAAATATATTTTAGCCTGAGTTAGGAAGCCTTAAACGCTTCCTGTGTTATCGTAAAGTTCGGGTTTTTTGATTTTAAGTTTTGGAATAACGGTTGTTAATACCGAATCGATTAGGGCGGCGGCTTAAGTAGTGAGCTGTTGGACGTAGGCCTTAAGCTGCTAGACGCGTTTTTGCAGCTGTTAGGTAAGGGTAGAAACGGTGGCTTCAACGTTGGTTAACATTTTGATAATGTTGAATATTGTTTAGAGTTTAACGGTATTACTGAGTAAGAGCTTATAACGTATAACGGTTATAGGCTTAATTAATTATTAAACTTAAATCGTACGGTTTATGTTAGTAATGGTATCGTGAAATTTTAAGTAATAAATCGATAGTTACGTTTGGCAATAGCAGATGTAAATCTGGGTAATTAATTATTATTGTAAACTGGTACTATCTTAAATTATAGAAATAATGAACGTATATATTTTAAACGGGATCCCTTTAGATCCGAGAATCCATTCGGATCCATATTACATTGATCCGTTTGGATCCGTAGATCCATTCGGATCTATATCACGTAACCTAAGTTTTGCATCGGAGGTAATCCGCACAACCTCCGACTGTTTGCCAATAGGCCAAGCTTGTTTGGTCATAACATATAGGCGGGCTTCCGAAGTTATAAATAAAACCGATTACCTTTGGACGCTTTTAAAAGCATAAAACGAAGTTATGATAACCTCGAAATATATCATGAAAAACTAGGAAGCAATAGGTTTGCATTTTATTAACAAATCGAAAGTGTTAAACAATAAGTACGTTAAGGAAAGAAGGAAAATGGCGGATGTACCGGCCCGGAGATCCATTTTTACCCTATTACGCCTTAACTTTTTAGCCCAAACGGCTTTTTTAGGTATCAAAATACCTAAATCATTTAAGGACTTAGCCCGGATCGAAAAATCCCTAGTAAACGTTAATCCAACGTTCGGGAATCCTACCGC
The DNA here is from genome assembly GCA_004155945.1 of Monosporascus sp. mg162. Taxonomy (NCBI): domain Eukaryota; kingdom Fungi; phylum Ascomycota; class Sordariomycetes; order Xylariales; genus Monosporascus; species Monosporascus sp. mg162. The sequence continues at coordinate 78,479 of QJNY01000154.1, forward strand.
ACGCCTTTTATTCCGCAAGTTCGCGAAGGCCCTTAACGAAAAAACCACTCAACTTTCCGCAACCGAAATTCATAACAGTTAACTAGCTGCAACCTTTGAAAAAGCAAAACTAAGAAACGTAAAAAGTTACAGCCCGAGCCAAATAAGGACTTCGTAAAGATGATTTCGGTTAGAAAGGTAAAGGTAAAGCTGGAAGCCCCTACGAAAGGACCTTCCGCTGTTACTTAACGAAATTAACAGTAAAACGAGGCTTCCGAAAGCGAAAAAGACAGCGATTATGATCCGGAATGTATCATTGTGCGTGGCGGTTAGTATGGAATTAATCGATTAAGTGGTTGTTGAGATATTCTTGTTTGCGTTGAAGGGTTGTCTTGTTGATAGCTTCAAAAATGGGTGGCGCGTTGATGGGGTGGCACGTTGGTGGGGGTGTTGCCTTAAACAGCAGGTCTTTGCGTAAAATTCTTCCATTTAGGCCTTATATATTCTCTAATGACTTAACCAATATAATAGCTATAAACGTGTATGCGTACCATGATGTAGCCTTCGATGAGGGCTACACAAATATATATATCTGAGCTTTAATGGTCTTTATATTATTAATATATCTCGCTTTGAAGCCTGAAATATTCAAATTAGTTACTTAGAACCATTTCGACTTACTAGAACAGGCTTAGTAAGAGGTTGGTGAAAGGCATTTCGTATGTAGTTAAACGGTTAAAATGTGGTGTCCACACCTCAAACTCTACCTTGAATGTTCTACCTCCACGAAAGTATCCAAGCTTCCTTCACAGCTTCCCCAAAAGGAAATGGAGAGCTTAGGAAGAAGTTAGATGTCACCCATTTATTGATATCTAGCCGGGTTTATTTACGATGATAAATGACATGATCCGGTTACACCGAAAGCTTCCAAGCCATATCTAAACCACTTGATATGCCAGCCAATATGTATGGTAAGCAAGGGATTACAGATAACCAACTGCCAACCCAGTGTCATTACATCTTGCATCAATGCCTAGCGTCGTGAATGAGAGTGCCCGCTATTCTATCCATCCTTCCGCATTGATGCACAAGAGGCGACAGCCCGCACTGCGTTGAAACCAACGAGCTGCCCCTTCTTTAGGAGGTGTCCTACTCATCCTGGAAGTCATTCTGCCTTATTTTCTATTAATGCTGTGTCGTATAATTCCAATGGTCTATCGTTCTGGGCCCATTAACAGTTAGACGAAGGACGCGAAGATAATACCTTCATTAAAGCTCAGTGGCACGGACATCGCACAATTAAACCAAGTTTTATTTGTTTCTAATAATAATACGTGCATATAAGTCGGAATCAACGTGCTAATTACTCCTCTACCTCGAGTTCCCGCCAGAAATTACCTCGCTTCCGAAACACTAGGTTAGGGCCCTGGTGAGCGGCAACGAATATGTCCTCGAGCTGGAACTCACCCGGCCGGCCCCTGCCGTCCGTTCGCCCGGGTTGCCCCGCCCCAACCTCACCCGCCTTGCCGGGGGCAGCCTCGAAGTCGAAGTACCACAGCGTGCGCGCGATTGTTAGGCTCGCTTCCATGTAGGCCATCGGCTTGCCGGCGCAGGAGCGGTCGCCGATGATGAAGGGGACGAACGCCTTGCGCATTGTCGCGCGGGCTACCTTCTGCTCGTCCGTGTCGGCGGAGACGCTTCCCTCGGGGGGATCAAGCCATCGCTCTGGCCTGAACTCGAATGAGTTGGGGAAGTACTCCTCGTTGTGCAGCAGCGAGTACAGGCTGACGCCCACCTGGGTGCCACGCGGAATGACATGCCCATCCACTGCAATGATAGCGAGTTACCTCCAGTCAGTCATTGTTACCCCAAGAAATTTCGAGATCCGGACCGGGTCTCGCATCGAAACTCTTTGCTCTCCGAGGCGGATGGTGACGACATATTACATATTATACATAAGACATTCTCGTGTCTGAGATACTAGGTTGCAGCCTACGTGGAAAACCCTGGGTGTTGCTTACCAATGAAAGGCTCATCGCTGCAGTCACCGGGATCCTGCTCGCGCCACAAGGTGGTGAGCGAAGGCGGGGACATGCGGAGCGCCTCATCAAGGCACGCCCGGAGATACTTGCACCCGTTGAGCTTGGGACCTGAGCAGATTTCGCTGCCTGACCCGAAGTTGGAGCGGATTTCTGCCGCGAGGGTGGCGTAACTGTCCGGGTTCCGAGACAGATAGAAGAACAGGGCGCTCATGGCGGATGCAGTTGTAGAACCTCCTGTGAGGGAATGTTTGGTTTTAGCAATGTCTACGTATTGACACTGTGGATGGCTAGGGGTATGGGTTTAATGATCATAAGAAGCACGACGAGGATGGTTCCAGTGAACGCTAATCCTGAGGAATGCTGACCTGCCATAATGAACAGAATAGCCTCTGGCCACAACTCGCCAGAATAGAGGCCGTCCTGCCCCTTGCCGATATGGTCCGCCAAAATCGAGTAAAGATCATGGTGAGCACTCTTGGCCTGGGCCTCACGCGTCTTTATCATGGTGGTCACGGCATCACCAAACTTGAGAACCTGCTTTTGACCGAGCCTTGCTAGTACGTACTCGAAACCAGATAGGGGTGGGAATTGCATGTATGTATTGATACGCCAGCTCATGCCATCGATCCCTGCGAGCATGAACCGGAAAGTCTCGCTGATTTGTGTGTTGAAGGGGTAACCAAAGGCAAGGTGGCCAACGATGTCTACGCCAAGGCGCTGGCATCGCTCTGTCATATTAGCAAAGCTCCCATTTTCACAAGACGTGAGAAGCAGGCGTAGGAAGACATTGATTTGTGCAGTCATGGTAGGCTCGAAAGCGCGCATCGAACGCTCCGTGAGGGCCTGGCCCACGAACTTCCGCTTCCTACGATGCTGGTCCTTGTCAAGGGCATTGATGATACTGGGATATTTTGCTCTTAGCTGGGAGCACCGATATGCTTGTCCTTTTGTCACGCGTGGGCTAAGGTATATATCTTTGGCTATCAGTACCAGACCATAGAATCAGTAATATTGGAAGCTCATTCGCCAGCCGCCTTACCATGTACAGCAGTTACGGTGTTGAATACGAGTCTGTTAGGCGCCTGTCTGACTACTGGACCTATTTTTCAATACCGGGGTGGTCAGCAAGCAGCCAATTGCGCAAGCCTTAGATATACATACCATATTTCTGGAAGTTCTGGTACGTGACAATGTGAAGGCGCTTTCTAATGGCAAAGTAAGCGCCGTAGGCATCTGTAAGCCTGGCAAAAAGTGGTCCAGGATAGCTTCGCAAAGGGTGGAACAGTAAGCGCGAGCTTGCCAACAATAAGCACTGTAATAATCATTTAGCATGGGGCTGTGGCTGGTGTCGACAATAGGGAGATGCGTTACCAATGGAATGATAATGTAGGCGGCATATGCGACGGGCACGAGGAATAGGATCAAAGAGGTCATCCTGCTGGAAAGATTTTCAATGATGATGGTCGAGGGAGAAGAGGCTTGAAAGGGGATGAATGTGGGACTAAGGAATGTCGGGAGGGATGGCAGCAATAAGGCCAAATCTGTGTTTCGCGTGGGGTTAACACACCCGAAAACCATACGGTGTCAGTAGCCTGGCATACCACATGTATATACGAGAGCAACATACATCGAAATTAGCAACATCGTAACGGTAACTACAATACCAGGCGGCTCAAGGCTCTCAAGCCCTAGACTACATAAATACTTTCCTATACTTCTTACTACAACAGTGAGGTTACATGCCAAGTTTCGCTTTGAATTCCTTATGCATAGAGCTGGCGAAAAGCGACAAAACATGATTGATACTGTGTAGGTTCAACAAACGTTGGTGAGTTAGGTGTTCACAGTGCGCAGCAGAGGGTGGAGGTGGGAGAAAGAGGTCAGCGAGACATTTGTGCAACACAGTACCTAGTACGTACGCCTTCGTCTTGGTTTACGAATGAAATTTCCGCCTTTTCGACACGAGGTTCGTCAACATTACAGGAGCCTTGTCGGGAAAGACTAATCTGCCAAGGCAGAAATGCTGTTTTTACTGCAACCTTTATGCTGCCGTTTGTCAGGTGCTTTGTGATATGTTGGTAGTTCCAGGCTGATTGTGTGGGGCCTCGCCTTTTTCGGCACTATTCAGATCCAAGCGTTATGAGCCCTCATCCATGCAGTTGGTGCTGTGACTACCCCATTCTGTCACACCAAGATGGTACTTGTACCATATACTAACCCCGCTATTCGCCAAGCCCCAGAGCCAGACCAGAACTGGCAGTAAGGCTCGATTCTGAATTAAAGCAGCCATAGGTCCGAATGAGATATAGAGTCAAGCGAGCTACAGATCCGAGTAAGACGGGAAAGTTTAGGTATCGAAGATTGACGCGTGCGGATAATGTCAAGTACTTCCAGCTTCAAGTACCTTTTAGCTAGGGGGTGTATGAGATCCAATATTGTCCCTCCATATTCTGGTGCCTCACATTTTTCGGCACTATTCAAATACAATACGCTGCTAATACCACACCCACCAAAAGGGATATATGTGGTATTCCAAATCAACAACTTGAATCCTAATTACCCCATAAGCTAGCAGCACCCACCTGCTCCGCCGATGGTAACCGGCCAGTACCAGTGTCATTACAATAGTTTGCTATTTAAGTCTTGGCTAAATAAGGATACCTAGTTTATTACTGGCATCCTTCAGCCGCTCCGGGCCGTCCCTGACGTTCTCCAATGCCCAGACATACTTAGCTAAAGCTGGCCTGCACAATCTAGCATATGGTTGCCCCAGTACTAACTTAGCCTGGGAACAGCCGGTCCTAGGCCGAGTACGTAGATTCTCATTGAGGAAATAGAACATGAGCGATTATATTTGGGAATATTTTTATGCTTCATATGTATCTTATTATCGTTCAACAGGGTAACTTTCTCTTTGTCCATGTTAAATGTGTCAGATGGTAAAAGGAACACAACAAGTAACGTTAAACGAACATAGATTCTGGCTCACTCATAGCTGGTTTCGGTATAGCACATATGCCCATGGTTTAAAACACCGCCAGCCATAACACGCCCTGTGTCAGAGAAAAGGGGGAGCAACAGCGTGAAAGGCTAGAAGAAGCAGTCTCGCAGGTGGGTAGCAGTATATTAGACCAGTAACGCCTGGCTCTTTTCCAATATGCGGGAGGAAAAGGCCCTATATATACACCTAACACCCCTGTATAACCCCTGTATAGCCCCTATATCTAGAAGCTTCCACCTTGGCACCTGACACCCTGAGCCCTAAGGACTGTTCTCATGAAAAGGATTGACTAAAATGAGCAACACTATTTGCCAGTCCAGACAGCCAATTCTAAATGTTCGTCAAAACGCTTAGCCCTGGGACCATGGATGCTGGCGGGCAAAAACGCCACCGTTGGAAGCATTGGAGGCCCGAGAAACAACATCCTCATGGGCTCCAAACTCAGTTTGACAAACTATTGCCCCATCCTCCTGTGCCGGGCCGTTACTGTAGGGTGCGCAGTAATCTCTGCCTTTGCTAGTCTGCAGCTTCGTGAGTTGAATTTGACTATGGTCATCCATGACACGGTATGTTGCAGCCTTAGAATGCTTATTGCCAGGTGACCAAACAGATGACGCCGTCGTTACCTTGGAAGAAGTGCCCTTCAATGAGGAGAAACGTGTCCATGAGCGAACGTACGAGACGAGTCGAGAGCCATTCAAACCCTCAGAGAATAGCTTAGGTACGGCGGGAATATCTGTATTTCCACTGTCGGTTATTGGTGACTCGAATCAGAAGTCTGGGAAAGGAAAAGGACATACTGAAGACTAACAACACGCATGTCAACTCAGTGAATCCCCACAGATAGAGTGCAGCAAGGCCATAGTTCGTATCTGCGCCTTGCTCATCAACATAGGTAAGAGTATGATTTGCGTAAACCCGACCGGCTGCACAAGCAACTGTTCTGATTTGCCATTAGTAATCCTATTGGTGGTGGTCCACAAGAGGAGTGTGCGTACAAGATACCAAACGAAAAGATGACCGAGACTCCGACCTTCCTGCTTTTAGTCATCTGCAAGTTCCAGATCACTTTCTGCGGCAGAAGTAGGATAACAAAATCGACAAAAAGGTTGAAATATGCGGTTGTAACATCTAGATTCTTCTTATTGATGTGGCATTCCCCCATCAACCAAGGTTCCCAGATGGTAGCGAGGGGTATGCATGCCACGGACTCAGCAATGAGCCCAGCGGCATACAGAAGAATGTTGGAAACCATCGTGATGCGGCTCCCCCAGTAGAAGGAATTACGGATGCCAGTTGGAACAAAGAGGTGCGCTAGTTATTCGTGTCAGTAAACATCTCTTCCACCTCATGAAAGTCTTCTGACGTACTCCACTCTAAGAGAATAGCGGTTTTCGCAAATATCATGGTGACAGCGTAGACGAATGGAAGGGCCACAGCAGACTAAAGAGTTAGCATTAGCTCAGAGGGCATGGAAATGGCTTTGCAGAGACCCACATGAAGCGCCTTCTGTGCGTCCCGGAAGCGAATATCCCATTGGTGTACAAAGAAGCCACCATATTCTAACTGTATGTAAAAGGTTGCACCACAACCTAAATATGTGACCTATAAGAGGTATCAGACAACAGACCTGGGAGTATTGGAGGTTTATGCGGCAAACAAATGCAATAAGGCCTAGGTCTACCTCTCTCAAGCATGTCAGCCAGGTCAACATGAAATAGTTAATTGTGGAGAACATGGGGGCGTACAGTCTTCTGCCCTCAATTTCTTCACTAGAAATAGCCGTGCGTAGGCACGTGCCAAGACAGAGGTAGTTACCAAAATGATACTGGTAACTGAGACAACAATGGCCAGTGCAATACGGTTTCCTGGCTTGGAAAAATTGGGTGTGATCCCAGCAGGTGGGACCATAGCAGGCCCGTTCATGATTGCTTCCTGCTCGGGGGGCGAAAGGACTGGGAAACGTAATAGTCGATCCATGCTCTGTTAACTCAGTTAATAACGTAGTGGCAACGGAAAGGGAACTTTAAATACAGGATAAATCCAATGAGAGGTATTGGAATAATAAATCGAGGGATAGTCAAAGAAATTAGAAGAGCCGGAGCCGTACGAGATGCAATAACTATAAAGGTGTATGCATGTTGAGGTTAAGTGTGGAGGATCTCAGCTCTGTCTAGCCCGCTTCTGTTTTTAACCCCCCCCCCTTTCTTTATTTTAAGTATGCAGTTAGGGCACTCATGTGCAGCACGTATAACATGATAGGTGATACTGGGATAGGGATGAAACCTCTACAACCCTCACTATGGCACATGACGTCCGCACCTTACGGGGGATAGAACAGATCGTCCGAATCAAGACCCTTGTAGACCAACCATATGAGTTCGATTTGGAGATTCGCCTTCCCAAGCCAAGTGTTTACAAGAGGCGCTAGCCATTAACTTACGACGTTGGGCGGTTGAATTACTACCTTAGTGTCAGATCCACTCCATGGGCTGGTTGGCCAACCGGGTCTAGGTCTAATGCTCTCTCGCTCTCTCAGGACTTTCCCGGGTCTTGATTTCTTTGATCCCCATTGGTCCTTTGGCACCCTTGTTCCTTGTACTACGTAACCTCCTTACAATCTCACCGCAGTCCTTTGGACCTCCGCAAGCCACTTCGTCGCATATCCGACACTTAAGTCATTAACACTTCAAATTGTTGGCTGCAGCAAAATACAGCTTGCATTTGAGACAAGCAGGTCCTCTAGCACTCCAATCATATTATCTCTAGACGCACTCTTTGTCTTGTGGCAATTGCTCGATGCAACACAGTGCTTCTTACTTGCCATCATATGCAGTTATACCATCCGAAATCCCCATCGGAAGAACAAGAAATTGGCTATTCTTGGTTTCCCACAAGATCCTACCTGATGGATCCTACATAGTCCTATTCATGGATGGCCAAGGGTAGGCCAAGACCTAACTGCATATCCGTGCTCGCCATATTACCGCCGAAATTTTTGTGAATCGACGAAGTAGATTTCCTCCAAATCTTCGACGGCCAAACCTACGCAGCACTAGTTCTATGAATAGACTCTTCTCCTTCAGGCTCACTGACTGATAACACCAATCCACTGCCGACTTCTACGTCCTATTGCAGTCCTACCGTTCAATATCCGCTTCCGCTACAAAGCGGTTCAAACCAGGAGCCATGGTAGTTCAGGCATCGAATCTGGCACTGAGGACCAGCGAAAACGAGACGGACGATGTCATTTATGGCGCGGACCAAACCCAGATGGCCAAAGCATCATTCCCTAAGAGCAATGGGGAGGATAATGATAGCCAAGAGAATATCCTTTATCTACAGGGAATTCGCTTTTGGATGGTCAGCTTCCTCAATGGTACGATGCTGTTCTTGGTACAAACAGAGATCTCTATTGTTACCACATCTCTCGTTGCTATCACTAGGGATCTTGGCGGCTTCGACACGGCAAGCTGGGTTCTGTCCAGCTACCTGTTAGGATACGTCGGTATGTTCAACAGCCGGTCTTGTGCCTTTCTATTTCTCCTTCTCTCAACAACGCTGTCTCACCTTTCATCAATGCTAGGCGTTGTTGTAATCGTATCAAAGTTCAGTGACATTTTCGGCCGCAAGCCGGTCTTCGTCATATGTATCTTCGCTTTCACGGTCTTCTCGGGTGGCTGTGCAGCAGCCAGGAGTATGAACCAACTGTAAGTAGAGACTTCGTTGAGATAAAACTCACCGAACTTGTCACTTAAGCTGAGGGTATCTACGTTGCAGCATCATCCTGCGGGCCTTCCAAGGTGTAGGTGGCGGCGGTAGTTATGCGCTTAGCACTATTATGATAATTGAGATAGTACCGCCACATAAATACGGTAAACAAGTGGCATACACTGGTATTGCAATCGTGTTGGCCATGGTCCTAGGGCCTATCATCGGTGGCGCTATCAGCTCAAATACGACCTGGAGGTGGATATTCTTGTTCAACGTGCCGATAGGAGCCTTGGGTCTCATACTCGCTCTGGCAGGCATTCCTAACAGATTTCCCCATCACGGTCAACCGGACACGGCTGAGAAGCGCACCAAGTCATTGACAAGGCTTGACCTACCCGGTTGTGTGTTGCTGCTTCTGGCAACGATGTCATTCACCGCAGCCTTTCAGGAAGCTGACTCGCAGTTTCCATGGAAATCGGCCTACGTAATTGTCCTGCTCATCGCCTCGGTCTTACTGTGGCTCGTACTCCTTATCTGGGAGCGCCATGTGACGCTGGCCAGCAAAATTCGGGAGGCTGTCCTGCCCTGGCGCTTCCTCGCTAGCCGCGCCATGGTCGGTATATATATGTGAGTGTATCCTGAGGGTTGCCTCTCTGTTACTGAAATTTATTGTCAGGGACAGGCACTGACGCTTTATCTACAAGGAGTATTGTTCTTCTCGGCGGGCCGTTGACCGTGGCCGCGTTCCAACTTCCGCAAAGATTCCAACTCATAAACGGCCTCTCTAGTCTGGATGCGGGCGTGCGCTTAGTCCCATTCGGAGGAGCAGTTCCCGTCGGTACAATAACCAGCGCCAATGTGGCAGGCAAGCTTCGGGTACCCGCAATTTATATCACTATCGCCGGCGCCCTGCTACAAGTAGTCGGCTTTGCGCTCCTTGGCACTCTGCAGGTGTCTCTCGAAATTCCCCCTCCGGTATATGTGTACCAAGTTATTGCCGGTTTAGGTTGTGGTATCAGTTTCCAAACCTTATTTCTTGCCATACCCTTCACAGCTGAAAAGCGTGACCATGGTAAGCATCAATCACTCAAGCTATGAAAATACCCAGACGCCGAAGTGCTAACCTCATCAGCTGTGGGACTAGGGGCAGCCAGCCAATTTCGAGCCATGGGGAGCGCGATTATGGTAGCCGTTGCCACATCCGTCTTCAACGGCCACGTTCTGTCTAGACTGGCGGGGCTTGGTATATCCGACCCATCCAAGGTGACAGAGATAGATCACCGGGCAGGGAGCAGTATAGGTCCAGAAGTACAAGGTGAAGCAAGAGAAATATTGTCTGAAGGCTATAATCGTCAAATGCTGGTGCTGTGTGTCTGCGGTGCTGCTCAAGTTATAGCAGCGCTCTTGATGTGGAGGCAAAAACAAATCAGGGTGGTATAGCTGTGTGGATAGAAGCGATGGTTCCGTGAATAATTGTACATACATGATAATTACCGTCTCCATTAGCTTCTGAAATTACATGCCATTTCGTGTGCTGAATGTGAAAACTAAGCCTTTGCCCTTTCAATTGTGCGTTCAATAGCTCGTACAACGTCTTGTACATTCTCGTCCGATCGAGACCCCGGGATGTCATGACCTAGATGGTGAATGAAGACCTCTCTGGTATTTTCATCAAACAACTCTGCCATCCTTTCTGATATGCCAGGGGCTACACCATCGACACTTGACCAAATATGTGCGGTAGGCGCTTGAACCAGGACCCCATCAACAGCAGGGTTAAGAAGTCGAATCTCGCTAGCCTTGGAGTGAACAAAGCTAGGGTCTACGATATCGAGTGTGCAAAAAAGAATAGCACACTTAAACCCAGCAAAAGGTCGCCTCGCATCCTCTACCATCATGGTTGCTGCAATGCTCGCGCCTTCGGAAAAGCCCATTAGAGCGTCAAATGGCCCCTGCTTCAGAAGGAAATTCCGCAGGTCTGAGAGAAAGGTTTGGTATATGCTTCGTTCTGCGCTCAGTGGTACAAAGCCTAGCCGGTGGCTCTCCTGGGAAGCCACAATCGAGCCAATCCCTGTCCGGCTCGTATTTTCAGCAAGCCAATTCCACCATGTACCACCATCGTATGCATGGTGGCCAGAAAGAAGCGGTAACGAACCTGGGACGGCGTCCACATGAAGACGCCCATTAATAAAAACAAACTCATGGTCCGGATCAAGAGCCTCACGGATTCGTGCTTCCAGATCGAGAAGTTAACATCCAAGACCAAGTCTTTCAATAGTGTGATATTTACCTGTTTGACCCCTGAAGATCTAACATAGAAGGTAAGTTAGTGCCAAGTGCTCGACCACAATCGGCTGTGTGCCGTGTTAACCAACCTCTGCGTTTGTTCCCCTTCCATGAAGACAGAGAAAACGCATTTTGGTATCCTATTTGCGAGGTTGGAGGTGGGTATGCAATTGAAATTTAAATCTGATATCGAATAAAACTCAGTAAGTATGAGCGAAAAGAATTTATAGCGTTTCTAAATCAGCGTTGACAATTTCATACACGCATTAGTTGTTGAATTATCATTATGCTGATGATTATTTTTAATGGTTTATACGATTCCCTACGTTCCTTAAATACCTTTATAAAAACGTATGTACGCCAAAGCCTCAATAAGGCAGGAATGTCCCAATTCAGAGCGTGAATACACACCCAGTAAGCTGATAATGCTGCATAAGCGCTCCGCTCGTAGGCGGTACGGGATGTGATCTCGCCCACTCCCATAAAAACCAAGCCCGCTAGGCCTTCGGATAGGGCCAACAATGTGTTCGAAGTTGGCTGAGTCGAGATGCCATGAGCGTGATGTCGAGGGCCGTATGCCATGTACATGTTGGTACACGGCCCTGGGACAAGGCTTGGTGGCGCGGAACACAGTACATTATTAACAATAAAACACGGTACTATCTGGCTGGCTCACACTGTAGTAATCACTACAACACTATGAGGTGCCAGAGGCTGGAGATCTGCATGTGGGCTATTCAGGATGTTGATTGGTACTGACATAGGCGCCGCCCACACTCGCTCGTTGGCAGGAGTTGGAAGTTACACAGAAGAGACTACCATTGGTAACGCACATTCAAATATGACTATCCTTCCTATGTCGAAGTGGCTCATTGCCTACCAAAAGAGTTTTTCGAAAGGCAGAACCTACAGCACTTCAGCGTTCCCGACAACCAAGTACTTCTATACAGGTAAAAAAGCAATATAAAAAAGTTGGTAATGGACCCAATAGCCGTCATCGGGTTTGCCTTCAAGTTGCCCCGGGAGGCTCTGGATGACAGCGCTTTCTGGGACGTCCTAGAGAACCGGAGAAACCTGATGACGGAGTGGTCTGCCTCTCGGGGGACGAAGGGAACGTTTTACGACGAAGGCTCCCAGAAGCAGAACACCCTTCGTGGCCGTGGGGCCCATTTTCTCAAGGAAGATCCTGCTGTGTTTGACGCACCCTTTTTCTCTATAACGTCCAAAGAAGCGGCAGCTATGGACCCACAGCAACGCTGGGTACTTGAGACTGCGTATCACGCCTTTGAGAACGCTGGCATCCCGCTACAACAACTCAGAGGATCGCCAACGGCTGTGTTCGGAGCCTCCATGTCAGATGATTACTCGCGCATATTCGCCAAGGATCCTGATACGACGCCGCTGATGGCTGCCACCGGGATCGAGCCATCATGTTTGCCCAATCGTATCAGCTGGTACTTTCATCTCCGTGGGCCGAGTATATTAGTCAATACAGCTTGCTCTAGCAGCCTTATTGCCTTGGATCAGGCGTGTCAATCCATACGCAATGGGAGTGCATCCGCAGTACGTTAAGACCCAACTCACCTGTTAAAAATGTTGAGTTACTGAAGAGACTCTAGGCCCTAGTTTTTGGGTCCAGCATGCTGTTGAGCCCCGAAAGCTCGGTGTTGTTATCTAATATGAACTTCTTATCGCCAGACAGTTTATGCTATAGCTTCGACAAAAGGGCAAATGGCTACGCTCGAGGCGAGGGCATCGTAGCTATGGTTGTAAAACCCCTCGGGGTCGCGCTGCGCGACGGCGACGTGATCCGCGCCGTTATTCGGGCGACTGGGTCCAACCAGGACGGCCGCACGCCGGGCCTGACACAACCGAGTGCCGAAGCTCAAGAGATACTGATTCGGAATGTTTATCAGAAGGCGGGTCTTTCGTTCGAGGATACTCGTTACGTAGAGGCGCATGGAACGGGCACACCGACCGGCGATCCAATCGAGATGAAGGCCATCGGGCGAGTCTTTCGAACGCACCGCTCTCGCCAGGATCCCTTGTACGTGGGCTCGGTAAAGGCCAATATCGGCCACCTAGAAGCCGGCAGCGGCCTCGCTGGCCTGATCAAGACCATCCTGGCACTCGAAAGGGGTGTTATTCCACCGAACGCGTTGTTTGAGAAGATGAATCCTGCCATCGATGCCGAGTTTTACCATTTACAAGTCCCGACGGAAAGCCTGGCCTGGCCGACTACAGGTCTGCGACGCGCGTCTGTGAATTCATTCGGCTTTGGTGGCTCCAATGCGCACGCTGTCGTTGACGATGCACTACACTATCTCAAAAGCCACGGACTTACTGGGCATCACAACTGCACCACGAGTTTTTCGCAATCAGACCCCTTTACCATGAAGGGTACATTCTCAGGAGTGGATGACACCAGGTATCTGACAGATGAAACGCTAGAAAAAATGAGGGGGGGTATGGAGCCGTCCGTACCTAAGCTACTTGTGTGGACAGCTGCCGATTCTGGCGCGATCGAGCGTGTCCTTAACACTTATCAGGAGTATTATCGAAATCGCATCTCCGGGCGCATGCGCAAACTCGATCAGCTAGCATACACCTTAGCCGTGCGAAGAAGTCACATGCTATGGCGCTCTTTCGCTGTCGTGGACGCTGCGGACGGCGTGTTTGCGAGGATGAGTAACGACCATGCGCCGCTGCCCACAACGCAACCCGTCCGGGCATCAGGAGAGAAGCTCGGTATCGCCTTCGTCTTCACGGGTCAGGGCGCACAATACGTAGGAATGGGTCTCGACCTCTTGCGGTATCCAGTTTTTGCGGAAACCTTGAACCGCGTGGATGTCGTCCTGGCAGGCCTGGGATGTACCTGGTCCCTATTTGAAGCTCTTAGCAACCAGGAACGAATCGATCGCCCTGATTATAGCCAGCCGTTATGCACAGCTCTACAGCTGGCTCTGGTGGAGTTGCTTAAGAGCTTCGGCATCTTTCCCGAAGTCGTGGTCGGGCATTCGTCTGGCGAGATTGCAGCGGCATACACGATTGGCGCATTGTCCTTTGAGTCTGCCTGTAAGGTTGCCTACTATCGAGGGCGGGTGGCCGAACGATTGAGAGCCACATCATCAGCCCCAGGTGCCATGATGTCGGTAAATCTATCTGAGACTGAGGCCTCGAGTTATATACAAAAGATAGAAGGAGTGCCGCCTGGATCGGTTCATATCGCGTGCGTAAACAGTCCACTGAACTGCACGCTTTCAGCCACCGAGAGAATTATTGATAAGATCAAGGAGCAACTTGAAACAGACGGAAAATTCTCCCAGAAGTTGAAGACAGGCGTTCCTTACCATTCGCCAGTAATGCAAAGCGTCGCATCTGAATACATGTCGCTTCTGGGGTCGCTCGACGCTGGTGTTCTCCAAGGTGGTATCCCCATGATCTCGTCTGTCACGGGCCTCGACGTAACAGAGCCCGAGAAGTTACATGGTGCGCAATATTGGGTTGAGAACCTGGTATCGCCGGTGCGGTTCGCAGCTTCGGTACAGGTTATGGCCCAGGGCACTGCGCTTAAGGTGGGCATGGAAACCATCACCGACATCATCGAGATCGGCCCGCATGCAGCGCTGCGTCGGTCAGTGCTGGACACGTTAGAGACGACAGCTAGAAATATGCAGTACTATTCCGTCTTGCAGCGCTCAAAATCGCCTCTGCTCACAGTCCTAACCGTACTGGGTAACTTGTTTTGTCACGGACACCACGTGTCTGTCGCAGCCGGAAACGGGCATGAAGCCGGCAGCAGTCCACCGCCCCTCATTGACTGCCCGCAATACCCTTTTGACCACTCGCGCAGATACTGGGTCGAATCGAGATTGAGCAAAGACTACCGGCTACGTACACACTCTGCCAATCATCTTTTAGGCAGGCGTGCCCACGACTGGAATGCCCTTCGTCCTACTTATCGGAACTGGCTAAGCGTCGAGGGAATGCACTGGCTTGGTGATCATGTTATCAGCAACACTACTATCTGTCCTGGAGCGGGTATGATCGTCATGACTCTTGAGGCCGTGATGCAGTCCGAGCTGTCTTCTATTGGACATGGCCCCATTTCGGGGTTTTGGATCCAGGAGGCACACTTTCTGTACCCTGTTCCTGTGGCCGAAGAGGCGCAGGCAGCTACCGAGACCTGCCTTTATCTGCGCCCCGTACGGCAGTCAACACAGAAGGAGTTACGATGGTCCGAGATAGCCATATTCGCTTTCCACGACGACCGCTGGACCGAGTGCTTCCAAGCACTTGTCCAGGTCCAATATAAACAAGAGGCCAAAACCGAAGTTGACGGGGGACGGGAGAGGCAACTGGACAGGGAACGTATTCAAGGTCTTTACGAGCGAGCTTCGGGCTCGTGCACAAATGCGATTGATCCAGTTGCATTCTACGAATTTCTCCGAGACCGTGGCCTCGCATACGGACCGACCTTTCAGCTATTACGAGATATGCGTTGGGATGGCGAAGGTGTATCTACAGCTCGGATAGATATGTCTCCTTCACTACACCAGGCTGGCGACAGCCCCGTGCATCCCGCCGTTCTAGACGCAGCTGTGCACCTTATCATGGCACAGGTATCGAAAGGGATGTCCGGGCCCACTCCCACGCTTGTGCCTCAAAAGCTCACTAACGCGTGGATCTCGGCGCAGCCGTGGGTTTGTGTTGGGGGCTCGGCACGGTTCGCATGCGTTTTACAAGAAAACAGCAATCTTGGAGCTGAGGGCTCACTCTATGCCTTGGGAGATGATGGCTCTCCTTTGTGTACCATCGAACGCATGCTAATGGTCCCAGTGTCCCGGGACAACAGGGTACCAGAAGAAAATAGGGCGCTCAACCGGAAGCTGCTTTACGGGGTAGAATGGAAACCACAGTTGAGTGGACTGAATAAACTACAGCTACAGGAATTATGCAATTCCCGAGGCCGACCCGCTACCGCCAAGAATGCCGCAGGTCTTGCGAGACTGGATTCTGTCATGCGCATGGCCGCCCACCAGGCAATCCGAGGGCTCTGCAGCGCAGATTCAGAGAACCTTTGCATTCCAGGTCATATACGCCAGTTCGCTGCAGTGTTGAAACATCGTTATGGTAGAGAGGATGACGCTAGCAGCCACTGGGAAGATATCCATGATCTCCTAGAAGAACTCGAGCTTGAATATCCCGAATATCGCTTGTTCACGGCCTTAGGGAGAAACCTCGAATCTGTGCTACACGGCAAGGTGGACACGCTAGAGCTTCTTTTTGCCTCCAGCACTGATGTCTTCTATGCCAGCGTCATCGACGATTCATGTGACCACCGTTTCCAAGCCTTTCTAGATCTAGCATCGCATGAAAATCCCAGCCTACGAATTCTTGAGGTAGGCGCGGGGACCGGTGCAATGTCACGCAATGTTCTAACCACCCTACAAGCCCTGGAGCAGAAGACGGGATCCGCTCGCTTCGCTGAGTACACATACACTGACATCTCACCCGCCTTCTTCGAGGCCGCGCGCTCCAAGTTTGCCGAGTTCGCCGACCGTCTCACGTTCAAGAAGCTAGACCTTGAGCGCGATCCGCGGGAGGAGGGATTCGAACTCGGCGTGTATGACATGGTCATCGCGGGCAGTGTGCTCCACGCAACATCGAAGCTTGCAACCACACTGGCCCGTGTGCGTGCACTGCTTCGTCCCGGCGGCCATCTTGTCAATCTCGAGATCACCTCGCCGGATAGCGCCTGGGCCAATGTCGGTTTCGGGTCACTGGCAGGTTGGTGGCTCTCCACCGAGGAGTGGCGCCAGCATGGTCCGCTTGTGACTGAGCAAGTCTGGCAGGCGCTCGTGTGCGAGGCGGGATTCTCGGGACTTGACCTTTGTCTAGGGATAGACTGTGGTGTTAGCCTAATGGTGTCCACGGCTATCAACCAAGAACAAGCTAATGGTGTAGCGCAGGATGTTGAGCCAAACGGAAGCAAAAACAGGCTAGTGCTCGTAATCGATCAGAACCAAGATGCCCACCGAGCCCTCGCCGCTCAGCTGAGCGACAGACATGAACCAATCCAGATAGTGGACATCGGCCGCATGCACGAGAGTACATGGGCGGAGACCGACGTGGTCGCTTCCCTCCTGGAAGTGGGCACACCTCGTCTCGCGAAGCTTAGTATGCACGACTTCCAAGTTCTTCGGGAGTTTATACTGCGGACGCGGAATTTACTCTGGGTCGCAGCGCCTGGAATTGAGCAAGGCAAGCAGGCTGGTGTAGGACCGCAGTACGGCGTGGCGACCGGATTACTCCGCGTCATCCGATCCGAGGAGCCCGCGAAGCATATTGTGACGCTAGCTATCGAGACTTTGGGCAGCATTTATCCAGAATCGAATCGCATGCCGTTAGTCTATGCAGACTACATAGAGCAGGTAATCAAGTCCTGTTTTTACAACGTGCCGCCTTCCCCTGAGCTCGAATTTGTCGTCCAAAACGGCCATCTAACTATCGGACGCCTTATCCACGCGGGCAATCTTGACGAAGATCGACGGGTGCGTGCCCTGCCGCAGCTGCGGGAGGAGCCATGGCTGCCAGGTCCAGCTCTCACACTGGAGGTTGGAACACCTGGCATGCTTGATACGCTCCGCTTCGTTGAGGATGCTCAGTATGCCCGGCTGAAAGATGACGCAGTTACTCTTAAGCCTCATGAAGTCGAGATTGAGGCCAAGACGTGGCCTGTATCCTTCCGCGATGTCTTCATTGCACTCGGCCGCCTTGGCCAGGAAGGGTTGGGATTCGAGTGTGCTGGCATTGTGACGCGAGTCGGAGCCGAGGCAGGATTTCAGCCCGGTGACCGCGTTTGCATGGTCATACCAGGCTGCATGCGTATGTATCCACGGGCGCCGGCCGATGCCGTGTTCAAGTTGCCCGATTCTGTTTCGTTTCACGACGCAACCGCCGCTATAAACCCCGGTATGACCGCTTACCACGCCTTAATCAATGTTGCGCGCCTACAAAGAGGCGAAAAGATCCTTATTCATTCCGCCGCGGGCAGTACCGGTCAGATGGCCATCTGGATTGCCAAACAAGTAGGAGCAGAGATCTATGCAACTGTCGGGTTTGACGAGAAGAAACGATTACTCATCGACGCTTTTGAGATCGACGCCGACCACATATTTTACAGCCGTGACACGTCGTTCGCACAGGGCATCAAGCGCGTTACGAACGGCTACGGCGTCGATGTGATCCTGAATTCACTTTCCGGCGACAGCCTGCGGGCATCCTGGGCATGCATTGCCCCGTACGGTCGCTTTGTTGAGATCGGCAAGACGGATATTGGTACGAATGCATCGTTGCCCATGGGACAGTTTGCTAACAACGTGTCATTCTGCGCCGTTGACCTGCATCACATCGCCCAGACCAACACGTGTCTGACCCGCCAGCTTGTACAGGCCGTCATGGACCTGATTTCAAGCGGCAGAGCAGCATGTCCAACTCCGTTGCATGTCTACACGGTGGCACAGGTCGAGAAGGCCTTCCGCTACATGCAGAGCGGCAGAAACACCGGGCGCATTATAATCGACATATCACATGATCATACAGTCCCTGTAAGGATAACTCTCTTGTCCATCGTCTCCATATACTTCTGTTGAAATTAACACTCTGAACCAGAAATTGCTTGTCAAGAAGAGCACCTGGCATTTCGATTCAGATGCCTCATATCTCGTGGCTGGCGGACTAGGCGGCCTAGGCCGCGCTATCGTACAGTGGATGGCGGATAAGGGGGCCAAAAACCTCATTTTGCCTTCGCGCTCGGGTATCTCATCGCAAGCCGCTTTGTCTATGGTCAAGCAGCTTCAAAAAAGGGGGGTTCAGATGGTGGCCCCACGATGCAACGTGGGGCTGGCATCTGACCTGGCGGCCCTTCTTCAAGATTGTGCCAGGGCTGGTTTACCGCCCATCAAGGGATGCATCAACGCGGCAATGGCCCTCCACGATGCCGTGTTTGAAGGTATGACCTACGCACAGTGGGACCTCACAATACAGTCGAAGGTGGACTCGTCGTGGAACCTACACCAACAGTTGCCCCGTGATATGGACTTCTTCATCCTACTGTCATCGCTGTCGGGGATTTACGGCAGCCTAGCACAGAGCAACTATGCGGCTGGTTGCACGTTTCAGGACGCGCTGGCCCAGCACCGCACTGTTCACGGCGTAGGAAAAAAGTCCGTAAGCTTTGACCTTGGCTGGGTGCGGGATATTGGGGTTGTCGCCGAGCGGGAGGACTATCGTCGCAATCGCGCCAATGCCGGTGACATGAACCCCGTTGAGTCTGCAGACCTGATCGCATTGCTTGACCTTTACTGCGACCCCGTATTACCATTGCCCGAAGAAGGATGCGGTAACAAGAGCCAACTCCTGGTGGGCGCCGTCACCCCCGTTGACATACGTAACCGCGGCGGATCACCCGTCCAATTCGAGACGCGGCCCCTATTCGCGGGATACGCCGTGGCTGCCGCCACCGCGGGGCGGAAGGCGCAGTCGCTACATAACCCGAGCAATGACGAGCACCCAGCTGTGTTGTTCCAGCACGCGGCGGGAGCCAAGGCACGTGCTGGCGTGGTCGTGGCAGCGTTGGTGAAAAGGTTGGCACATGCGTTAGGCGTAGCCACCGACGACATCGATGAGCAGAGGCCGTTATCTGACTACGGCGTCGACTCACTCATGGCGGTTGAGCTACGCAACTGGATGCGGCAAGACTTCTCTGCCGCCGTAGCCGTGTTTGAAATCATGGATGGCGGCACATCAATCAGGGCGGTGGCTGAGTTGGTGGTAAAGAGAACGGAAGAAAAGTAGAGGAAAGAAAATTAAACTTCTAACTAAGAGCAGGTTGTGGTAAGATCATAGTTCAAATACTTTTTGGAGTACCAGCAGCATATCGCAGTTACACTGTGCGGCTCCCGCGAGAACTACATTTCCCCTAGGCTAACTTTTACCCGACACGCTCAAAGGCTTTTTAACTAGCAAATCTTGCGGCCGTCTCCGGTGAAGTTTCCGGGCTGGTAGGCTCCCTCCGCATCATTCAGGCATTCGGCTGCGGCATTCGGGTATTAGTCAAAGCTCTACAATTCCCTTCTTGAGGCTTCGAAGTTGAGGAATTGCGTAGGGCGGAAAGCAATAGATAGAACGCACCAACTGTCACGAGCTGGAAGTTGTTGTGCTTGACCCAGTTGATGAGCCAGGGCACGAGGACGCTGACGGTGGAGTCGTAGGTGTCATGCACGAGGGTTAGCCATGTCGTTAACTATCAGTTTCTCATTATCTTTGCGCAAGAACTCCAAAGGGTCCCGTACCATATATGCGAAGCGATCTGGTGCCCAGAGTCGTACACATTCTCAACGGCAGTCTTCTGATTACAGATACAGCCTGAATATATTAGCTCTCCTTCCTTTCAGCTCATGTGGACTATCTATCCACAGAGTTCCGGTGAAAAATAACGTTGCTTTTGCATCTGCGGCGTTAAGGGGATCGACAAGCTTCAGGGTGAACTGGTATGGGCCGTCGTCGAAAGGAAGGCAAGAACCTCTGGCTTTGCGCACTTCGTGATTACGGTGCCGAAAGAGTGATTACGGTGGATGAGGTTGATGGGGGATGGGATCGCGACTGCTGATACGCTGAGAGCATAGCTCAATGCTGACGCCACAGATTTGAGGTGCATATTGCACTATTCAGAGGGTTTCGTCTTTCGCCTAGAGCTTCAAGAATAAGATCGACACCAGATCCAGAGAGGGAAGAGAGGTCCATGGTATTTATACAAGCCCACCTTTTGGAGTGTTAATCGACAGTCCCGGGAAAAGCGAACACATATTAGTCGTATGGATACATGGCTATAATATCCCGTGGGTGACGCTGAGTCTAGACCCCTGGGGATATCACCGGCAGATTCTACATTACGATTGGCGATTTAGCACGGCACTTAGACAGATCTACAATAATATAAAATCAATCCTGCGCCACAGTGCGGGGGTGCATGCATCCGGACGTGGCTAGAAATCGAACCGAAATTTGAATTGAACGTGGCTGGATAGAATGAAACGGGCCTTATCGATTGATAATAACGACGCGATTAATAAGTTAACGTTAAAACGACCGGAAAACCTTAAACGTATAAGATCGTACGACTGCGTACGTAAACTTTACGTTCTTTTAATGCCATCGATCGAGATTCGTTATTTTCGTTATCGCCCTTATTTTGTTAGTTAATATGAATACTTAAGTTATTATTTTATTTAAAGCAAGTTGTATATATTGCTAAGGGAAGAACTGTATAATTATATACGGTTTTATGCGATTCCGTATAATATTGCGTTTATATATTTCGTATAAGTTAAGGGGGTTATATGGAATTATACGGCGCCGTATAATTCGGTATAACTTTATATAACATAATTTGGTATCGTATATTATGGTATTATTATTTTCCGTTAATTATATATAGTAGGATAGAGGCGTAATTTTTTTTTTCGGGTTTTTATTTATATGCCTTTTTATTATTTCGTATATTATGCCGTAAAACCTTTCTGCAGTATTCGATTTTACGGGTTGTTGCGTTTTATGCTAGTAAGAAAAACATTTATCGTATTTTGCGTTTAAGTTTAATTGCGTACGTACGAAGTATTTATTATCCGGTTCGTTGTAATTTTAAATTTTTTATTATTACTGTATTTTTTGGTTCGAAATTAAATATTTCCGTATTACGGGAACCGTTTTCGTATAAAACGGTATTAAGGTTACTTTTAGTAATAATTTTTATTATAATTTTCCGTTTTTGTATTTTCGTTATAAGAATATATACGATCTCGATTACTTTCCTTTTTTTTTATCGCGCTTCCGGTAAAAAATGGCGGATATGTTTTTTTTGTTTTGCGAAATTACTGGGGTTAAACGAAAAAGTACGGAAATACGAAAAGGATCGGCGTTAACTTTTCGCCGGTCGCGTACTTTATTATTACGTCCGGACCGAATCGTAGTTTGGCCGGTTATATTAAGGCCGTATTATTTTGCTTGCTGTTTTTTATACTTATATAAACGCTTACGTCCGATATTAAGAATAATAACTTAAGGCCGTACGAATAATGTTACTGGAACCGAAAACTTTTGTTAATCCGTTTTTTTTATTATTAACGTTAAAATTATTTCGGTATCGATTATTTTTCTAATTTCCGTTTTATTTTTCGATTAAGTAAGTATGTTTGTAGTTATTAACGTATTAGCTAACGAATTTCCCGATATCGAAAATATTTTAATGTAATTTATATTATTAAGTTTTTTTAATATCGTATTTTTACGGGACGGCTTTAATTTAAACGAAGATGTTTAACTGTTAACGGGATATACCGCGGAATTTACGGCAAGTATTGTCGGATATAGGGGACATCAGTTCTGTTGTTTTGATTACTAGTTGCAGGTGCTTTAAATCGCTTACTGCAGTTTATATAGAAACTAGCCACGGAACATATAAGTTCCGATTAAAGGGAGCCTTTCCGTATATGGGGGTGCTAACGCATCTCCTACTAGCTAACACACCCCCTTAACGCCTTAACGCAGTTACGGCGTTGCGTTATACCTATCACTCCCTAAAGCTACAGCTTTCCATTTTACCTTTCCTTCGGCGATTAATTCCTCCTGATCAGCCAATTCCTTCTTTGAAATTATTCGCAAGGTATTTTTCCGCAGTTTGAAAGCTTTCGTAATGTCTATTAATCTTAGCTGCTTTTTAAAGTATTTAAAGGGTTTATATAATAGGGTTTTAATTAATCCATTAACTAATATATTTCCCGTAAGCGTATAATCCATTTTAGTTAAATCCCTTTTTACGGCTTTTCGTAACCAGTAATTATATATATTTATATGCCGTAGTTTTGTTTATAACAAGACGACGTCGGCGTTAATAAACCGTATAGTTTGTTAATTATCGTACTATATATTTAACGGTTTTATATCCAGGTTAATTCCAAACTTTTTAATTAATCGAAAATTAAATAAGGCTTTTTTTACAGTTTACGTAAAAAATAATAACTTTTTTTTTGTTATAAAAATAATTACTATATCTTGCTTATTCGCTTATTATTTTATTATTTTTTAAATAGCTTTATAATATATATTTAAAAGTTTTTTCGATCGATTATATTGTTTACGAAAAAAACGTTACTTTAAGTATTTAATAAATCTTTACCCCCGAATTGTAACGTTAAAGTTTTAGTTCCGATTAGGTATAATATAATTCGATTAGCAGCTTTGTAATATACGTTGCTAAGGTTTAGGTTAAATCGGGCGAATCGGAATATCGCAAATAATATATTAAGTCGTGTATTAACTGCAACGTAAAGGATGGAACCGATCTTTTTCTGGTATTTGTTGACGGAACTTGGATGGGCCAGATTAGGATTCGGCAGTAGCTCGACGCTTGTTATTGGCGTATTTGGGAAGTTATTTAGATTTTTTTTTGGAACTAGGTTAACCAGGTTATCTATAAAGTTTAATTAGAATAATTAAATTTTTCCGTTAACCTTGTTTCTGATTATTTCGATGCCGAGGAACTATTGTAGATCTTTACTTCTTGTAAGAGTATACCGTTTCCGTATTTGTTGGATTAACTGATCGGCGAGGCCTTCATCGTTCTTACGGTACGCTGTAATAATATCGTCCATAAAGAAAAAGATAAGTATTCCTTAACGTGTAAAATAATAAGGTTCGTAAGGAACGGGGTTAAGCTTTAATTTTTTAAGCGTTTTAGTAAAGTTTTTTTGTTATAGCAAAAGTAATTTCCTTAATTCGTATAATGCTTTCCTGATTAGGAAAATCTTTTTATATTAAAAGTATCCTAAAGGCGTTTTTATATATACTTCGTAAGGCAAATTCGCGTTAACGAAAACGTTTATAACGTTATATTGCTTAAGCTTTAGGTTAAACTTAACCGCTATAACGATTAAGGTTCGAAACAACTTTTTAGCGAATATAAATACGTATATATCGCTATAAGCATTTTTTAGTTGTTAATTGTTTCGTATAACGAAACGGGCCTTACATTTTTGTAATTAGTTATACTTATCGAATTTACAGATATACATTTATATGTACCTTAAAACTTATTTCTTTTTAGCATTTTTAGAAAATTAATTAATAACTTTCCAGGATTTTATTTTTTTATAGCTTTGTAAATAAGCTTTTTCTGCTTTACGGAACATTTCCCTTAACGGATATATACTTAACTTTTTATAGCCTTACGGCGGTGGCAGTAAATTACGCTTATGTACCCGGTTTTATAACTTAAATGCTTTTTTATATACTAAAGTATTATAGCTTTTCCGATTAAGATAATACGTACTTCGAGTAATTAATTTCCTTAAATTTCCGCAGTTTATTAGCCGGTTATCGTACGTATTAATAAAAAAAGTTAAACGTTTTATATTAAATACGGTTTTCCATATTTTATAATCGTTTTTGATAATACCTTTTTAGTACGGAACGTACGGGGGGCTTACGCCGATTTCCCGTAAAGTACCTTCGTTTCTTACCGTTACTTTAGGTTAAATAATATATAAAAAGCTTAAGGTTGCTTCGATTTCTTCTATCGACGTAATAATCGTAATAGTTATTAAGGTAAACGCTAGTAAAGGTAATAGTTTTAAAGATAAAAGTAATTCGAATATAACGGTTGTATAAAAGTAATTAATCCTTAAAAAATAAGTTTGTTTTGTTTTATTTTGTACGCTTTTTACGTTAATACTTTTTTGAATTTATTCTTTCTGTTTAGCCGGTAACTAAATTATTCCGTTTAGGTTTTTATTTTCTTTTTGCAAAGGTATATAGTAGTTATTAATTTAATTAAGTATTTTTATTTATTGGAATAACTTTTGTAGTTTTTTTTTTATAACGTACAAAAAGTTATTTTTTAAATTTTTAATATTACTTAGGAAAATAGCCTTTTTGTTAAATTGTACGTTTCGAATAATAATAACCTTATTAATTAATAAGTTCCAAATTTTGTAAATATTCGTAAATCGGTAGTTAATAAAATAATTTATTTATGCTTTAAGATTTAGCTTTTAAAGTTTTTACTTTTTTTTATAGCGGCAGTTATCATAACGTAGGCTATATAGTTATACGTTCGCAAATAAGCTTATTAAAGCTTTCGATTAAATACTGTAACGCCGTTTTTATACATTAAGTAAATATAATAAATTTCGTATAAATTTTGCTAAAATAATACGTATTTAAGTATATAGTTATATAAATATATTACCGTTTTAAGGATATATATAATTAAAAACGAAGGTAATTTAACGTTATTTCGTATCGTAATCGTTTTTTCCTTTATTATACCCCTTAAGCGTTTTGCATCCCCGTTTTGGGCTTAGGTATACGGTATTAAGGGCTTAAGTTTAATACTAAAAAAAGGCGATTAAAGTATATCCCGAAATTAATAATTCTTTAAAATTTCGTTATTACATTCGATTACTTGTAGGAAAACCTTATCTTGGTTTTTTAGGACCTTTAAAAGATATCGGAACGCCGTAATTAATATATCTTGCTTTCGATTTTTAAGGTAAATATCCTAAATAAAGCCTAAGTACCTATCGGTCGCAAATATAACGTATTTATACCTTTTAGGGTTTTTTTTTCGAAATCTGTGAAGTCGACGGCAATTCGCTATCTTAATCGGGAAGCTCCCTTTTTCGGCTTGCGGCGTATTAGCCTTTTGGCCTTCGCTTTGCTATATGTTTAGCATTCGATTATTATAGGACCCTTTAAGCGTATTTTCTTTATATAAGTTTATAATTAGGCGATAACTTTAGGCCTTAGATGTTTTAGTTTTAGATATTATATCGTACCGTTACCGATTCGTAATAGGTTCGCTGTATATAAGTTAACGTTTCGTTTATAAGTTACTAAGGTTATATAAGTAATTATTACGTTAATATTTTTCAAGACGAATTAATTAAATTTGTTTATTAACGTAACAATTACTTAATCGTATTTGTTTCGAATAAAGTTATTAATTTTTTTTTATTATCTTATTAATACCCTTTTTTCCGGAATTGCCGAAAAAATACTAGGTTATATACGAAATTTTCGTAATATGCTACGTTATATAAACGTAACGCTTTCGTATTATTAAAACTTCGAAGTAATATATTAACCTTTCCGTACTTTTTAATCGGTACGAAGCTGTCGCTTACGTATATCCCGTCGCTTTATACGGTTAATTTAAAATTTAAAAACTTGTGAATAAGGTTAAAAATATATATTGTAATGCTTAAATCCAAAATAAACGAATTCCTTAAAGAGTAAAACGTAACGTTTTTCGCGTTACGTTAATTAAAAATCAAAAAGTACGTTAAAACTTATTTTATTTTCTGTAAAAATTAATCGGTTTTTTAAGTATTTAACTTTTTTATAAACTTTAATAAACGGTTAATCTTTTCCTTAAGAAATTAATCGAAAGCAATTCGATTTTGGACGAATATAATTATCCGATCGTTAAAGCGGAAATATAGTAAAGCTTTATTAAGAAATGCATAAAAATAGTAAAATAATATATAAAAAAAGTTTAAGCAAACTTTATAACAAATACCTTACGTATCCGATTTTTGGCGCTTTCGCTTGTTATTTTTGTCCGTATTAAAACTTTTACAACTATTACGTTTCGATTTACGTCTTAATGTTTTTTTTCGTTGTTAAAGATTAATATTTTTAGTATCGTTTTAATTAAGATTATTTTAATTAAAAGGGCTTATAAAAGTTCTTTAAAAAGTTAGAAACGTTTTTTTAATATTTCGTAATAATATAAATGGGGGATAAATTATAATCTAATAGTTTAAAAAGTTAGTAGCTATCTTTTAGTAATTAATCGTATCGTTATCGATTTCGGTTTTCTTTACTATTTGGAAAGTAAATATTTAGGATTTTATAATTAAAGCTATAGCTATATATAAGTCGTTAACCTATATAATTGCTATTTTCGTTTTTGGGACGTTATAACGTCGTTTTTAAGCTATTACTTTTTGCTATTTTACGATTTATTCGTTTAATTTCTTTGCCGATTTCGAAGCTTACTTTAGCCTTTTACGGTACTTCCGTTGGGTGTTATTTATAAGCCTGCTGTTATACACCTTGCCGGTTTCGGCCAAAGCGGCGTACTATTCCCGTAGGTTTTTTCTTGGAAAAAGACTTGTTTTTTTGATCGCTAGAGATACAGATTTCAGAACCTATTTCGTAAGGTCGATGACGCTTTTACGAAAAGTATTATATTTTCGATTTTCGTAAGTATAGGCCGTATATTCCTATATATATATTTATATACTTTCGGTCGTTATTTTAAAGATATTTATCGGATAATTCGTATAATCGATTTCTTCGACTTGTAAGGTTCTTTCGGTAAATAAACTGGCTGCCCGTATAATCGTCTAGCGAATTCGTTTCTTTAAATAGGAGGTTATATCGGGTTTAATAGGTTTAATAGGTTTAATAAGTTATAGGTTGTTCTGATTAGGATTTATATAGTTCTAAATTTCGAACGTATACGCTTTGGTTTCGAATTCGCCTTTAAAGCGATTCCAATCCTTAAGTCCTTTGTAAATAACGGAGGACGTTAACGTATTGGTCGCCATTTTGAATAATAAAGTATATAAGTAATTTGTATTGATATACTACCTATACCGTCTTAGCAGCAGCTGATTAATTAATAATAACGCAATTTTAGCGGATGAAATTCTTAATTGTCGGATATAGGGAACATCAGTTCTGTTATCTTGATTACTAGTTGCAGGTGCTTTAAATCGCTCACTGCAGTTTATATGGAGACTAGCTACGAAACATATAAGTTCCGATCAAAGGGAGCCTTTCCGTATATGGGGATACTAGCGCACCTCCTGCTAGCTGACAAGTATAGTAAGTATAACGAATACGGCAACCTTTATTAATTTTATTATAAAAATACCGTCGGATAATTCGGATAATAATAATAATTTCGAATAACGTACCATACAAGCTTGCGGCCCACACAAGCTCGCGGCCCAAATTTTAGCACCTTGCAACAACAAACTCAAATAACTTAATAACAACATATCGCATTGATTAAAATCAATCGGATTCTTTTTCGCTAGACGTATTTATAACGTTTACATAAGTACGCGCATTATATCCGGGCTTGCCGTAAATGCCACATTTCCGTTCTTTATTTTTAACCCTTTTGCGACGACTTCCTCCAGCTGCTGTTGGCTGTATTTTTTTATTACTTTTTCTTTTTGGGCCAGAAGAATTTATCCCTTTTGTATAGTAAATGTTTTTTCTTTTTGAAAACGTTTGTTTTTAATTTGCGACGTTTGCTTAAGATGTAGTTCGTTTTACGTAATTAGGTAAATTTTTCCCGAAAAAAAGTATTTTCGTATAAAATTAATAAGTAACTTTTAGTTAAAAAATAAACCGATTTAATTATTTTAGTTAACGAATTACTCTGTTAATTTTTAATTTTTTTTTTTGCAAGTAACGTAATTACCGCGTTACTTCCTTAATATTTTTAGGGGTTTTCGCGGGCGGGGAATAAATGGAACCGGCAAAGGTTAGCGGGGAAACGGTCGGCGTAGGCATAATTGGAGGAACTTTCAATTCGGAAAGAACGTTATTAGGATTAAATGGAACAAGACCAGCTTTCGCGAATCCAGATTTGATGTTATCGGACGTTATGGCAGCTTGGAACGCGTCGTAAAAGCCGGCGAGAAAATCTTTTTTGGCAATATAGGTATGATGGCGTCGTATTAGGTTTTCGATATAACGCGAATAAGCGCGTTTCCAAACAGAAAAACAAGATATATTAAAAGGTTAAAGCCGATACGAAAAATGCGCGGGCATATAAAGCGTAATAATGTTGTTGTTAGCGTAATATTTTTCGAATTCTATCGAATAATAACTTTTATGGCCGTCGAAGATAAGGAAACGTTTAAAACTTTTCGTACGCGTCCGAGAATATTTATTAAAATACTGGATTTATTCGAAATTTAATTTATTTATTGTTTAGCTATTATTATTTAATGCAATTTTCTAATCGGCTGCTGGTAATAGGTTATCGCGGTATTAGGACTTAAGATAATTTTTCCCCGCCATAATAACAAATAACGGCATAACCTAACTTTAGAAATTAACAGCCTGGATAACTGTAACTTATTTTTTATTCCCTTATTACGCTTATTTAAATTTTTTACGTTTTTCAGTATTAATAATTACCATACCCGTTGCTATAAAAAACCTTATCAAAAATCCAATTTCGTCGAAGTTGTAGATATCCTTTTCTGTAATGCCGTACTTCGCGATTGTAACCCGAATAAGCTCGAATTATTTGCGAAATACTTTTAGATTTTCGGATAGGACCCGTTAATAATCGATCTTCCGATTTAAACGCGTTTAAAGTTTTTGTTGCCGTTTAACAAAGTTCGACGCCCAGTTAATTCCAACGCGTATTGCAACGCGTTAGGTAAGTAGCAAATTTGCTATATTTTTAACGTGCTAAAGCCGGATAGGAAATGCTTACGCATTTAGGTTAAGGATCCTTTCGATAATGGATTTCTTTTCGGTCGCCGTCAATTTTCGTAGATGGGGGATGATATCGGCTCGGGCGTATTTATTACGATATTGGGCTTTTAAGGTCGTTTCGGTAATTTCGTATATAAAACTAATTTTTTTGAAACTAAGTTTTGGGGTTTGTTTCTTAGCCTGAACGGTTAGGTTTAATTTAGATTCTTTTGTAAAACGTTCCATGTTGTTGGTGTTGTGTAATAGATTAACAAAGATGAACAATTGGAATGCTGAGAAATTTGGGCCGTAAGCTTGTGTAGGCCGCGAGCTTGTGTGGTACGTTATATATTTAAGTAATTACGTAAGATTTTACGTAACCGTTCGAAATTGCGTAAGTAAAAACGGGACCGGTTAAATTAAGGCGGCATGCCGATAACGGTTATAGCAACCGGTTTAAACTTTATTAATAAGGTTTTTTTAATATTTATTTCCTTTTCGTTTAAATCGTTATTTCTTCCGCCGTATAAGATTTTATAAAAACATACTATATCGTCCGAATCTGTATTATTACCATAAGGTTAAACAGGAACGCTTATTATAACTGC
The DNA here is from genome assembly GCA_004155945.1 of Monosporascus sp. mg162. Taxonomy (NCBI): domain Eukaryota; kingdom Fungi; phylum Ascomycota; class Sordariomycetes; order Xylariales; genus Monosporascus; species Monosporascus sp. mg162. The sequence goes on from QJNY01000154.1 coordinate 108,682, forward strand.
AACAATTAAATCGAGCCCTATTAACGACCTTTCGTATATTAATATACCGCAGTTAGACGAGAACGAGATATAATAATTGCAAGGTAATATACGGGATTATTTTAACTCCGAATTGTTATTATAAAGTATATTGCTTTTAATAACGCCGTTTACGGCTAAAATACTGGATGATATTATATAACGGCATATAAAGCCGTACGGATCTGTTATAATTAAGTTAACTGAATACGGACTTACAAACGAACTTTCCAGCTTTAACTTGCTTAAATTGCTCGATTTTATTAATTTTAATAACGTATTTTTAACTGTACGAGCTTATACGAGTTTTATCCCGACTTTGCCGTTTATCGTACCAGTTAAAATAATTCCTGCTAATATCGTATTTAATAACAGTACTTGAAAATATATTTAATCGTACGGTTTTATACTGATATATTTTATATTATAACGTACCACACAAGCGAGCTGTACACTTTTTGGCACCTTGCAACAACAAATTCAAATAACTTAACAACAACATATCGCATTAATTAAAATTAATCAAATTCTTCTTCGCTAGACGTATCTCCAACTTCGTTACAAGTACGCGTATTATGCCCGGGCTTGCCGCAAACGCCACATTTCCGTTCCTTGGTCTTAACCCTTTTGCGACGATTCCTTCCAACTGCTATTGGCTGTATTTTTTTACCACCCCTTTTTTTTTTGAGCTAGAAAAGCTTATCCCTTTTGTATAATAAGTATTCCTCCTTTTTGAAAATATTTGTTTTTAATAATGCGACGTTTGCTTAAAATGTAATTCGTTTCGCGCAATTGGGCAGCTTTTTTCCAAAGAAAAATATTTTCGTACAGAACTAATAAATAACTTTTAATCAAAAAATAAGCCGATTTAGCTATTTTAGTTGACGAGCTATTCTATTAATTTCTAATCTTTTTCTGCAAATAACGTAATTGCCGCGTTACTTCCTTAATATTCTTAAGGGTTTTCGCGGGCGGGGAACGAATAAAACCGGCAGAGGTCAGTAGGGAAACGGTCGGCGTAGGCACAATTGGAGGAACCTCCAATTCGAAACGAACGTTATTGGGATCGAATGGAATAAGCCCAGCTTTTGCGAATCCAGCTTTGATGTTGTCGGACGTTATGGCGGCTTGGAACGCGTCGTAAAAGCCGGCGAGGAAATCTTCTTTGGCAATATGGGTATAATGGCGTTACATTAGGTTTTCGATATAGCGCGAATAAGCGCGTTTCAAAATAGAAAAACAAGATACATCCAAAGGTTGGAGCCGATGCGAAAAATACGCGGGCATACAAAGCGTGATAATGTTATTGTTGGCGCAGTATTTTTCGAATTCCATCGAATGGTGGCTTTCATGGCCGTCGAGGATAAGGAAACGTTTCGAACCTTTCGTACGCGTCCGAATATGCTTGTCAAAATGCTGGATCCATTCGAAACTTAATTTATTTGTTATCCAGTTATTATCATTTAATGCGATTTTTTAATCGGCTGCTGGCGGTAGGTTATTGCGGTACCAGGATTTAAGATGATTTTTCCCTGCCATAATAACAAATGGCGGTATAGCCTAATTTTGAGAATTAACAGCCTGGATAACTGTAACCTATTTTTTATTTTTTTTATTGCGCTTATTTAAATTTCTACGTTTTTCGGCACTGGTAATTATTATGCCCGTTATTATAAAAAGCCCTATCAAAAATTTAATTTCGTTAAAATTGTAAATATCTTTTTTTGCGATACCGTATTTTGCTATAGTAGCCCGAATAAGTTCGAACCACTTGCGAAATATTTTTAGATTTTCGTATATGACCCGTTAATAATCCATCTTCCGATTTAAACGCGTTTGGAGTTTTTTTTGCCGTTTAACAAAGTTCGACGCCCAGTTGATTCTAACGCATTCTGTAACGCGTTGGGCTAACAGTAAATTAGCCTTATTTTTAACGTATTAAAGTTGGACAGGAAACGTTTACGTATTTAGGTTAAGGATTCTTTCGACAATGGATTTCTTTTCGGTCGGCGTTAGTTTGCGCGAATTGGGGACGGTATTAAATCGGGCGCGTTTGCCTTTGGTTCGGGTTTTTAAGGTAGTAAATAGGACTTTATAGATAGAATTAAGCTTTCTGTAACTAAGTTTCGGGTTTCGTTTTTTAGCCTGAACGGCTAGGTTTATTCTCGCTTCTTTTCTAAGCCGCTCCATATTGTGGTTATTGAGAAATAAGTAATTAAAGTTGAATAGTTGGAATAATGAAAAAAGTGTACAGCTCGCTTATGTGTACAGCTCGCTTGTATGGCACGTTATTAAGTAATTAATAAAATGATTTTAAATTAATTTTTAATTCGTTATTATTTTCCGATTTACGAATGTACGTAACCGTTTAATATATATATATATATCGAATTAATATAATATCGTTTTATTTTTATTAATTAATTATTTTTTTAATATTATCTTTTTATTTTCGATAACGTCCCACATATATAAACGCCTCACACATATAAGCGCCACGCTTTTTAGCACCTCGCAACAATTAATCCAAATAACTTAACAACAATACATCGCATTAATTAAAATCAATTAGATTCTTCTTCGCTAAACGTATCTACAACTTTTTCACAAGTACGCGCATTATGTCCGGGCTTGTCGCAGACGCCATACTTCCGTTCCTTCGTCTTAACCCTCTTACGACGACTCCCCCCAACTGCTATTAGCTGCATTTTTTCACTACCCTTTTCTTTTTGGGCCAGAAAAGCTTATCCTTTTTATATAATAAGTATTTTTCCTTCTTAAAAACGTTTGTTTTTAATTCTGCGACGTTTGCTTAAAATATAATTCGTTTCTCACAATTAGACGTTTTTTTTCCGGAAAAAAACAGCTTTATACAACAGTAACATGTAACCTTTTATTACAAGTTCAGCCAACTAAAATATTCTTGTTAACGAACTACCTTAATAATTTTTAATTTTTTTTTTTGCAAATATCGTCTTTGTTTTATTGCTTTACGAATATTTCTAAAGGTTTTCGCGGGAGGTAAAATGAAACCGGCGGAAGTTAGCAAGGAGACGGTCGGCGTAGGCACAATTGGAAGAACTTCCAATTCGGAAAAAACGTTATTAGAATCGAATGGAACAAAACCAGCTTTTGCGAATCCAGATTTGATATTATCGGACGTTATAACAGCTTGGAACGCGTTATAAAAGCCGGCAAGAAAATCTTCTTTGGCAATGTAAATATAATGACGTCGCATTAGGTCTTCGATATACCGCAAATAAACGCGTTTCAAAACAGAAAAACAAAATACATCAAAAGGTTAAAGCCGATACGAAAAATGCGCGGGTATACAAAGCGTAATAATATTATTATTAGCGCAATATTTTTCGAATTTTATCGAATAATGGCTTTTATAGCCGTCGAAGATAAAGAAACATTTCGAACCTTTCGTACGCGTCCGAATATATTTATCAAAATACTGGATCTATTCGAAACCCAATTTATTTGTTGTCCAATTATTATCATTTAATACAATTTTCTAATCGGCTGCTGGCAATAAATTATCGCAGTACCAGAACCCAAGATAATTTTTCCCCGTTATAATAACAAATAACGGCATAATCTAGCCTTAAAAATTAATAACCTAAATAACTATAACCCATTCTTTATTCCTTTATTGCGCTTATTTAAGTTTTTTACGTCTTTCGGTATTAATAATTATTATACCCGTTACCATAAGAAGTTTTATCAAAAATCCAGTCTCGTCGAAGTTATAAATATCCTTTTCTGCGATGCCGTATTTTGCGATTGTAACCCGAACAAGCTCGAATTACTTACGAAATGTTTCTAAATTCTCGGATAAAATCCGCTGATAATCAATTTTCCGATTTAAATACGTCTAGAGTTTTTTTGCCGTTTAACAAAGTTCGACGCCCAATTAATTCCAACGCGTTCTATAACGCGCTGGGCCAGTAATATATTGGCCATATCTTTAACATGCTAAAGCCGGACAAAAAATGCTCGCGTATTTAGGTTAAGGATTCGGTTGATAATCGATTTTTCTTCGGTCGGCGTCAATTTCTGCAAAAGAGGGATAATATCGGCTCGGGCGCGTCTACCTCCAGAACGGTATACTAAGGTAAAAGATAAAACTTCATAAATAGAACCAAGCCTTTTATAACTAAATTTCGGGTCTCGTTTTTTAGCCTGAATAACTAGGTTCATTCTTGTTTCTTTTATAAGGCGCTCTATATTATGGTTGTTAAGAAATGGGCAATTGAAGATAGGTAGTTGGAATGTGTCAAAAAGCGTGGCGCTCATATGTGTGAGGCGTTTATATGTGTGGGACGTTATTTGTATTATATATATTTCCGCTCTCCCTAAAGGAGACGTGGCCGTGTAGACACAATTGGATAAAATGATAGATTGCTACCTTAATTCCTAGGCTTCACTAAATCCATTCCTCTCGCAGGCGTTTTACTCCAAGGCGACTTTAAACTGCCTTGTTCCGCTTTTATCCACGTCGATTCTTGTCGAAATTCTGGACGGTTTTCGCAATCCGGAGCAGCCGGGCAAACCATCGTTCGTAATTCTCCGTATACCGTTCCAAAATTTGAACGTCGAAATTATTAAACGGGTTATTGTTTTTTCTTTCCAGTTTCGCCAATAGTTCCGTTATAATCGTTATATTTTTCGGTATATAATTTTGTAAAAATCGATTACCGTTATTTTTTCGAATCAAATCGTATCCGAAAATCAAAAACCGGAATCGATTTTCTTAGGAAAGATTTTTAAGTCGACAGTAATATCGATAGTTTTAGTTCGTCCGAGAATTTGGTAGGAATTGTGTACCGTTAATGAAATGATTTCTGTGGAAATTCTACGGTTCCGGATTACCGGTATCGCATATTCGGACTTGCGCGGTATATTATCTTGGGTAATTCGAGAAGTTGTGGGAACGATCGAGACTGGCGAAGGCTTGGAAAGATGCTAGCCTTTTATACGTAGTTAAGATTTACCGTTAAAGTTTGCCTTTAAGTTTATCTTTAAGGTTTATCTTTAAGGTTTATTTTTAAGGTTTACCGTTAAAGTTTGTCTTTAAAGTTTATCTTTAAAGTTTATTACGTAAAGTTTAATATTTTCTGAGTTATATTATTTAACCTTGCCGAACCAGCCAACGGGCATAAGGTTTATTAGGGTCGAAGCTTATCGGCAATTACGCATGTAAGCCTTTTAAGCCGACATCAGTCGAGAAATTGCGTGCTTACGGGGGCCAGCAGTCGGCTTCAAAGTAAGGCTTTATGGGACTGAGGTATCAATTTATCCTAACCGTAAAAACTATTAATTAGTTATCGTGTTCGAAGATACTGGGTATAGTATCTATCGTGCAAATTACATCGTGTAATAATTTTCTGTATATTTGGCTCAGCCTGGAAAATAAGCCTTGAACCTATTCGACCTTGCATATATTTCCATATAATTATGTATATATACGTACGTATTAATAAAAAGCAGAAAAATAAGGTAATTATTTCTCTTTTTTCCTTTTTTTTCCCTTTTTTTTAAAATTTAAACCGGCGTTATATTAAGTTTAAAATTTTTTTTTTGGTAGGTTTAACGATTTGTATATAAGTTCGTATATATCCGTACGTCCATATACGCTACTGTACGTCGTCGTAATAACGTTCTCTTCTTTTTTCCTTTTTCCCTTTTCCCTTTTTCGTTTTTTTACCCCCTTTTTTTTTTATTTCCTTTTATCCTAACATTTTTCTCGTACGTACGGTTTGCCCGATATGTACGTATATGTATTATTATATCCGAAGATATTTATTATTATCGCCGGAGCAAATATTATTTTTTTCGTTTTTCGTTTAAAATCCGTATTAATAATGCGACGTATAGTACGTATACGGATTATTTAGCCCGGGTTCGGGCTAAATCTTTATCGGTCGATCCGGAACGTCGCTAGTTACGTAAACGTATAATTCCGAATAAATTTGCGATGTTAGTTAAAAACCGCCGTATTAAATAATCTTTCCGTTTTAAATCGAACGTTCTATTATTTACGTTTTTTTACGGTTTTATTTACGTATATATTTTGTTATCCGAAATTCCGGCTTTCCGTACGGCTTTTTTTATAAATAATGGTATATTATATCCGACGTCGGTACTGGAAAAAAGTTTAATTTCGTTATACTCGGGTTAGCGTTTTGCCGATAATATTATACGTACGGAATAATACGATTACGGATATATAAAACAAGTTACGTACGAATATTATAAAACTTTAAATTAAATAAAGGAACGGTTAAAAAAATTTAAAGGCGAAAACGTTTAATTTAGTAAATTTTATCGTTTTAGCTAAATATTTTTAGTAAATTTCGAAAAATTACCCGAAAAATTACGATATTTATTAGATTCGGGTATGCTTCGTACGAAAAAGTTTTGTTACGATACTAAACGGTATAATACCGTATTATTTTTTACGTTTACGGAATATACCGAAGTTAATACGTAAATAACCGGTTACAGATTAAATTATTTTTAAATTTAAAGATTTTTATATTACCGTATAAAATTATTCGAACCTGAATAAGATATTACGTTACGTTATGCGTAATTATATTTTTTAAATCCGTACGAAGCTGTATAAAAACGTTCGATTTAAACGAAAACTTTAATCCGGGTATTATATATAACATTTCGGAAAAAATATCGTTTTGTAACTTGTATGTTAATCGGTATATTACCGTACGAAATTATTTCGAAAAAGCCGTTTGCCGTATGAAAACGTTCGGGTTTTTTTATGATTAAATCGACGTTGTTTTACAGCCGAATATAAAGGTTATCGTCGAACTTTATACGGATAAGCGGTAGGAAATTTTTCCGTTTAAAAACGAAGTCGTTAAAGTTATTCCAGATACGTATTCAAATAAACGGTAGCGTAATTTTAGTTTTGCTTAACGTAATTTTGCTGGCAGAATTACGTTTTCGTATTTTCGCGTATTTGTTAAGTATTTTTCGTATATTTTTTTATTTTATCCGTTAATATTTCCGTATAATCGTACGTTTTAAAATACGTTTTTATAAATTAATAACTTTATTAATAATTGTACGAAATTCGGAATTATTTTATGCGAATATTTTCGGTTTCTTTTATTCGAGCGTAAACGATATTAATATATCCCGTTTGTTTTCAGCCGATTATTTAAATAATACGTCGGCGATTCCTGGGCGGCCGTCGAACAGGAAAATTTAAAGTATATTTGTATAAATTAGCCGAAATTTTACGCGGTTTTGTATGCCGGTTTCCGGAATGCTTTATGCCGAAACGATACGAATTTGTTTAAGGTTAAACGATATACCGTATTGCCCGTTATTTATACGGGAAATTAACGTTTTATGTAATATTATTATTAAAATTTTATAGTTATCGTATAACGTTTTAGCCGTTCGTTTTTGTTCGTTATTTTTATTGCAAATACGAAATGGTCCGAAATTATCCGTAAGTTATATTTTACATAAGGTTCGGAAAATAAATTTAATTTTATTGTTCGAGTTTTTTATATAAAAGTTTAAGTATTATTACGAAACGTTACATAATTAAATTATTTCGGTTATTGTTCCGGATATATTTAGACCGTCGAATATTAAAAACGTGGGTTTCCGTATATATATTATTTTTTTTTTTTTTTAATTCGGACGATCGAAACCGGTTGGTTTTGCTAGAAAACGTCGACCGCGTTATTTGCGCGAAGATATTTACGTTCGATTGGGATCCGGATGGAAGGTTACGAAAAGCTGTGGAGAGTTCGATGATTTATAGGCTTTGTGGATGTGTTAACCCCCGTTCGCCGTATATGGCTGTATTTGTTTGTCCGTCGGAAAATACGTTTTATACGGGAAACGAACTTTTTTGTACGAAATATCTTTTAAGGATTTTACGATTATAACGGTTGTATGAAAAGATGGTTATTTTTTGTACTGTCGACGAGATATCGGCGTTTATATTAAACGAATAATATTAAGCGAATACGGTTCCGTATAATACCGTATAGATAACCGTTAAGTCGTTTTTTATTTTTTATTTTTTTATTGTTTTTTGAAATATTTAGCATATATTAATATAGAATTGTATGTAATTATATGTGTTATAAAATATATTTATAAATATATTTATAAGGGCGGCGACCGGGTTATTTTTAAGATGGTATATGGTTAAGTACGAAAGGACGAAACCGTAGACGAAATTGCGTAATATTTTAACGGTTGTTATATTTCGTTTACGTAAATATGTTAAAATTTGTATAATTTTTACGTTTATGCTTAGTATTTTACTATCGTATAGTTTACGGTTTATTTGGACGAAGGAAATTTGGTTCCGTTTAATTAATACGTATAGGTTTATAAGTTTTTTTTCTTAATTTGAACGGCTTCGTATAACTTTGTAGGGATAGTTTTTATATAATGCGGTTCGAGATGTCGACAATCCGTGCCGTTTTATTTTTGTATTAGGATTTTTCGTTTCGGTACGTATGGGATGTTAGATTAAAGACGTAGCGTGCGTGTAAATAAAATCGTACGGTTATCGGTTATATAGTTTTTGTTTGTTTTTCGGTAAGTAAGTGGTTTTATTTTTGTTTATTATTAGTTACCGTTTTTGGCGCGATTTCTTTTTTTAAATATTTCCGTATAGTTAATGGGTATTTTTATACGATATTTAAAGAAGTTTGTTTAAAGTTCGATTTGTTTAAAGACAATAAATATTGGCGTAAATTGTTTTACAAATAAAGAGAATTATTTATGCCCGTATAATTTCGTAAATTATTTGTTTTTGTTTTAGCCGTAGGTAAATTTATCGATTTTTGTCGTATTTAGAAATAGTTCCGTACCGATTTTTGCGAAAGTTTACGTTACCGTATTAATTTGTACGTTTATTATTTTTTAGATTTAGTTAATTTTTATTTAGATTATGGGTTGTATTTTATCGAACGAAATTTTACGGATAAGGGCCGAAACTATTTATCTACGGGTTTTCCGGCGATCCGGTTCGATTAAAGTTCCTATAACGAATTAAGTTTTGTATTAAATAATTACGTATAAACGTACGATTTTAAATATAAACGTACGTAAACTGACGAAATTTTACGTATTTTAACGGCCGAATAAGATTATTGTTTTCGGATTATTACGGATGCGATTAAAGCCGATTTAAAATCCGTTAGCTTTTATTTTTAAAAACTTACCGGCTGTAATAAAACCTATTTGTATTAAGTATTATGTTATTATTACCGTACGCGCGGAAACGTCGTATTATATATAATTTCGTCCGGGATCGTTATAACTTTGTTACTTAACGGTCGTACGGTTTATTTTCGGTTCCGGATTTTTTTCGACGTTAATAAAAGTTCGATTTATTCCGTAAAAAAAGGTACGGAATTGGTCGAATTTATTTTTTAAATTTCGTTAATAATATAGGACGAGATTATTATATAATACCGGTTTGCTTTCGAAGCCGTTAATCGTACGTTTCGTAATTTACGCGTATGAAATTCGTTATTTAGCGGGATTTTTTTCGTTTTAGGTAGTAATTTTGTATAGATTTTCCCGGTTACGACCGAACATAACCGCGTTTATGCCGTTAACGCGTATTTATAATTTTTTATATATAGTTTTAATTACGGTAATTACGTTTTATTTAAAATATGCGATTTCGTTATATTAACGAGTTGAACCGTATATATACGGATTAGTTAAAACGATTTTCGTACGATAAACGGTATTATAAATATATTTATTTATTTAATTACATTTTTATAGCGTTAAATTTACGAATTTTATACGATACCGTATATTCGGGTTATTTTTTAAATAAAGTATTATTCGATTTCGATTTTTTTCGATTATAAATTTTGTTAACGATTATAAATAAAACCGTACGGGTTATTAATAAAAAATTGCTTAATTAAATGCCCGGTACCGTACGTATATATTAAGTTATTAACGCCGTCGTCGAAGATGGCAATGTAACGAACCTGTCATACATCCATCCGGAGGTATGAGCAGTATCCGAAAGGGGGTCTTGATTTGCAGGTAATAATAATGCGAGAAATGATTTAGTAATTTGTTCGTTAAAGAGGTTTGCGGATTTTTCTTTTAATCGGAAAACGGTGCCTTTGATTGAAAGTTTAGATTGATAGCTAAAGAGCGAAAATTAAGTAGGTGCTATTTATATAAAGGTTTTATTTATTATATATCCAACCTTTTATAGTGAATGTGTTACGGATTTATGTAATTTAAGTGATTTACCCAAATTACTTAAATTCATTAGATTAATATCAAAAAGCTAAGTTATTTTAAGTCCGAAGTTTAGCCGCATCTGCGTTAACCTCCAAAAACTTGGCTTCTTTCGGATAAGATTCCTTGTTTTTATAACATTATTTCCCTTTTTTAAGGATCTTTATCCTAAAGATAAGAACCGTAAGTAACCTTTTTGGTAGTTGGAGAAAGTGCAGGAATTTTTCAGTTAATTTTAATATAACAGGACGTATTCAAAAAGAAAAAAGAAAACCTCGTTTAAATCAACGTAAAGTTCGCGACAACCGCGCAAACTACATTAAAAAATTTGGCTTTAAAGTTGTTTCTTGTTTTAATTACGTTTGTTTTAGGAAGTTTAAATGTTTCTTTATGGTTAACGTCTCGAGTTATAATTGTTGTACCCGTCGTTAGCGTTCGGCTTGTAACGTCCTGGATATAAACTTCTTGGTAAAAATAAGGAAGGAGTAAAACCGTTTACAAAAGGAGCAGCGGGAAATAAAGGACGCCTTGGTGGCCTACCAAGAATCCGCCGAGAAGAAAACAAGGGAGTTTGTTAGCCGGTTAAAACGTTTGCGTTTTTAACAGGACGTTTTAAAAAAGAAAGCTTTTGCCATATTAAAGGAAGGTTATAAGTTGGATTAATTGGAAAAGTAAAAGAAGCTGGAGGAAAAGCAGCGTCGCATGGAAAAAGAGCAAACGCGGCTTACTTCTGAAATTAACGCCAATATGGAGGCGTCCGCTTTTTTCGACTGGAGCGCCGAAGGTTTAGATCTAGGGGTTAGACCGTTATCGCCTGCGACCTTGGCCGCGTTGGAGACGGTCGGTCAGGATTCTGGCGGTAAAACGTTTTAACCAGGTTCTTCGTATTCGTTAGGTACTTGAAAAGCTCCTAAGTATTATCTTTAGGTAGGTAGTTTTTTTATTTAACTAGGTACTGGATTTTGTTATTAACCATTTTTAAATCCAGTATTTTTTCGATTTCGTATTCGTCGGTGTTTTCCTCGATTTCCAGGTTTATCTCCAGCGGGACGTTATTAGGTGCTGGTTTTAACAGGGAAATGTAAAAAACAGGATATATCTTTATTGTTTTAGGTAGTAACAATCGATAGTTGGTCCTGGAAATAATTTCGTTAATTTTAAACGAACCGAGTTTTTTGAAATTAAGTTTGTTACTGGGTTTTTTGGTTTTAATTTGTAAGATATTTAAGGTTACGTTTTATTTTTAGCGTAATAGGTAAACCTTGTTTCCTTTCGACAAAATTAATCCTTTAATTTTTTTTCCTATTATAATATTAAACTATCCGTTGTTAAAAAAACTGCAGCTTAATTTTAAGGCAAGTTTGGACGGTTTTGATTTTAAATGTTATTGTTTTTGCTTTAAGGGTTATTAAGGTAATTTTCGGAATTTTATTAAATCGTTGTTCTAATCGTTAAGTTTCTGCGTTTCGTCCGTATACGGCTGTATAAAAAGAAATGTCCATATTTTCGTTAATAAATATGTTATAGGCTATTTGTACTAATGGGAGCAGTTTTACCCAGTTATTTTGTTGGTAATTAACATAACTTTTTAAATACTGCTTTAAGGTTTGGTTTAATTATTTTATCTGTCTATCGGTTTAGGGGTAATATGCTGTAGAAAATTTAAACTTGGTGCCAATTTGTTTAAAAAAGTTAGTTCCAAATTTGGAAGTAAATAGCTTATCTTTATCTAAAATGATTTTTTCTGGGATTTTATGTTTGTCGAAATAATGTTTTACAAACGCGTAAGCTAATTGTTCTGCTGTCGTATTTCTTTTAAAGGGTAGGAAGTATCCATATTTGGTGAGTCTGTCGACGATTACCCATACTCCATTATACTAGACTCCGGTAACGGGATTCTTGGATAGGGGTAAGCCGGTAATAAAGTCCCAAGTTATGGTATTCCAGGCTTTGTCCGGAATTTCTGTAAGTTGTAGCAGTCCGTACGGTTTGTGGCGAACTGCTTTGGCCTTATTGCAAACGTTGCAGTTTTTAACTACTTGTTCGACAGTTCTTCTGAGTTCCGGGAAGTCGTACTTTTCCTGGAGTCGCTTGGTTGTTTTGAAAATCCCTTGATGTTTATGCAGCGGGTTTTCATGAAATTCTTTAATAAACTGCTTTTATCGTTCTTGTGGGATGTAAACCTTTCCGCGGTATAGCAGTTAATTTTTGGATTGTTCTTTCAACTGTTTAAACAGCTGTAAGGTGCCTTTTTCTGTAGGTTGTAGCATCTGCATTCGTCGTTTGAGGACCTTAATGTCGTAATTTCCTTTTCGGCTTAAGATATCCGCCTGGATGTTTTTTTTGTTTTTGATGTGGTAAATCTTGAAATTGAACTTAAACAGGAAAATTATCCAATTTTCGTGTCGTTTGTTAAGGTTTTGAATTGTTATAAAGTAAGTGAGATTTTTGTAATTAAAGTAAATGTTAAAAGGTTCCTTGGTTCCGTTAAGGTAAAGTTCCTATTCTTTAAATGCTATAATAATTGCTAACAACTTTTTGTCGTAGATAGGGTATCGTAACTCTGCGTTTTTCAAAGCTTTGGAATAATAGGCAACTAAGTATTATTTTCTGTCGTTTTCCTGTTGTTTTAGGACTGCTTTTAAAGTTTTATTTAACGCGTTAGTTTTTAATCGTTTTTTCTTATTGTGGTTAGGTAATTTTATAATAAGGGCGTTGGTGATTTGGTTTTTGAGTGTTTGTATTGTTTCTTTGGCTTCTTTTAGGAATTCGAATTCTTTTCCAGTATATTTTTTGGTAGTAAAGTTCGTTAGGGGTTTGGCGATTTTTCCGAAATCTTTAATTAAGCTGCGTACGTAACCCGTAAATCTTAGAAACTGACGGACGTCGGTAACGGTTGCTTTGTCGGGAATCGGCCAACTTTTAACTGCTTTTATTTTAAAGTTTTGGATTTAAATCTGTTTTAGGGTAATGGTAAAACCTAGAAAGTTTAGCTTTTAGATGTGTTATATGTTCTTTTCGGCATTAACTAACAGGTTTGCTTTTTCGAATACTTTTAATACTTGGGCGATATATTTCTTATGTTCCTTTAAAGTTTTAGAATAAATAAGAATGTCGTCCAGGTAGACGAATATAAACTTATCGAGGAATTTCCGTAGGATAGTTATTAATATATGTTGGAAACTGGCAAGGGCATTAATAAGTTCCTGGGGCATTACTTTATATTCGTAAAGTCTATAGATTATTCTAAAGGCGGTTTTCCATTTCTCGCCTTTAGTTATTCGGACTAAGTAGTAACCGTTTGGTAAGTTCAACGCCGTAAACCATTTAGCTTTATTGATGTTCTTTTTCATAGTATTTATAAGGGTAAAAAGGTATTTATTTTTGATGGTAATGTCGTTTAATTATCGGTAGTCGTGGACTTTTCGGTACATAGGGTTTCCGTTTTTGTTAATTCGAACCTTTTTATTTTTCATCTTTAGTATTATCATAACGGAATATCTTACGGGAAATTCAAATTCCTGAATATATTCGCGTTTAAGGTCTCGTTATAGATTTTTTTACAAGGCCTTAGCCTTTTCCGGGTTCATATGGTAAATCTGGTGGAGTTTTGGATAGTGTTTTTTTTTGATAAAAATTCTGTAATCCTATTAATTGTGGTTAGGTAATTCTTTTCGTGTTCGTTCTTTAAACAGTCTTTTGAATTTTTGGTACTTAGGGGGTACTTTAGCAATTGGGTCCATTACTTTGGCTTTTCGGATTAGGTAATAGATTTCTCGGAACTTCCCTTTTAAAGAAAACATAAGATGGTCCCAAGAAAGTTTCTGGGTTTTCCAGTCGATGTGAAGGTTGCTAAAACGGAGCCACGGTATTCCAAGGATAACGTCGTATCCTGAAATGTCGGCTACGTCCAGCCTGATTTTTTCTAAATGTCCTTAAATTTAGACTGGAAGTTCTTTTGTTTCCTTAAGAACTCGTCCATTTTTATATTTGGATAAATTTTCGTCGACTGTAAATAGTTTATATAACTTTAGCTTATACCTTTAAGGAATCCGGTATTTTTCTGCAACTGTTGGTAAAACAAAATTTATTTTTATTTTTAAATCGATTATAGCTTTAAACGTTTTGTTTTTATATTAAAGAGAAATCTTAATCTAACTGCGTTATCCAGTTTTTGCCTCGTATAAGGTCTTATAGGTTAGGGCTTTTCGATGCCTTAATTTCGAGGGCTTACGTAGTTTTTTGATTTGTTAATCTTATTGGCTAAAAGGCGTTTCCATTTTCGGGCCTTTTTGATTGCATGTTTGGAATATTTGTCGTCCATGCAAGTAAACCACTTTCTTTTGCCAATCTGGCAAACTGATTTCGAAACTTTTACTTCCGATGTTTAAAAGGGTTTTGGTTTTGGAGGTGAGATCTTTAAGAGGTCGGCTCCCATATCCAAGATTTCGTGCATTATGCATAGTGTAGGGGCGTAATATAAGCATCCCTGTATAATGGCTTTTCGATTCTGAGCCGATTCGGGGTGTAAATAACAAGATCGGGGGTATTCCGGCCATCTGGGTGTTTTAATGCATTTGCATTTATTATCAAGTTTAGTAAGCGTTTTTTCGTTTTATCCGGGCCAATAGTTGTTATCTTCTTTGGCGCGGAAGTGGGTTAGATAGTTGTCGTCGTGACATGTAGAGAAATGGAGCATATCGTGGTTTGATTTCGAGCTTGCAGTATTAAAACCGGTTGGTTCCTTAATTTCGGGGGCCTTATTAGGCTTTGAGGATGTTGGATTATATATTACAGTGTTGGAGCGTAACTGGCCATATTTATCGTGCATTCTGTACCGTTGCTTATCTAAATAATAAGTGCATCCTAGCTTTATGGCTATCCTGGAAGTTTTTTATCCGGGATAATATCTGCAAACTTTAATTGTTCGATTTTAACAAATCGGGTAACGTTCGTACTTTAGGTTGTTATTTTGTTTATAATACGTCGTAGCAATAGTGAATTCTCGCTGAGAGGAAATAGAACTAACTTTTCTTTCTTTTTCGCTTTCGCTGTTTGATTTTTGTCTGGTTATTTTAACTTTTTTCTGGGGTTAAGGAATCCTTTTTTTCCTGGAATCCCTTTATGTTAGGGAACGATATTTGCTTTTGTAGTAGCTTTTTTTGCTACAGTTGAAATATTTAATATTTGATTTGTTTTTTTTGGGTTCCTTTAAAGCAATATTAGCTTCTTTTTAGGATTTACCTTTGGTTTTGTTTTTCTGGAACTTGTTACTTAAGCTTTGGTTATTTTTTTTTATCGGATTTTTTCTTTTCTAAATACCTTTTAAAGGTTCGTCGATCGGCAATAATGGTTTTGTTAATATAATCCTGGAAGGGGCCAATTTTGGGTACTTTATATATCTTATCCTTAACCTAAGATTTTAGGCCGTTATAAAAAGGATAAAATAATGCGCTTTCTGGAAGATTAAAAATTAACGTAAGGCGATTAAATTTAGTTGCGTATTTTGCAGCTAACTTAATTTGCTGGAAGAAATGCAGCTATTCGACTGCATGTTGTTTTTTATCGGAATTTCCAAATAGAGCTTGTATTTTTTTTTCGAAATGTTCGTAATTGCCGAAAACGTAATTAGTTAGGTCGGAAGATTGGTTAGGGTAATTTACCAGGTAGTCGTTCATAATAGGTTTAAACCATAAAAGAACCTTTCCAGCGAGCAGTTAAAAGATAGCCATTACCTTTTAGTAATTTTCCGTTAAAGAATTTTCGTAAAATTTAAGGTGAAGTCTGGCCTGGACCAAAAATCTTTTTACGTCTATGGTTTTATTATAGGGCTTTGGAAGGGTTAGTTTATAGCCCTTAATTTCCGGCATTTTATGGTAATTAAAAGGGGGAACAGTATTTTCGCGAATCTTGTTTGCATTAAACAGGGGCAAGATCGAGGATCGTTGCTGTCGGATAAGTTTAACATTTTCATTCTTTAAAGTCCTGACTTTTTTTGCAAGGATATTTAGTTTTTCGTTAACGGTAGGTTCTTGTTTTTTACCCTTTTATTCTTTAGTAAGTAATTTTTTTTCCTTTTCCTTTATATTAAACCTATAAACCTTTATGGTGTTTTTTGTTAAGGTAAACTATTATAAGGGTTAAGGGGAAAAAGGTCTTCCTTAAGATCGGGTGGTAGGGGGTGCTATATTGTCGATTAAGGAAAAGATTTCTTTAATAGGTGGTAAATCGTTTAATCTGGTTATTGATTGTTTATTAATTAATAACGGTGATCGAGTTTGCTGTCTGTTTTCTAAACGTCGTTTTATAATGTTGTCTTTATTACGTTCAGGAAAGCTTATGTTTAACTGGGCCTTAAATTATTCGTCGGCTATTAATTAAGGAGTTATCAAAATGTAACGAACCTGTTATATATCCACCCGGAGGTATAAGCAATATCCGAAAGGGGGTTTTGATTTGCAGGTAACAATAATACGAAAAATGATTCAGTAATTTGTTCGTTAAAAAGGTTTACGGACTTTTCCTTTAATCGGAAAACGGTACCTTTAACTAAAGGCTTAGATTAATAGCTAAAAAGCGAAAATTAAGTAGATGTTATTTACATAAAGGTTCTATCTATTATATATCCAACCTTTTATAGTAAGTATGTCGCGGATTTATGTAATTTAAGTGATTTACCTAGATTACTTAGATCCACTAGATCAATATCAAAAAGCCAAGCCATTCCAAGTCCGAGGTTTAGCCGCATCCGCGCTAACCTCCAAGAACTTGGCTTCTTTCGGACAAGATCCCCTGTTCTTGTAACAGGTAGTTCGGTGGAAAATAATTTTCCAGTCGAATTTTTACGGATTTTTACGTTTAATGGATTTTTTTTATCGACGTTATCTTTAAAGGTTAACGTTCCGGCAATGATTTTACGAAATATTAATCCGGACGGCGGCTTATATAACGGTACGAAAATAATTATTTGGAAATTAAGAAATTACGGTATTAAGGTTTTTATATTAAATAACGTTTTTTATAATACCATACGAATTATTCCGAAAATAAAATTATTTATGCCGGATAGCAATTATTCGGTTAAATTATTTCGTTATAATTATTAATAAGGTATAAAGTTAATCGTTAAATGTCGTCGGTATTAATTTACGTAAATGCGTATTTTCTTACAGTTAATTTTACCTTATTATGTTTTAAATAACGAACGTATATAATTTTATGGTCGGCGTACGTAAAATAAATTTACTTATTTTTAATATTATATAAAAAAATTTATTTATTTATTATTAATTTAAATAGATATATTACGATAAATACGTACCGAAACGTACGTAAACGTACGGAATTATATAAATATATACGGATATATAATATATTAAATATATTAAATTTAATTATTTAATAATTATATTAGGTACGGAATCGTTCGAAGTTTTATTAATAAAATTGTTTAATTTACGTACGAAAGCGTACGGTAAACGATAAACAAAAACGGAATTTATATATAATTATATAAATGCGTTTAAGTTTTAACCCGACGGCATTTTTAAAGCCGAACGGAAATGTACGTAATTAAAGTACCGTTATATTAAAGCAAATAATATGTTAACGTACGAAAGATAAAGGTTTATACGAACGCGTTTAAATTTTAGCCCGGCGGCATTTTTTTAAAGCGAATAAATACGTACGAAATAAAATATTAAATATTATTAAAGAAAAATAACGTATAAGTTTATATACGAAATTAACGGTTTCGTACGGGTTCGCTTTAACCGGCAGTATCTTTTGGCGTAAACGAAAATATACGGAAACGAATAAATTAAATGTTATATACGTAAATAAAAACGTACGAAACCGTACGTAAAACTACCGATTGTACGAATTCGTTCAGATAAGGTTTTATTATTAATATAAACGAAAACGTACGTAAGTTAACGAATTAAAATATTATATAAAGGCGTACGAAATTGTACGAAATAATTAAAAGAAAAAAACTCGCAAATATAAAGGGTATTATATAATTACGTACGTATACGTACAAATATAAAAGATCTGAAAAAAAGAAAAAGAGAAAAAGAATAAAAGATTTAACGCGAAATGCCGAACGCCGATGTAGGATATTATATGATACCGAATGCAGAAATGCTGAAAAAGATATAAAGTAGAACGTACGGATATATACGTGCTTTTACGGTAATAAAAGATTACTTTTCTTTGTTAAATTTCTCCTCGGCGTCCGGTTTCATACGTGCCGTTTTAAAAGCTATATTTAATGCGTAAAAGCTTACGTAAGAATTAATATATATACCGTTTTAAAATTATACGTATACAAATTCGTACGTAGCGACGGTTTTCTACCAAAAAAATTTATCGTACGAAAATGTTTTTTGTAATTCGTTTTCGTATATATAACCGGAAAAAGCTTACTTTATAATATAACGGAAACGGTCTCGTACGAATTAATATAAAATACGGTAAATATATACGGGCGTACGGATATATACGAATTATAACGGCTTTAAATAAATATTTGACTTTTTATATATTATATTTATAGTTCGTACAGTAATTTTTTGTATATCTTATTATACGTATTAATACAAATCCGTACGGCAAAAAAAAAAACGTATATTTATATACGCATCGATACACTCCTCGTATAAGCCGTTACTTTTACAATATTATCGGTAAATGTCGTTAGCGATACGTTCGATGCCGTATATAAAAGTTAATACGGATTAAAATACGATTTAATACGTAGTAATATAAAAATAATACGGGCGCGCGGAAATACGTACGGTAAAGTTTTGCGAATATAACAGTTTAAACTTATGCAAAATAACGTAACCGTTTTTATATTTTATACGTAATTATATAAATTACCTTCGTTAAATACGTTATAAGTAAGTTAATACGGTAAGCGAACGGGTATATACGAAAACGTACGAACTTTAATACGATAGAATATTTTAGTAACTTCGCCGACTTTGCTTTTTCGAACGTATGCGTATATTTACGAATTTAATTATACGGGGGTTTTCGGTTAAATTGTACCGGATTTGGTATTTTAATTAATTATTTCGGTTTAGTTAATTTCGTTAACTTTCGTACGGAACTTACTTAATAACTTCGTATGCTTTGTTATGGGTTCGAACGGCTTTTTCTTTTTTTCGTCGTTTTCGTTTGCTTTTTCATCGCCATCGTCGACGTCGTTATCGTATTCCGACTTACCTTATATGTCGTCGTTCGACGTTATATTATCTTATATAAGATTAAACGATACCGTAGGATTAGGATTAAAATTTTCCTTTTCGATATACTGTAAAATAAGGCTTTTATTATTCGGCAACGTACGGTTATATTTAGTTTTGCTTTATAACGTTTATAGGATAGCCGAATTAATTATAAAATTATCGGACGTTCGTATACGAATACGTCTAGCTTTACCTAAACCTTTAAAACCTAATATAACTACCGCAATCGCCCGTAAACGTACGTTTATATACGTATATATATAAATAAATTAACGTATAAATTTATACGTAAAATGTTAAAAATCGGAAAAAAAATAAATAACTTCGGGACCGGACGAATTTATATAACTAAAAATCATTAGTATACGTTTATAATCGTACGGATCTATACGAATTGTAAGGAATTACCAGAAATAAAAATAACCCTAAATAAAATAAATAAAAGTAAAGTAATGCAAAGATATTGAATTGGGACGGGGAGACTCAGTTCCGATCAGAGCATCA
Source organism: Monosporascus sp. mg162 (assembly GCA_004155945.1). Taxonomy (NCBI): domain Eukaryota; kingdom Fungi; phylum Ascomycota; class Sordariomycetes; order Xylariales; genus Monosporascus; species Monosporascus sp. mg162. The sequence goes on from QJNY01000154.1 coordinate 128,736, forward strand.
TTGCTGGGCGGTGTCACGATAGAATAACCGAGTGCAGCAGTAATAAAGGTAAACAAAAACATTGTATTTAGGTCCGTGTTAAATCAGATTATAAAGATGAATGCGTAAGTAGGTAATGAACGATAAATGATAAACGATAATCAATGATGAACAGGTTTCGGGGTTGCGCCCGACGAAAAAGCTCCTAGAAATACACATGTAAAGCTGATTAACTGATCAGCCAAGCCATGCCCCTTAGCCCGGCACCCTGCACCATTTTAACCCTTTTTTTCGAGATAAGACTATCCTTAATCCATTTTAAGAAACAAATAAAAACATAACGCAACCAACTTTTAACGCTATAAACTATATATAAAATCTATTAATTAATTTAATTAACGCTTACGCGGCTTATCCTCTATTATTTTTAACTTAGGATTTCGTCTTCGACGTCTGGCCAAATCCTTTCGCTACTTGGCTCTTTTCTGCCCCTTTTAAGCCTTATCTTCTGGTTTCTCTGTACTAATCAGAAACTTGTACTTAACCTAGCCTGGCCATCCTTACGGGAAATATGGTTCTAATCTTTGCTTTACATCCTCGAATATATCTCTTACCCATTTGTACGGTATAACATATTAAGCTTGTACTATAGCCATTGCTCGCTGATCACCAACTTTCGGTCGAAGCTTATACTTTATCTCGAATAATAGTTTCGTAGGTATCAAATTAGGTCGTATAATTCTAGATGCCGATAGGCCAGTTTAAATTAATAGGGAAAAAAGTATTAATATCGGAAATAGTCGTACAGATAATTATTAAAATTAATTAAGACGTTACTTTGGTCGGCGTCGTTTACCATAAAATAGTCGAACAGATTAATTAAAATCTGGCTCATCGTTATCTTTCTTAACTAATAAAAACGAAAGGTTTCCAGGCCAATTTTTTACGTTTCTTTTAACGTTTTCCGTTTTTGGTTTTAAATCCAGGAATCCTTTAATTATATCGGTAATATTATTTTTTATTCGATATTCGCCAAATTTTATCGCTTCGGTCATAGTTTTATTTCTCTATTTTATAAAATCGCGGCAAATAATATAAAAAATATAAGTAATCCATGATTCGTAAACATAATATTTAATTTGGGTAAATATTTTAACGATTACTATACGGGTAAGCGGATTATTAAGTCCTGATTTTTTTTTTACACTTTTCGGTATAATTGGAATAATAATTAAATACGATTTTCGGTAGCATAAATATCGAATATTAATAACAAATGCTTTAATCGGTCGTATAATATATTAATTTAATGCCTTATTAAACCTTTAACAATCGGAATTTTAGTTTAGATAATAAATTATATATATTTCGGGTTATTAATACTAATCGCTTCCTGGGTTTTATTAGGAAATAATTTAAACTTGCTATGTAAAATTACTCGTTTAGCTTTTGGAATGACGACGATAATTCTTAAAAGTACGTCCTGGGTAATTATTTGGATAAAGGTAGTAACATTTTCGGAACGTAAATAAGTTTTATTTTAAACGATTATAAAGGTTTGTTATAAATATTTAGTTACTTCGTTACATTACAGTTCTATTAATTAATATAATAACGGGTTAATATATTTTTATAAACGTTAACCATTAATATTTTTTAGGTATATAAAAATAAGCCGATTAAAACGAATTTAAGGCGTAACTTTTTTTACAGGATAAAAGGTAAAATTATTATTATATATCTTTTTAAAAAATTATACCATATTATCTTTTTCCCATACGGATATATTAACCGATTATACAAACTTTCCAAAATCCGAAGTGTTTAATTTTTGGGAACTTTCGCCCTTATTTTGCATGGTACGTTTTTTGAATTACGACATAATGATTAAAGATATATTAATTAATATATTTAAATATAGTATTAAGTAACTTAAGGATAATAATAACAGCTAAAGATAATATATAATATATATATATATAAATAAAGGTGCTTTGTAAGTATTAAGGTATAATTATTATATAAATGCAAAAATTTGCTAAAATTTACTAATAACTTATACGTTTAATTAATTAAATATATTTAGGATTAATGTACCGAATTTTTGCAGATAAAACGTATACGCCGAGAAAATCCCAGAATATTTTATCCGAAGTTATATAGAAAATGCCCTTGTCGTCGCTTTCTTTAATTAAATGTGTATATTCGTTTTTCGTACCTACACTTTTTTTGCATCTTTTTTGCAACACCACTCCAACTTTTCTCTCCAAATCTAACATATATCTAAATATATACATATATATCCTCGTTATATTAATTAATATTATTATAAGTTCTTGTTAGTTATCAGATCTACGTAATCTCCAGGATTTTTGCGGAAATACAAACCTAGGTAATTTTATCCCTGTTATAAGAAAATCGTTTATTAAGAAAAAATCTAATCCAAGTAACAAGCCTTCAAATCCTGGTATCAAGAAACCTGTCGATCTTAGGATTAAAGTAAATATCGATAAGCTAAACCAAATTTTTGATCATCGTCGTAGAATCTTGGCGGTATCAAACTCGTCCATATTTTCCAAACTATTAACCCGTCGTATCGATAAGCTTTTAGGCAGTATTCGGAATTTAAAACCTTTATATAATCCTGATAACATTCGTAAGTTACAAAATCCAATATATCGTTAAGCACCTATTTTTAACTTTACCTTTACCTTCCAATCCAAATTCCGCAACATAAGTCCTAATTAAGATATTCTATTACCAGAAACACCAGTTATAAATGATCCGTTACTTCCAAAACCTTGGCCGATACGTTATATACTGCCATTAACAAAGGTAGCTAAAACACCTCCAAAACCTAATCCAATCCTTGGTATCGTTAAACAGATAGTCGGTAATCGGCGATCAGTAACGCTTATACCTATTCCAATTAACCTGCCGATACCTAATAGCAGTTCATTCGCCAGGTTTTCATTAACGGCTTCGACAATTCCAGCACGTTAAGCAAATCCTCGGGTTATTAATCGGATCCCTAAGCCATATACTAGCATTAAAGCGTTACGTCTTCGCCGTATTTATCTTAATAATAATTAAAACGTAACCAAATTCTGGAATAATAATAACTTTATACATTACGTTATACTTAAACATATCGAAGTAAATACTTGGTTTTTTTTGTAATATCGTTAATAAAATCCGTTAAAGAATATAAATATTCGGGTTTATATTTATTAACGTTATCGGTAATCCAGTTACAAGTCGATACTTATAATAACAAATTAAAAGTTAAACTTTTAAACGGCCGTAAATATCCAGTTTAATATAATTAGGTATTTCCAGTTAATGGAAAATTTGGTAACTTATTTAATATACGTCGAAATTTATCAGGCTAATTTTTTAAGTTATTTTATAGTTACGTTTGCTAAAAATCTTAAATACGTTATTAATTTGTTTATTTAGGTATTCGGTATAGTTAACCTGGTACTTTGCGAATTTTATAAAAACGACATATAATATCGGAATATCTTAATTAATACGGAATATACTTATTTTTTGGGTGCTAATCGATTTTTAACTTCTTTAACGGGGCTTATAATAACTATATCGGATTTATCGAAAGGCATAATTATATCTTCCGGAACGAACGGTTTAAAGTATTTAAGGCCAGCTTTATACGATCGCTACGAATTAAAAACAATATTTATATAAAACTTTGTTTTATTATCAAAACATACGATAAAAATTAATTTCGAAATAAGGTAAAGAAATATATTATTAATCCTTAATTTCGAGCGAATATAGCAAAACTTATTGAATATAAGTAAAGTATAATAATTATCGTATAAAGTATCTGTTAACGGAACAGTAAAAGAATTTAAAGGAATTTATGGAAGTTTATAAAAACTTAAAAAAATTTAAGGGAACTATTATACTTTAATTTTTTGTAATTAATTACGTTAATTTCTTCCGTTTTCCTAATCGTATCGTTTTTGTCGTATTGCTATCGTCCATAGCCGTATAACCTTTAAATCGGCTATTTAATATCTGCACTTCAATATTTGATTTTACAGGTTTTAGAATTTTAAGCTGCCAATCTTTAAGTAATTCGACATTTACAATATCCGAAATGTCCGATATCGTATCGTCGCTTTAATCAATAAGTGGTTTCGTTTAATCGTTTTTTTGTAAATTAATCGGCTTTTAATATTCTTTTTTATCTTTTACAAATTGCTTTAATTTATTAATAAAAAAAGTACCTTATAACTTCGTTTTATTAATTTCCTTTAAACAGTAAGTACTTAAATTAATAATATTACTAATTAAATACGGATTAATTTAGCGGTACTTTACTTTTATATCTTTAAATATATTTATATATCGTAACGTATTATATAATAATACTAAATCGTTTATTTCTAAAAGTTTACTTTTTATTTTATTCTTATTCCTTTTATTCGCCAATTTAGTTATTTTGCGGCATTACTTAACGATTACTTTGGTAACCTTAGCCACATCTTTAGCTTTTCTTTTTAAAAACCGAATTCTTTGCACAATTAGTTCTTTTTTCGGAATATTTGGGTCCCAAATTATAATTCTCCATGTTGGCAGTACTATCTCGATCGGTAAAAGCGCTTTTTGTCCGTACTGCAGTTTATAAGGGTTAAGGCCATAACTTTTTATAATAGTATTGTCGGCGAAGACCATCTTAGGCAAAAGCTTAACCTATTTTTTGCCAGTCCTATTCGTCGCTTTCATTAGGGCTTTAACGATCAGTACGTATCCCCTTTCGACCAGGCCTTGTCGCCAGGCTGTATACGCGGTACCAACTTTCCTTTAAATCCGTTAATTTTAATCTTGATCGGGATATTATGTCGATAAAAAAAGTATTTATTTAAGAATTTTTTGATTGCTGCTAACGTAACTGATCGTAGGGCTTTAGCTTTTAGATAATTAGATAATTCGTACTTAACTTTGACTATAGCTTTGCAACCATCGTTATTAGGCATAAACTGAATATCGATTACTTAAATAATAGCTATGTTAATTAGTTGCGAAAATCCATAACCTTTTTCGAAACGTCGATCGGCTGCTTTTTAGCACTTAATATACGTAAGCATTGCCTTTCGAATATGGCCAAACATATTACGTTAATAATATAAAGCTGTTATATAACGATAGGTCGAATTTCGTCTTTTATAGCCATAATTCTTATAATATTGCTTAATTACCGCAAGTCGCTTTTGTTCGGTATTAATTATTTGCCAGTTGCCGTACCTCTTATTTATTTTACATTAAAAAATACCGTCCTGAACAAAGTAATTTAACGTTTTGGATTTAAAAGTATTTTTTTTCCTTTTTGGAATATTATCGAACCGATTAAGAAAATCCAATATCGTTAAGAACTTAACGTACTTTTGCGACTTTTTAAACCAATTTTTAATAAAAGGTCCTTATCGCCGATCCGTATCAATAGATGCAAAAGCTATACCAGTTAAAATAAGGTTAAGCCGAATAACATTAAGTTAGATATTAATAAAATTATCGACTTTTTCTTTTATTAATCGTTTAATACGTTAAAGGTTTTAGGTAACTTTCGAAATAGGCCGTCCGTTATTATATTCTTTTTACCGGGGATATATTTAATTTCGAAGTCGAATATTTTTATCCAAGCGACCTAACGAATAATTATAGCATTAAATAAAAAGCTTAAAGAATTATTAATTTAAGTAACCAGTACCTTAATATTAATCTTTAATACGAATCGGACTTTATAAATATGGTTCCGGAATTTTCTTAAAATTTTAAAAATAATTCGATATTCCAGTTTGCTAGCGTTATAATTTAATTTAACATCTTTCTAGGTATTACTTTTAAAACGCGCGGAATGCTTTATTTTATTAATTAATTAATCGAAAATACCTTTAAACTCTTTTTTACTTACGTTTGTTTTTATAATAATTTTTCCGGTATCAGGATTATAATTTAAGGTAATGAAAGTCGAGATAATAATAATCGTTTTTTTAACATTTTCTATTACGTAATCTTAATCGGGGCCTTAAATAAAAGGTTAATTTTTTCGGAGCAAGCAAGTAAAAAGTTTTATTTTAAAAACGAAATACGTAATAGATATTCGATAATAAACGATAATACTTAGGAAAGCTTTAACCTCCGAAACGTTCTTACATAGCTAAATCTTTAGGGTCTTTTTTACTTTGGCTGTATTTGGTCGCCGCCCATTCGTTCCGTAGATAAATCCGATTATAACGATTATTTTTTAACACTATTAAAAATTTTTCATACTAATCGTCGTACCAATAAGCTTACAGTTAAAAAAGGTTTTATTTATGTTAACGATATGCTTATAAACGAATCGCCGAATTCCCTGAAAAATCTTTTTATCGTTATATTTGGTTTTTAAGCTTTTAACCCCAACGTCATCGACGAATGATCGAACGATATCGGGCATCAAATTATCCAAAATTTTCCCAATTACGTAATAAAAATAAGCTATAAAATTAGTAAACCTTTAAAGCATAATGGTGTACTTTAAAAGTCTTAACGGTACTACGAAAATGGTAAAATCTTTACTGGCTAAAGCCAAAATAACTTAATCGTAATCTGAAAAAAAGTCCACTAAGGTAACTAAGGAATACATAACAAAATCCGTTAAGAATTTGTCGTAGTTATCCGGTATAAAGGCATTTCGCAAAGTAACAACATTTAATTTGGTCGCAGAATTAATTAATCGGAATTTACCATCTTTTTTTCGATTTAGAACCAAACATTCCTATATACAGCATAAAACTGTTCGAGAATACCTTGCTAAATACGCATTTGTAATACTTCGATCAGCTTATTTTTGATACTCGCCGGCATTGTTATGCCCTTAGCTTACTATGCCTTATAAAGAATCGTTCGAATCTTATAATCTAATGTGATACTTGATTTAATTCTGCTACACTTTTTCTAATTCCAGGTTAAGGTAACTTTTTTACGAAAAAAAATCTTTTTAAAAAAGGCTTTCTTTATACGGGTAAACTTATCTTTCAACTAATCAAAAACTTGGTCGGCGCGTTCCTCAGTAAATCGGGTTCCTCGAAGTATGGTAATAAATTTAGGAAACAAAGCAATTAAAGATATATTAAGTTCGTCGGGCTTTTTTCTATCTTAATTAATAACTTATTAAGCTTTTTTTAATTCCTTAATTTTCTAATTCGGGTTTTTAAAAGGTATTAATCTATTAAAGGGTATATTATTAACAAGGATTACCTTTTTCCACTTAAGTTTATATATCGTATTAATCTGGACGGTCCGATTATTATTAATTTTTTATTACATTTTGTCCTACAGTATTTTATATAAGGTATGCGCTAGTTTTTCGTTTTTAAACTGGCTTAAGTTTTTATCTCCGGGTTCCAGTTTATTACTAATAGTTTTTTAAATAATTTTCGCATTTTAATTAACGCAGGTATTATTAACCGAAAAGATATAAAGGCCTATAACTTGCTCGTTTATCCTTTTGCTTGTAAGCCTGCTTTCGTTAATAAAGCGGCTTATTAATTTACCGGCTGCTTTTTTTTAGCTTTTCGTTAATACGAATACTGCGCGTAATACGCCTTATAAAAATTAAAAAGATAATGATTTTCGACGGGCCAAACTTTAGGGTTCCTTTTATTACGTCCGGGTTTATATTAAACGTTATTTTCGATTTGGCTATAAAGTTAAGTCTCAAAATTAATAATTGCATAACATAATAGTTATTGACGACAAACAAAAAAATTGTAATTAATCGGCCAGTTAATTAAACAGGAACTTCGATTATGCCTTTAAATAAAGTCCTTTTTTGAAAATTAAAGCTTAAGAACAATATACGGGTTTGTCGCATGGCTAATTTATGTCGTTTAACGTACGACGTAATTATAACGTTCGATTTTGCTTTAATATCGATAACTCCATTAATTAAATCTTTGCTATTTCCGTAGCTTACTTTAATTACCAATTTAAATAAAGGGGTAATATATTTAGCTAAATTACATTATTAAATCGACCGAATTTTAGCTTTTTTTTAGCTTTTTACCTTATAATTAATATCTATAATAAAAATCCTAACGGGTTGTTTTGCTTTTGGAACTTTTAATCCTTGCATTTCGGCTTCGGTTATTTTAATCGTTTCCTTATTTTTATAACTAAATGCCTTTAAAGTTTTGGCGGCTATAAAATTCTTAAAAGCCTTTCCGAAATTTGGGCAAATTTCGATTAATTCGAACCAAGTAATTTCAAACTTTTTCTTAAAGTTTTCCCGGATTTTTTTTTCTAAAATTTGATTACATATTTATCGATCAGGCCTTTATAAGTAAGGGTATTATCCGTTTAAATAATATCGTTTACCTAAAAGGTACTGGTATTTATTTGGAAAATGTTATTTATTTAAGCGCTGACTTCCATATTATAAAACGTAAATCCTTTGTATATTAATTCGTCGTTATTAATTTCATATTTGGTTTTATTCCTTTTTACGCCTTTAAATTCGTTTTCCTTATCCTTGGAACGCTTAGTTATTATAACGTTAATAAATATAGTCGGCTAATCAAAGTTGTCGATTTCTAGGGCTTTAATTTTTTCTAGATACCGGGTACCTTTGCTTTCGATAAGGTTACTCCATAATTATTTACGTAACGGTACCTTTTTATAAAATAGCTTTCCGTTATGGTCGATAAAATGGATTATATTAATCTTAGTTACCTTATTTTAATTAATATCGGGCTTTTGTCGATTCGGCTTTAAGATTATAATATACTTTTAAAATTTAATTAAATTATTCGTATCCGAATTAAATGGGGTAATTAATTATTTATATCTTTAAAGATATTATCTCGCCGATCAAAATATTGTATTTTTTCCTTAAATCGGGCAGGGAAAGTTAGCGAATTATGGATCTATTTTAAGATTTCTTTCCAAATTAAAATCTGTTATTCGATCGCTTAACTTTTAAAAACTTAAAGAAATTAAATTATGCTTAACGTTACTTTATTTTCCGGGGATCTAAGGAAAATGGTATATTTATCGTCGGCGAATAAAACCAGGTTTATAATTTCTATATTAAAAAACAAACGGTATTTTTATATAATATATCCTGGTTTTAAGCAAAACTAATAAATACCTTAATCAAAGTTATTAAAGCATTTACTTTAACCTTAATAACTTTCATAATAACCTTTTCGATTTCGGTATTTACCTCGTTTACGGTAAAAGCTTAATCGAATGTAATTATCTGGCTGGAAATTAACTGCATTAATCGACGGGTTAATACTATAATTATATGCTTAAGGTACTTTCTATTCTAGCGGAACGTAATACTATAATATCCGGGTTGCCTTTCGGTTACGCATTTCTTTTTTAAAAGCCTTTAAGTTTTGGATTTATCGGGCCTATGTAATTTTTAAGTTTTATAACGTATTCGTAATTTTTAACACTTAATTAATACGGTTAACTAGTTTTAATCGTAATTAAAGGCTTTCTAGTCGTTATTGCTTAAATTATTAAATCGGGTTAAACCGTTCCTTTTTTTCTTAATTAAGATACTTTCTTATTATCGCCTACGTTTTTTATATTTAAAAAGTTCTACTTTATTTAAGGCCTAATTTTCGATCAATATCGACGTATTGTCGTAATTAATTACGTACAAGTTTTCCAACTTTATGGACGAATTATTAAAAGTCCTTTCGAAATAGTTAACGGATAACCCTTTTAATAAGCTTTTAATATATTCGTCCTTAATAACTATCTTACCCTTTTATTTAGCTTTTTCCAGGATATTTTTTACCCTAACAACATATTCCAAACAATATTTATAAATATGGTTAAAAATACCGCGTTAAACTTACTCTATTAAAATTCTTAATCGACTTTTGGCGGTCCGAATTTACTTTAAATCTTACAGCTTAAAGGTTTTTAAAATACGTTTAAACATTTTGTTTTATTAGGTTACATCATTAAATATAACTTTAACCCGGTTTTTTATAAAAAGGTTATTAATTTAATAAAGTAACTTGGCGATTATTTCAAACTTTTTAAATTTATATTTCGTAAACAATTTATTAATTTTTTTAATTTAATCGGTAACTTTAATTTTTAAAAAGCGAAAATCCGAAAAGGCCGATAAATCCGGAAGAATTATAAAAAACGAAAACTTATTTATAATGTTAATAAAAAATCGTAATTAAACTAATTAATAAATTCAAAAAATATAACGTCCGGTATAAATACTTTAAATCTTATAAATAACTTTAAATTCTAAGCTAATATATTATTTCGTTTTTATAATAAGTTAATAACAATTCTTAGATTTACTTAAATAATCGTATTTTTAACTAACTTTAAAGATTTAATCGAATTATTAATACTTTAAAGTTTAATTTCGCTAAATTTATTATCGTAAAAGTTCTTTATTAATCGGTACTAAGCGGTTATATTTAAAGCAGGATTTTAATTTTTTGTAAAGTTAAGGAAATTCGGTATTTCTAATAATCCGTATTATAAATAAACTTAAATAATAATCTTAAAAAGCTTCGACGAGCCTTTAAAAAACCTATTAAAACTTATTTCAAATTAATTAATGCTACCAATTTTTAAATTACTTAGGTTTTAAAATATTGCTCTAAACGGAATATATTTAAGCATAAGGTAAATAACTATCCGCGATAATTATTCTAAATATACTTTTTTTTTCCTTTGAACTTAAAAGGTAAATAACTTTTTCTTTTTACTATCCGTCCGAATCATTTTATTCTAATTATTGTTACGTCGTTAATTATTTAATCGTATTTTTTCCAACTTGTTAATTAATACCTTTACTACTAACTTTAATGTTATAATATTTAAATTTAATAGAAAAAGTAAAGCCCAAATAATGCCGCTTAATAATAACCAAATTAGATGTTATCCGATTAACGCTAAAAAGGTTTAAAATATATTTTATAATATCTTTTTCCTAATTTCTGCATTATATTAAAAAACGTTATTCCTTTTTCGATACTTTCTTTTTACTTATAAAATAAATAATTTTATAGCTTTGTTTCTTTTTTTATTCGTATTTATTATTTTGTCTATATCGTTAATTTTATCGTTGCTGTATTTATTTTGATTAGTTTAAATCTTAATAGTTATGTCGTCAGCGATACAATTTTAACTTTTTTAGCCTTTATTAATTAAATTTTATATTCTATTTTATTACGTAATCTTTTTATTAATACGTATAATATTCTGAATTACGTAATCGGTCCAAAACTTAGGTAATTAATTTATGCTTTAAAACCGGTTATCTATATACGTTCGTACTTTTTTACCGTCGTCCAAATAAAGTTATTCTCGTAATAAAGCCTTAATTTAACAATTTCTTTTTATTAATCGTATAAAAAATTGCATTTTTATTATAATCGCGATCGTTAATTGCATGCCGTTTAAGTTATCTTATCCGTAGTTATTGTTATAATTATATTTAAGTCCAGATATATTTAATCAAAACTTCGTCCCTTCCGTTCTTCCGATTTGTTAATCGGAAATCGAAATCCGTCGGCAGCTAACAAAAGCTAATATCCTCTCCTTGGCAGCCACTTGAATTGGGACGGAGAGATTCAGTTCCGATCAGAGCATCATTGCTGGGCGGTATCACGATAGAATAGCCGAGTGCAGCAGTAATAAAGGCAAACAAAAACGTTGTATTTGGGTTCGTGTTGAATTAGACTATAAAGATAAATGCGTAAGTAGGTGATGAACGATAAACGATAAACGATAATCAGTGATAAATAGGTTTCGGGGTTGCGCCCGACGAAAGAGCTCTTAGAAATACACATATGGAGCTAACTAACTGATCAGCCAAGCCATGCCCCCCGGCCCAGCACTCTGCACTATTTCAATATAAAAAAGAGTTAAATTAAGATTAAAAAATAACGCTACGGCAGAACTGCGTATAACCGTCCGAAAGCGGATATAAAAATAATTCCGATTTTCTTTAAATTACTACCGTTTAAATCCTTTCGATTTCGTAATTACAAAAATTATAGATAAATGATATAAAAACGATTAATATACCACACCACCGAACGGGACATACCACCAAACGGGACACTCTCTTTAATATCTAAACCATCTAATTTCAATTATTGATTTCTCAACAACTACAATATGGAGCGCCTTATAAAACAAGCGAGAATGAACCTAGCTATCCAGGCTAAAAAACGAGATCCTAAACTTAGTTACAGAAAGCTTAGTTCTATCTATAAAGTTCCACATTTTACCTTAAAAGCGTAATCGAATGGTAGATGCGCCCGAGCCGATATTACTTCCAATTCGCGAAAATTGACGGCGACCGAAGAAAATTCCATTATCGACCGTATCCTCGACCTAAATACGCGAACATTTCCTGTTTGGCTTCAGTACGTTAAAGATATAGCTAATTTATTGCTGGCCCAGCGCGTTATAAGACGCGTTGGGATTAACTGGGCGTCGAAATTTGTTAAACGGCAAAAAAAGTTTTAAATACGTTTAAATCGGAAAATCGATTATTAATGGGTCTTATCCGAAAATCTAGAAGCATTTTGTAAATAATTCGAGCTTATTCGGGTTATAATTGCGAAATACGATATCGCAGAAAAGGATATTTATAACTTCGACGAGATTGGATTTTTAATAAGGCTTTTCATAGTAACGGGCATAATAGTTATTAATGCCGAAAGACGTAAAAAACTTAGATAAGCGTAATAAAAGAATAAAGAATGGGTTATAGTTATTTAGGTTATTAATTCCCAAGGTTGGGCTGTACTGTTATTTGTTATTATGGCGGGGAAAAATTATTTTGGATCCTAGTATCGCGATAACCTATTGCTAGCAGCCGATTGGAAAATCGCATTAAGTGATAATGGCTGGATAATAAATAAATTAAATTTCGAATAGATCCAGCATTTTGACAAGCATATTCGGACGCGTACGAAAGGTTCCAAACGTTTTCTTATCCTCGACGGCTACGAAAACCACTATTCGATAAAATTCGAAAAATATTACGCCAATAACAATATTATCACGCTTTGTATGCCCGCGCATTTTTCGCATCGGCTTTAACTTTTTGATATATCTTGTTTTTCTGTTTTGAAACGCGCTTATTCGCGGTACATCGAAGATATAATGCGACGATATCATACCTATATTACCAAAGAAAATTTCTTCGCCGGCTTTTACGACGCGTTCTAAGCTGCTATAACGTCCGACAATATTAAAGCTGGATTCGCAAAAGCTAGGCTTATTTCATTCGATTCCAATAACGTTCTTTTCGAATTGGAGGTTCCTTTAATTGTGCTTACGCCGACCGTCTCTCCGTTAACTTTTACCGGTTCCATTCGTTCCCCGCCCGCGAAAACCTTTAGGAATATCAAAAAAGTAATAAGGTAAGGACGTTATTTGCAAAGAAAGATTGGAAACTAGCAGGGTAGTTTGTCCAAAAAGAAAATTGTTAAATCGGTTAATCTTTTAACTAAAAGTAACCTATTACTTTTGTACGAAAATGTTTTTCTTCGGAAAAAAGCTGCCTAATTACGCGAAACGAACTACATCTTAAGTAAACGTCGCAGGATTAAAAATAAACGTTTTTAAGAAGGAAGAATACTTACTATACAAAAAGAATAAGCTTTTTTGGCTTAAAAAAAAGGAGGTAGTAAAAAAATGCAGCTAACAGTAGCTAAAAAGGGTCGTCGTAAGAGGGTTGAAAACAAGGAACGGAAGTGTAGCGTTTACGGCAAGCCCGGGCATAATGCGCGTACTTGTGACGAAGTTGTAGATACGTTTAGCAAAAAAGAATCTGATTAATTTTAATTAATACGATATGTTGTTATTAAGTTATTTGAATTTGTTGTTGCAAGGTGCTAAAAAGTATCCCGTTCGGTAGTGTATCCCGTTCGGTGGTGTGGCACGTTATGCGTTAAGTTGTAAATAATTTAAATTATTTGTATTTATTTTTAAAATGATTTAGGAAAAAAAAAAGAAATTAATTATAGTAATTACGTAAAAAAAAGGTATTAATAAATTTTTGTAAGTTCATTATACGTACAAATTACTAGCACCATTTAATTTGTACGCTTACGTAATACATTTGTAAATCCGTACGAAAAAAAAAGGGAAATAGGTATTAGCCCCGCTAATCTTTTTTCATGGGGTTATGTCTAAATGCGTACGACCCATTTATGTATATTATGCTTGGAACTAAAGCTGAAAAATTACGGGCGCAACGCGCCCGTCTTTTCAGCTAGTTATGACAGGATATACCCCTTTTCTCAGGTTGAGTATGTGAGGTTTGAAGTTGCTTTGTGTGGGGACTTTCCACTTGAACCTCGCTTTGCATACTGTAAATTACCCCAGCTAGCTCAGGCCTCTCTAGCTCGCTCTGTCAGATATAGGGGACATCAGTTCTTGTTGTTGTATTCAGCTAGTTGCAGGTGCTGTTGCACGCGTACAACTCTAAGTAGCTTAGCCACGGAACATATATACGCCGATCAATATGTGACCTTTCCGTATATAAGGAACGCTGCGCACCCCCAGCTAGCTAACATACCCACTTAATACCTTAAAGCATTTACGGTATTAATTATTATGTATCATCATTTTTTAAAGCTATAATTGCCCATTTTACCTCCCGCTTAGTAATTAAGTTGTTATAACCTAACGGGCTTGGCTTATTGCTAAACGGTCGGAGAATTATGTTATCGTAAAATTTTGTTCTTGTTTTATTTGCGAATCTTTAGGAAAGGTTTTCGAAAATTTATATAGGACTGCCCAGAACGGAGCCCAAAAATCACAACTTGAAATCAGGCCCTATTTTTGAGGAAAGGGTGTTTTGTGGGTCTCTTTCTAATGAGCGTTGCTATTCGGGCTATATTAATTCTTCTAAACGGGCTATGACCCCACCTATAACAGCTGTCGCCCCACAAATTCTTCCGATTGTACATGCCATGCCACTCCTTATCAATTAGATCTAAAACACCTAAATAAAACAACGGTTAATTAAGGATATTGTTATATTACAACTCCAACACCAGCAAGTGTTGGTCAAATGAAGGTTATGTCGGACTGCATGCAATGGCAATAATGATTGGAAATGCGAAATCAAAAAACACAGGTGCGGTTAGGGGCGTTTTTATCATAAATGGTGAACTAGGAAGTACTGGGGACACGACCGCATGGCAAGCAGCTGGCAGGGTGGGGCTATAGCCCGTTTAGAGAAAGTCATATAGCTGTCAGACACAAGCGTGTATTCAGTATTGAGGTCAGAACTGGTGTTGTAGTTGTATTGATCTTGGAGTCCTTGGACCGCGTCGGTCGAGGCTTATACTTGTAGATGTGGCTAGTGTAGTCCCCACTCTAAGCCACAGGTAATCTCCGTGGCGTTCTATCTTAGAACCCCTGATATCAATAGTTATCTGATATACCCCCCCAGGGGCTGCTTTCTTGATAGCAGGCCCTGGATACAGAAGATTAATTAATCAAATTTGTTCTCGAATCCTTGCAAGTCCTTATTAGATAATTCCCGAACTCGGCGTTCCTATATCCTCTTTTTGATATCCGTTAACCCTAGCTATCGAGTAAATTGTTCGAAGGATATAGTAAAAAGGACTTTTATTAACCTATTTGCAATTATATCGTTCGTAAGTATATATATTATTTCGATCTTTTTTCGAATTGCTTTTTATCGTAGTTATTAATTATGAATATTTATATACCTTAACTTTATTTAAAGCTGGATAATATTTATATAAATAAGCTTAGTAGTTTATTTATTATTATACTGGATATTAATGGTCGAAATATCCAGTCGAATTTTCAGCTTCCTGATTAATCGTAATACGTATATAGCCTTTTTTGCGGCTTAAATAAGTGCCAATAATTCCGCTTTTGTTATAAAAGTAATTACTATATCTTGTTTATTGGCGCGCCATCCGATAGTACCGCCGAACAGACGTATTACATAAGTTTAAGAGCTTTTTCGGTCGATCGAATTATCGGTAAAGGAAGCGTCGCTAGCTACCTGAAAGGTATTTGTTCTGCCGTACTTTAAAAAGTAATATTTCGTTTCGAAAAGGTATCGAAAAAGTCGGTTTACTTTTGTATGGTATTCCAGGCTTGGATTTATATTGAATCTCGCCAGTCTGAAAGCTGTAAAGGTTATATCCGGACGAATAATAACTGCAGCATATAGTATTAAGCCGATCTTTTTTTAATATACCTTAATAAAATGATCGGTTATAATTTCCTAACTGGGAAATAGCTTTTTATTTTTTATAAAAATATCGGCTTATCCGGGGTTTATTTCCTTTTCCATTAATTTGGTTAATTTGTTAATATATAACGACTGTAATAACTATATCCGACGTTTCGATCGGTTTTTGATAACTTTAATTCCTAGGAATTATTAGAATTTATCTCCTTTAGTAAGCTAATATTTTATTTTAAACTAGTTAATTGCGGCATTAGCAGTTTTTTTACGTTCTTTTTTATAAGCGATAACGATATTATCGATATAAAAAAATATAAGAATGCTATTTCGCGCAAAATAGTACGGTTCGTAAAGAATAAAGGTAAAACCTAGCTAAATGAATGTTTTCGACAGTTTTTTTTATTAAAGTAACGAAAATTCTTTTAATCCGTATAAGGCTTTAAGCAGGTATAGGATAATTCCCGGTTTTCGGTATTTTAATAGCATCTTTATGTAAATTTTCTTATTTAGCTTTGCATTAACGAAAGTATTAATTACGTCGTATTATATTAACTTTAGGTCGAATCGCGTAATTATAGTAATAAAAGTTCGAAAAGATTTTCTAGTAAAAATAAAGGTATAAATATTTTCGTACTTTCTATAAACTTATTAATTATTTCGTACTACTAAACATACTTTTCATTTTAAGAAGTTACTATACTTATTAAATTTATAAACGTATATTTACATATAATTAAACAGCTGTTTTCCGTTAGCCTTTTTGCGGTCGCATTTTATTTACGAACTTATCTGTTTGTAACTATTTAAATAATCCTTTTTTGCTTTCCGAAACTTATTTCCTATAAGGTAATTTCGTAACTTTTTATAAGTTTTAAAAATTGGCGGAAAATATTTTCGATAAATCTTCCTTTTTGCTTGTAACAGGTGCTTAATTTAATTATGCTCGAAAATATTAACTTAAGTTTTTATTTTTATACTATTAAGGTGGCGATGCGGACGGTTTACTATTCGGACAGCTTATATCTTGCTTACTTATTTTCCGTACCTTAACTTTATTACCAAACTTAAGCGTTTTGCATTAAACGTAACCTTCCAGTTCGAGGTACGGCATATAATTCCGGAATTAAGGATTTTATCGATACTTTCGCGTTTTTTAAAAAGGGCGTTTATAATTGCTTTCTTCTTTAAAACCGCAGCAATTCGAATGGTAACAACTAATAAAGTAATAAAACGCGACGGAATAAAATTGGGCGTCGGATAAAAAACGAAATAAGTATTCGTATAAAGTTAATTAAGCTTATACGAATTAAATTTCTCAGAAATTTCTTTTACTTCGTCCGAATTTATTACGTTCTCGCTTTTAACGACGCCATCCAAACCTACCTTTAATAGCTGCGTTATTTTTTTATCTTTTTCGTAAACCGTAGGTTCAGATTCGAAGCGCAAACCTTTTAAATATTCGATTTTATCAAATAAATAACGTAATTCGTTTTCGGTTACCTTAAAAAAGTTATCTTTAAGGTTATTTAAGTTGTCGCTAAAAATACTTTTTTCGTCGAAGATAACGTCGTAAATCGCTATTATCTTATTCGTTAAGAGATTTTATATACGGTAAATATTTGATAATTAATACCTTATAAAGTAATTAATCTAAATCTTTAAATCGAACTTTCGTTTTTTATTTTACTTACGTTATACGCTTTTTGCCAAAACGTAAACCTTGCAACTATAAATTTGAAAATAACCTAAGTAAGGTTTTCGGTCGGTAATCATCGTCCTTTTCCTATATGCAAGGTCGAATGGGTTCAAGCCTTATTTTCCAGGCTGAGCTAAATCCACAGAAAATTATTACACGATGTAATTTGCACGATAGATACTATACCCAGTATCTTCGAACACGATGACTGATTAATGGTTTTTACGGTTAAGATAGATTGATACCTCAGTCCCATAGAGCCTCACTGTGAAGCCGAATGCGTGGTTGCCGATAAGCTTCGACCCTGATAAACCTTATGCCCGTTGGCTGGTTCGGCAGGGTCAAATAATATAACTCAAGAAATGTTAAGCTTTACGCAATAAACCTTAAAGATAAACTTTAAAGGCAAACCTTAACGGTAAACCTTAAAAATAAACCTTAAAGCAAACCTTAACGGTAAACCTTAAAGATAAACCCTAAAGGCAAACCTTAATGGTAACCCTTAAAAATAAACCTTAAAGATAAACCTTAAAGATAAATCTTAAGGATAAACCTTAAGAATAAACCTTAAAGGCAAACCTTAACGGTAAACCTTAACTGCGTATAAAAGGCTGGCATCTCGATCGTTCCCACAGCTTCTCGAATTACCCAAGACAACATGCCGCGCAAGTCCGAATATGCGATACCGGTAATCCGGAACCGCAGAATTTCTACAGAAATCATTTCATTAATGGTACACAATTCCCACCAAATTCTCGGACGAGCTAACACTGTCGACACCACTGTCGACCTAAAAAATCTTTTCCAAGAAGATCGACTCCGGTCCTTTTCCTATATATTTAGTAAATATAAAAACGTTTATATAACGTTAGCTAATTAAACATATATTTAAGGGTCCGATTATATAAATAAAGTACAGCGCGGTAAATCTTTACCTATAAGAAATACGGTAGCTTTACCTTTTTTCATATACAGATCGCTTTTATCTTGATTATACCCTTCGAACGTTCGGCGCCTCCGTTTTGTATTTACGTATTAAGTGCCGAAAGTTCGATTCGAACGTTTCTTTTCAGATATAAGTAATCTCGGACTTAATGCTTTTTGCCGTATAGCTCGTTATCGCATTTTATAACCTCTATCTTATAGTTATAGCTTTCGAAAACTACGAATACCTGGTCCAGAGCTATTATAATTATTTCGGCTGTTTTATCATTAAAGTACCAATTCTAAATATAGCTTAAAAAACAATTAATTACAAATATAATACTATTAATACGGTCGCTATCTTTTTCTAAATCTTAAAAATTAATAGTTAATCGTGCTCCTGGCTTAACGGGTAAGTTTTTACGAGCCCTACGGTTTAGGCGCTTCGTCTTTTCGCATCCGTCTACGTTATATTTGACGGTAATAATCTTATTTTTCTTACGGCGTTTCTGGTTAAGTTTTTAATCTTTACCCTCCAAATATAGCTTACGAAATAGTTAAAAGCTTTTAGACCTGGATAAGCAAGCCTTAAGTGCTATCGTTAAGTATTAGCTATATTCGGAAATCGTTTTATTTATAAATTGAATTTTTTTCGTCGGATAAAAAATGCTTTCCGAGTTAGCTATAATAACAGGTATTCGATTACTATTTGATCGTACCTTTCGGTTAATCTTACGATAATTAAATCATTTTTCCGTCGTAAGTAGTTATTAATCCCTTTATAATCCCACCAAAGGCCTTATTTTTTCAGCAAACGTAATAATACCAAGTTGCATACGAATCCTTTACAATACGTTATATTATATAAACGTATTAATCGAAAGCTATTTAAATTATCGAAACGGATATTAACTTGTTCGTATCCGAAAACAAGAATAACTATATTTCCAACGTATATATAATTACCTGAAGGTACTAATCTAAAATTTAAAAATTTATTAATCTAGTTAAAGATGTAAAAGGTAATCCTTAAATCGAAAATGGAAAAGTCTTTTAAAAAATAAGTAGCCGTTCTAAAAACTTCATAAAATATTAAAAATATAACTTTAATAATACCTATCCGTCGTCTTAATTAATCGAACTTTTCAGACAGCGCCTTAAGATTTAACCTTTTAATTTTTTCTGCTAGGCTTGCTACTGTATTAATACGTTTCTTAATTAGTTACATCGAGGTTTCGTTCGGTTCCTAATTTTCGGATGCTTTATTTTTGAAAATAAATTAACAAAGTAATAGTTCGTAAAAGCCTAAATATGCCGAATAAGTAGGTCCGGTAAGGTTTTCGTCGGTAACAACGCGCTTTCGCTTTAATTCCGCTAGCTTACCGCCTTAACCTTAACTTTAACCTTTACCTTTGCCGGATTTTCGGGTTTTTTTTTAAAAAAAGTATTAGCTTGTTAATTTTGTATCTTATTAATATTTGATAAACCGTTATTTATTTTGAAATCGGAATCGTTTATATTTCCGAAAGTTACTCCGAAAACGTTTCCAGCAATTTCGGACGAATTCCTTTAGATTATAAGGAAGTATAATTCTTAAGTTGCGTTATTATTTTACAGTATTTCAAAATGCCAAAATTAATTTATTTTTAATAAATTATTTTAAAGTTTATAATTTAATCATTAAAAACGTCGCTAACAGTTTTTTTTAAGTCGTTTATCAAATTTTATATATTATTAGCTTTTTTAATACCTTTATCTTATACGTTCGATACCGTTATTTTTTATTATGTTACCTATATTTCGAAATCCTTTAAAAGCTTAGTAAATAACTTAATAATTATTCGGTATTTCCTTTTCGCTTTCGGCTTTAATTTTTTTTAGTAAATAATGCCGGTGTCCTTTAAATCGTTATATTATTCGTTTAAGGTTTTTATTAATTTGCAAATTATAAATCGGTAATTAAGGGATACCGAAAATAAAATTTAATTCGTTAATTTTTTAATATTTTTCCGGTAATCTTTATATTTTTTATTTTCGTATAACGTGCCACACGGGCGAGCGAGACACTTTTTGGCACTTCCCAACAATACACCCAAATGACTCAACCGCAACACCTCAAATCAATTCAAATCAATCGAATGCTTCTTTGCTAACTGTATCTACAGCTTCTCAATAAGTGCACGCATTATATCAAGGCTTGTTGCGGACGCCATATTGCCATTTCTTCCCTCCAGCCTATCTGCGACCGACAACCTTTAGCAGCTGTTAGCAGCAATTCCTTGCCACGACCTTTCTGCTGGCTAAAAGAACTTGTTCATCCTATATAGCAGGTATTCATCTTTCTGGGAAACGTTTGTTTTAATCATGTAGTTGCGTAGGTCTCGAGTTATTGCAAAATCAAGTCCGACACGCCCTGCCATACGTCCCGTCACACGCCCCGCGAGACACCCGGCACGGACCCCCCAACACGCCCTCCAACACGCTTCCAACGCGTCCTATAACATGTTCTCCGCCGTATATCTTCAACGTATTAAAGCCGGATAAGAAATGCTTGCGTATTTGGGTTAAGGGTTCGGTCGAGAATAATTATCTAGTCGGTCGGCTTTGGGTCGTACGAATTGGAGGTAATACTAGCTTAGACGCGTTGCAGGCTAATCGATTACAGGCGGGTTAGGAGGAAGAAATGGCAACATGGCGTCCGCAACAAGCCTTGATATAATGCGTGCACTTATTGAGAAGCTGTAGATACAGTTAGCAAAGAAGCATTCGATTAATTTGAATTGATTTGAGGTGTTGTGGTTGAGTTATCTGGGTGTATTGTTGGGAAGTGCCAAAAAGTGTCTCGCTCGCCCGTGTGTCTCGCTCGCCCGTGTGGCACGTTACGTATATGGCTTAATCCGTATTATAACTAAGTTTGCTTTTTATAATTATTTCTGTTACGGAACGAAGTTTTCCGTTAATTTTTACTTGTTTAACGAAGTTTAATGCGATGGTTATATTATTAGTCGAAGTTTCGGTCGAGTTATTTCGAGTAATTCGCGGATTAGCTTTTTTCGGGTAATTCTCGAAGGCTGGTTTCGTCGGTTAAGTAGGCTATGGTAATTTCTGATCCGGGTCGATATAGTCCTACAGATTTAGGGCTGTTGCTTTGGTTTGGAATTCGTTATCCTACTGCTTCTGTCAGATATAGGGGACATTAGTTGTGTTGTATTGGATGACTAACTGCAGGCGCTCTAGAGCACGCACTCCTCATTTTTATGGAGTCTAGTTACGGAACCTATATGTTCCAATCAGAGAGAGCCTTTCCGTATATGGGGTACTAACGCACCCCCTGCTAGCTGACACACCCCCTTAACGCCTCGACGCAGTTACGGCGTTAACTGTTACACTTTATTATTTCTTAAAGCCGTAGCGTTCTATTTCACCTTTCCTCCGGCAATCGAATCCTTTTAATTAACCAATTCCTCTTTTGAAATTATTCGCAGGTTATTCCTCCGCCGGTTAAAAGCTTCCGTAATATCCATTAATTTTAACTGCTTTCTAAAATACTTAAAAGGTTTTCGTAATAAGATTTTTATTAATCCGTTAATTAATATATCGCCCGTAAGCGTATAATTTACTTTAATTATATTCTTTTTTGCAGCTTTTCGTAATTAATAATTATATATATTTACGTACTGTAATTTCGTTTATAATAAGGCGACGTCGGCGTTAATAAGTTAAATAATTTATCGATTATCGCATTATATATTTAACGGTCCAGCATTTAAGATAACTTTTAATTTTTTTAATTAATCGCAAGCTAAATAAGGTTTTTTTTTTTTTTTTTTTTTTTTTTTTTTAAAAAATAATAAT